>CM033643.1:154993177-155033836 GCA_019512145.1 Engystomops pustulosus
AACAACTTTCAATCATATTGGCCTCCTGAAAACAGCAACACAGTAGAAAGATGGAACAATCGTGGGGCCAGCTGGAGGTCCTGCAAAGATAATTCAGCCCTGTCTTCTTATTCTCCCTCTTCCTACAGTCCCAAGTAGCAAAGGAAGTATCAAAATATCACTGAAAGCGGCATCTTTTAAGTTGCTTGGAACTGCAGAAATATTCTTTGGGTCCTGTCTTGTGTGCTGGGGCTGTGGACCAGGTGCCGAAAGGGCTCTGAGTGCCGATTCTGGCACCCGTCCCATAGGTTCGCCACCATTGCCCTAGGAGATGTAGAGCCCATATATGGACACATGATGATATTACCCTGATGACTTGATCCCTGCTCTGCCAACACATCTCAACAGGATATAACTGGGGGCTAGTAGTTGGGTAGAAAATCTGGTAGTTGTTGAAAAATCTGATCACAGATTGCCTTTAAATGTAAAGCCACCGCAATGTTTACCATTCAAGAACTACATGCAGCATAAAAAAAATAATCTTTATTTATATATCGCCATCAAATTCAGTAGCGCTTTACAAATCATAGGGGACATATACAAATATAATATTACATTACACAGAACAAACAGTCATATGGAACAATAGGAGTGAGGTATATTAAATATATACCTACAGTCCCAAGTAGCAAAGGAAGTATCAAAATATCACTGAAAGCGGCATCTTTTAAGTTGCTTGGAACTGCAGAAATATTCTTTGGGTCCTGTCTTGTGTGCTGGGGCTGTGGACCAGGTGCCGAAAGGGCTCTGAGTGCCGATTCTGGCACCCGTCCCATAGGTTCGCCACCATTGCCCTAGGAGATGTAGAGCCCATATATGGACACATGATGATATTACCCTGATGACTTGATCCCTGCTCTGCCAACACATCTCAACAGGATATAACTGGGGGCTAGTAGTCGGGTAGAAAATCTGGTAGTTGTTGAAAAATCTGATCACAGATTGCCTTTAAATGTAAAGCCACCGCAATGTTTACCATTCAAGAACTACATGTAGTATAATAAAAATAATCTTTATTTATATAGCGCCATCATATTCTGTAGGGCTTTACAAATCATAGGGGACATATACAAATATAATATTACATTACACAGAACAAACAGTCATATGGAACAATAGGAGTGAGGTATATTAAATATATACATGTATTAAAAGGTCATTCATGCAAACAGCTTCACACACTTACATTGTGAGTCCAGGACAGTTTGTCGGTGTTGTACCCCATCATATTCATAAGGCAGGTAACAAACAGGCTCCATTCAGAGTGGTTACTGGGCCCCCCTGGTGCGTTGTGGCAATTGTACCACTTCACAAGCATCTGAACAGCCACTTCTTTTGGTAAGATGTATTTAATGGCTTGAAGACACTTTTTCACTGTAAAAATAAACAAAGGTGTTTAGGAAATGGTCAGAAGTGTTCACAAACACTTGTGTTCAACAAACAGTGTTCACATAAATTGGTCCTGCAAGAGGTTATGTTTCCATAGACAGAAAAGTAGGTTGTAGCTGATCAGCAACAAAGGAGGGTTTGCTCCTTTCGGCACACAAACATTTGGTTTCTAAATGACAAATGCAAGAGGATTTTCAGGAGTTCATCAGCCCGTTTTTTTTACTTATTACGATTTTTTTTGCTGGACAGTCTATGCTTTTCAGCATCTTAAATACAGTTTTCACGTTGGGATCATCAAGTATAAACTTATTCGCTTGTGCTTTATATACATTTGTACAAAAAAAAATTAATCATGCAAAAATTGGATGAACTTACCAAGCTCAGAGGTGGCAACATCTGGAATAGTTATCCTAACCATAGATCCATTTGTCAGCTCCTGTGATAAAACATACCAGAATGTATAACTTGTCAATGCAGAAATCACTACAAGACATATTAGCAAAGAAATACATAAAAAAGGTAATCTTAACCATCAACATAGAATATTAACATTATTAATATTAATGAAGCACGAGTCAGGTTTACTTTTCATTTCTATTGGGGTGGAGGAGGGGAGATTTTCATATTGGGATAGATTCTCATATTGGGGGGAGCTCTATCAAGAGTGTGACAGCAAAATTTTTCTCGTTGCTTAAGGTAACCAATCAGAGCTCACCTTCAGTTTTCTAGTTTATAAAAAGAACTCCATGATCAACTAGAACAGTTTTGCTCTCTACCTGCATAAGCAACAGAATGGCAGGATATACAGTGGTAATACCACAAGCAAGGGGGCAAAGTTCATTCTTAGCGCCAGAAACCTTGCAGGTAATATTAGGTTACTTTCAAATTGATGAATGCTTGCCTGTCTGTAGCACGGGCGAGCATATAGCAGTGGGCTGGAGAGGAGGGGGATAAGCACTGCTCACCCCTCTCCATAACGAGGTACGTTACCAGACTGTAAACATGGGAAAAGTTAGAGCATGCTCTATCTGTTCTCTGTGCACGGTACGGTGCCACGTGTGTGGGCTTACGGTACCGCCGGGCGCCCTAGGAGTCTATGGAAATATACATCCGGCCGCAATATGCCCCCACAACGCCTTTGTGAAAAGGGCCTTGCTGTGCCTTTTACATTATTAGGACTTCCTTATTAAACAAAGATTAACTCTTCATTTTCATCTGCAGCAGGATTTGCATAGTAAGGTTCACATATGCATCTGTGGTTTCTGTGTGGTTCTACAAACACAGTTTTTATCAGTTTACCAAAGTCCCTATATGTAAAGATTTTTTTGTATACAACATTTGTATGACAGCAATAATATATTGATTGTAGAGGTTGGTTTTAATAGTGAGATATATAGTGTAGGTATGGAATAAAGATAGTTTACAAGCTAAGACATATAGAGGAAAGGATACTATGTACCATGTAATATTTCAATAAGTGCAAACTTCTGTGACCTGAAGCACAATGATGTGCATCACTCATAGCAGATTACTCACCAGAGTTAACCTATTGTGGACCGAATCTCGGACAGAATGTATGTAGGTTCCAAACTGATGAAAAGTACAGTCTTCAATATAATTAGACTCATGGAGTCTAGTGGAATCCCGGAGCTCAGGAACTGGAGAAAGCATTCCCGCCTAAGAAAATAAAATATTTAAAAAAGCAATCTATTTAAAGGGAACCTGTCACTTCATTTGCACATATACAGTCAGTGACAAGTTCCTATAGAGCTCTATTAACTATCCGTCACCCTTCTTTTAGCTAAAAATTGTTTGGCTCACATCCACAGAGTGGGGCAGGTCCTGCTCGGTGAGCTCCTCCATATCTAATCCTCCCCATGCCTTATGCCTCCTTACTATTCAGCAGTTCTGATCACGTGACCAGAGTGACATCACCTCAGGTCCTTTAGACTCTTAATAATAGAAAACTGTACCCCATGCATGTATCTGACCACATGGACTTCTACTCCTCTTCATCCTTCATGGAGGCTGTTGTGATTTCATGTAATCACATACATGGTGTACAGTTTGCCATTTTCTTGGGGGGGGGGCAGCGATCCATCGCCATGACAGCCTCCGAGGCGGTCTCATTTTAATCCCTTCATTACAATGTAATGAATGAGGAGGAAAATCCCCATATACTGCTATGTACTGTAGTACATAGAAATATACCATTCATACACAACTTATAGCACTTAACCTAGGGACTGCCTTTACATTTTTTACGTACATTTTTAGAAGTTTTGTGTACAACAAAAAAAAAAAAAAACATCCACACTATTAAGACAGCTGCCGCTATATTCATTGGTCCCTGAGTGCCGATGACATTTTGTTAAAAAAAGTATGAAAATACACACTTTTGTTGAAAAAGAACAAAGGAAAACTTTTCCAATATGATCTGTGCAAAATAATAAAATTACAATTGAGTGCCTTCAAAAACTCTTTTACATGAAGCTACAAAACCTGGGGGAACCCGTAGAAGATGTAACGGTGACATGTCATTAAATATTCTTACCACTTCTTCCATGGGGACCAAATGTTTGTTCAGTGGTTTTGTAGGGGTGCTGATACTTTCCAGAGGAGTACTAGGCCGCGGCATTGGATTCGACATGCTGAGAGAAGGGGCAGGCAGTCCCTGAATAAAAATCTTTCCTACCTGTGGCATGAAAAAATAAAGGAGTAAAATACTTTTGTGTGCACATTTAAGCAATACTTATATACAGAGAAATGTGCAGTAAGAACCAACCATTCTAGCAATTGTAGAGTCACTTTGTGATACAGCTGTGTTTCCATCAGCTGTACTATTTGTTCATTTATACAAATATTTAAATAGAAGAGAATGCTTACTAAAAGTATCTACTACAATAGACATGTTACGGAAGGCGAAAGGTCCCCTATAATAGAGGCGAACTATAATGTTAATGGGCAACTACAACCTGTATGGCTGATAAAACTTACCCTCACAACACCGGTGTACAAAATCAAATTTCCATTGCTCTCCAACAACACCATTGTGTTAATACTCTAGAAAATAACCAAAATAGTAAGAATAAGCCAGGAAAGAAATGTAAAGAGTTTAGATTAAAGGGAAAATTACAATTGAGTGCCTTCAAAAACTCTTTTACATGAAGCTACAAAACCTGGGGGAACCCATAGAAGATGTAATGGTGACATGTCATTAAATATTCTTACCACTTCTTCCATGGGGACCAAATGTTTGTTCAGTGGTTTTGTAGGGGTGCTGATACTCTCCAGAGGAGTACTAGGCCGCGGCATTGGATTCGACATGGTGAGAGAAGGGGCAGGCAGTCCCTGAATAAAAATCTTTCCTACCTGTGGCATGAAAAAATAAAGGAGTAAAATACTTTTGTGTGCACATTTATGCAATACTTATATACAGAGAAATGTGCAGTAAGAACCAGCCATTCTAGCAATTGTAGAGTCACTTTGTGATACAGCTGTGTTTCCATCAGCTGTACTATTTGTTCATTTATACAAATATTTAAATAGAAGAGAATACTTACTAAAGTATCTACTACAATAGACAGGTTACGGAAGGCGAAAAGTCCCCTATAATAGAGGCGAACTATAATGTTAATGGGCAACTACAACCTGTATGGCTAATAAAACTTACCCTCACAACACCGGTGTACAAAATCAAATTTCCATTGCTCTCCAACAACACCATTGTGTTAATACTCTAGAAAATAACCAAAATAGTAAGAATAAGCCAGGAAAGAAATGTAAAGAGTTTAGATTAAAGGGGTTGGCCACTCTTTTACATATATTGCCCATGTGCCTTTATAATTCCTGAACTTCCACAACTGATTAATCCTCCCTCATGTCTCTTGTAGTGCTGTAGTTTGTAAAGTCGACAAAAAACACACACACTAGACACTGCCCCTAGGACGGACTGAAGGACTGAGAAAGGGGGAGCTGTGTATATATATGTAGAGGGCAGCATGGGGAGAACAGGGAAAGGCTGAAAGCTCTCAGAGGAGGCAAACGTACAGCTACATATACATGCAGAGATATGTCGAATGGAACAGATTTATTGAAAAGTGGCCAATTCCTTTAAAAAAAGGTTGTGTTATTGTAGACAGTTATCACCCATCTATAGCATAATAGAGGAGTGTCTGATCCCTGGTGATGTGACCAGAGATATGAGAAGGGAAGCCACATGCTCAACCTCTTCACATGGAGGGTTGTAAAAGAACTTTGTGTAACCAGTTCTCATGATCATTGGGGTCCCAGCGCCAAATCCTCCAGAATTCAGAGGATACACTGACCCAATTCCTGCTAATAATAATAAAATACAAATTTGAACATACCTCTACAGGTGCAGCATCTTTTGCCGTCCCTGTATTGCCCCGGGATTTTGGCGCACGCGATCGGATTGTGGCTTATTGGCGCCGGCATGCACACGGCGGAAATCGGGGGGCGTGGCCGCACGAAAACCCGACGGATTCGGAAAAACCGCCGCATTTAAAAAAAGAAATGTGTCGCTTGGGACGCGCTTACCTTCACTTGGTCCGGCCCAGTGAACTCCAGCGCGTTCAGATGCTTTTCAGCGCAGCAGCGCCACCTGGTGGACGGCGGACCTGGTGGACACCTGCCACCTCAGCACCCGCCAGACACGCAGTCCTTCGTCACACACACACCTGCCACCTCAGCACCCGCCAGACACGCAGTCCTACGTAACACACACCTGCCACCTCAGCACCCGCCAGACACGCAGTCCTACGTAACACACACCTGCCACCTCAGCACCCGCCAGACATGCAGACCTATGTAAAATACGCCTCATGCCAACTCAGCACCTGCAAGACATGCAGTCCCATGTAACGTACAGGTCTTCCCTGACCTTATCACATCCACTCCTGTCAGGCCCCCTCACCTCCATACACATGTATGCACACAGTACCTGTACACGTTCTACTTGCAGGCAGCCATTACAGCTCTACTTCCTGTGAGGAGACTGCGTAGTAAGCCACGCCCCTTTCCCGGAGGCTCCGCCCCTTTAATATGTACATGAGATTCTATGAATCTGTACAGATCTTGATCTGCTAACATCTTCTTCCAACATATGCTATGACCAAATCTTCAATTATAAGCTTGAAATTACTTCAGAAGAATTTGTTCCTGCCAAGCATTCTACAATATATTTAAATATATAAAATTTTAATGCAATACCTAGGAGTGTACCTAATGGTTTTAAGTGTGTGCTACTTAAAGACTTATTAGGATCCATTCGAATATTCTGTTTAATGCCACTTGATAATATGTTGTAACAAGTTTTTTTTGTAGAACTGCTAACTAGAGCTGTTTTATCTTTGACCGGGGTTAATATTCTGGTGTTGAAATATCCTTGACAGGACATTAATGTCTCTTATTAAACCATTCTGTGTACAGTTTCGTCTGTCTGTTTAACCTATTCACACTGGACACATGAAGTGACTCGCAGAGACCCCAAAATACTTTGCAATGGGCTCCTTATTTGGGCCCATGTGTATCTTTTAAACTGGAAGATGAAAGTGTTCCCAGAAAGGTTCAGTAAGAGAATATTTTTCTTGCATGTATTAACAGTGATCTGTTAAAGGAAACCTACCACCACAAATCTACCTATAAACGTAGATCGGGTGGTAGGTGGATCAATGGGAGGTGAGGATAGCCCTTTTAAGGGCTAATCCTCACATCCCCGCACTTTTTTTGGAACTTTTATCAAAGTTTTATGCAAATTTACTTATGCGGCTACTGGGGCGTGGAGTAGCCGCATCTGAGGTTGTACGCTTGGCAATTATCCCCTGTAGTGTGGGCTGAGCGGTCCGGAGACATGACAATGGCAGCGCGCGGGCCGGCACTGCTCAGCACACACTACAGGGGATAATTGCCAAGCGTACTTTTACGCTTGGCAATTATTCTGGGGAGTAATGGCGCCTCATCAAGCGTCTATGACGCTTGGTGAGACGTTAATGCGATCTCTGGATTGGCCACTCTTTTACATATATTGCCAAAGTGCCTTTATAATAATTCCTGAACTTCCACAACTGATTAATCCTCCCTCATGCCTCTTGTAGTGCTATAGTCTGTAAAGTCGACAAAAAACACACACACTGGCCGCTGCGACTAGGACGGACTGAAGGACTGAGAAAGGGGGAGCTGTGTATATATATGTAGAGGGCAGCATGGGGAGAACAGGGAAAGGCTGAAAGCTCTCAGAGGAGGCAAACGTACAGCTACATATACATGCAGGGATATGTCGAATGGAACAGATTTATTGAAAAGTGGCCAAATCCTTTAAAAAAAGGTTGTGTTATTGTAGACAGTTATCGCCCATCTATAGCATAATAGAGGAGTGTCTGATCCCTGGTGATGTGACCAGAGATATGAGAAGGGAAACCACATGCTCAACCTCTTCACATGGAGCGTTGTAAAAGAATTTTGTGTAACCAGTTCTCATGATCATTGGGGTCCCAGCGCTAAATCCTCCAGGATTCAGAGGATACACTGACCCAATTCCTGCTAATAAAAAATACAAATTTGAACATACCTCTACAGGTGCAGCATCTTTTGCCGATATGTTGGTAACAGAACCAAAGATGAGCTGGGACTTGTCGTTACTCTCTTCAAACTTCACCATCCTGAAAAAATTAAAGTAGCCAAGACCTAAAATAATTGTATTCTCCACATAATGCACAGATATTAGATGCCTTGCTTAAGAACCCATTATAAAACTGTTATTTTGTCTAGAAAAAGTTGTGTGTTTTGTCTCCCCTAGTGTTAACGCACCCCCCCCAGTGTGCTTCCAGGGAGTATTATCTTTTCACATGTCATCAGCCTGGTGGTTGCCTTAAAAGGGCTGAATATGATTTTATTACTGTATAAATGCGGTGTCTGAATTGAGACTACTTTGGTTTCCACCTTCAGATGCTACCACAGATCTTCAGATCTACCACAACTGGCAAACAGCTGCACTGCATCACAGATGCCTGCATTTTGTCTTCAACCTCCTCTGACATGCAGTTTTAGAGCTTTGGAGGATGTGTTTAAACTGTATTGCAAAACGCAACGAGGAGTGGCTTTTTGAGATCGCATACGTGTTTGGAAACACATATGCTTTCTGGCAAACCCCCCTCCACCAGTTACGTTACCAAATGCAGTTAAAATGCATCCAAAAACGCAACATGTTAACGGCCTAAGTGTCCATTGATTGAAATACACACAACTTTCATTCCAGTGTCCTTGACACCAAGTGGCATCTCCTGACAGTCCTGGCACACATTGAGTACATTGGAGTCTCTCTTTCTGGATCTATTCTACAGAGTGCTACTCCCTGACTGTACTGACAACTGAGGCACATCAAATAAATTTCGTCCTGTACCCTTTAATCATCCTGATAAACCAAATACACTTCAGGGCTTACAAAACTCTGAAGTTTTAAAGAGACTCACCTAAGTTGATGTTGGGCCTCTACTAGAAAGCAAAGGTACTTCTGTCCACACAAATCTGTTGTGATAAATACTTTTGTAGCCCGAGAGTTCTTTTCCCTGCAAAACCAGTGAGGCATAATCAATCTCATCAAACTACCTCTGTACTCGAACATTGAGATAAAACCCTTTATTTCAGCCATTTTACCTTGTATTTGCAACAGTTTCCGTCCAAAGGTGGTCAATGCAAAGCTCCGGAACAATTGGTTCCGTTTCTGCAGAAAGGAAATCACTAGAAGTGCTGTTGGGGGAATGGGAAGTTCCTAGCCTCTTTGGTGACGGAGTGTAACTGGAGAAATTAAAACGTTGTACGCCGGAAAATGAATTAACTCCTAAAGCTGGAGAATGGGAACGGCTAGAAGACAAGAAAACATAGAACTTTTTGTTAACGGCTAGATGGCAGTATATGGTAGGATCAGACAGACAACCTAGGGTTATAGTACCCCAGGTGGTCTGAAAAACAGAAAAATAAAAAAAAAAAAAAGTTAAAAAATTATATAAAGAACTAAAAATTCAAATCACCCTTTTTTCCCCAGAAGTCATATAAATAAACAGTAAAAATCAAACACATTATCGCCGCATTCCAAAAATGCCTGATAAAAATAAAATAGTGCCCGAATCTGAAGGTGCCACTTTTTTGCCATTTTTAAAAAATTCAATAAAAAGCGATCAAAAAGTACGTACAGTCCAAAAAATAATAGCATTGAAAATGTCATAAAAAGTTGCAAAAAATGACACCGCCCATAGCTCTGTACACCAAAGTATGAAAAAGTTATTAGCGCCAGAAGTTGGCAAAATAAAGAATTTTCTTTTTGTACATGTGGTTTTAATTTTTCTATGAAAACATTATAAAACCTATACAAATTTGTTATCTCAGTGATCGTACTGACCCAAAGAATGAAGCAAACTTGCCATTTAGGGAGAACAGTGAAAGCCATCAAATCTAAGCCCACAAGTGGCGCAAATGGGTCTTTTCATCATTTCCACTGCATTCAGAATTTTTTTCCTGCTCCCCTGTACACGGCATTGAATAATAAATACCATCACTATGAAGTGCTATTTGTTATGCAGAAAACAAGCCTATACAAAGCTCTTTACATGGAAAATTTTTTTAAAAAAGTAAAGACGCAAAAATGAAAAAGGGCCTGTTAGGGGTTAATGGTAGATTTCCTTTAATGGGGAAAATTTCATTTTAAATTTTTTTTGCCACTTTTTTGTCTGTGAATGGGGAAAAAAATTATATATGTATAGACACACAGGCGGTCCCCTGTTTAAGAACAATCGACTTACATACGACCTCTAGTTACAAACGGACCTCCAGATATTGGTAATTTATTGCACTTTCTTCAAAGCAATAATGAAAACCAATTATCACATGGGTATTTTCTTTAGTACTAGTTTTCTTAAAATTGGCTACAAAGCCAGCCATCTATTCTGATTACATTTAGGGTAAAGAAGAAAATAAATAGCATTTTCTCAATATATTTCTTCTTTTCCCACATAAACAAAGGATATTTATTTGATATGGTAGTACTTGTGTCCATCTTCAGCACCACAAACTAGGTTACTATGTGATCGGCATATAGACCCTTGCATAAAATATTTGCACCAGTTTTGGTATAAGCTGCACTGAAAGCACTAGTGAACCCCTCCTACATGTGCAATGTTCAATAGCTGGTATAGAATGGAATTAAAGAATAAAGTCACCTGAGAGCAGCCATATTGGAAATAGAGGGGGAATGTGAGCGAGAATGGATGCTAGGAGAGGACACAGAGCGGCTTTGGCTGTGAAGGGAAGAATAGTTCTGGAAAGGAGAAGCAGTTGGGGAATCTCCTTTGGACACACTGCGCAGATGAGCCGTCAGAGAACTGTTCAGCGTCCCATGCTGCGGTGTGCCAAGCTGATCAGGGTATTTCAAGACGGCATTCTGTTCCTGTATGAAAAGAAAACAAACAAAAATGTGTACATTGGCAAATGTGGAATTAGAACATGTTATTGTTACATTTTGTTACAGGAACTCTCAGACAATAATTTGAAGTGCTAGAAACAGCAGAGTGCGGTGCTAGGTACTCTTCTGATGCTCCCACAGGATTGAATGGAGTCGCAGGACATATGCTCAACCTGCCACTTCAGTCAATTAGTGATAAGGAAACATAGTGATTGGTTATCCCCAACCTCAGAATACAGATATATTTTTCCATTTCTTTACTCAAAGGGAATCTACCATCAAAATCAAACATAATAAACCAACAGCTAGATCCAGGCGCTGTGACTATGGTAATCTTCTTATATTTGTTATCCTATGCCTCCTTCCTTCTAAAATCAACTTTCAACTTATGCTAATGATCCTGAGGTGGTACCCTAGACCCTCCGTGCTCTGGCTTCCAAACAGTTACACTGCAGCAGCACTTCTCAGCCTCACCCCCCCCCCCCCTGCTCTTCCTTTAATTTCAGCAGCAGTGAGCATACAGTGTGGGGGTGGGCGGGCTCCTTCACACTAACAGCCTGTGTAGCTAAAACACCGAGGCGCTAGAGTAGCCCTTCTGACTTATTAGAATAAGTTTCTTTAAGAAGGCGTCCATGGATAACAAGTATAAGATGATTCCCACTGTCACAGTGCCTGGATCTATAAGAAAGCGCCTCCGTTTTATCATGCTGGATTTTGAGTGCAGATTTTCTTAATAGAAATTGTTATGGTCACAACTATTCCTAACCAGAGCAGGGGAAAGATCTTATCTAAAAGTGGGGACAATGTTCAAGATTCGTACCTCAGATTTCACTTTCCTTAGGGCCCATACTGTATGTGAACCCTGCACAGTATCATAGGTCATCACTATTGAAGGATTAGCATTGGTGAATACAATTCTCAAAGTGTTGTCAGAAACATACTGTACTCGAGTGCTGCCAAATATACCTACAATTAAAGTTAAGATATGATGAGTAAAGAACATTTTATAATGTATAAAGCTGTTATAATTAAATTGCTAAATACTGGATCCCTGGCCTTCTCGGGTACCTAATATAATTGGAATAAAATCTAGTAACCAATACATATTAAGGCTTTTATGCACACGAACAGTGGTATAATACATAATATATAAAATATGGCAGGAATAGGTCCCGCTTTATCTATTGTGTTTCAGGCACTTGGCTCAAGCATGGGCTGTGAGCTGCGGGCATGAGTCCATAGCTCAGCTACCTATTTCTTTGTAACCACTACATAAACAGGTAGCACACAGTCCTAAAACACGTTTGTGGGCATGATGCCTGAGATAGACAATGAAATATTATATACCGTATATGCCGGCGTATAAGACGACCCCCAACTTCTGCCCTAAAAATATAGAATTGGTATATACTCACTGTATAAGACTAACCCTCTCCCAATGGAAAAAGTCTGCTTAAAACTTGCAAAACACAAGAGAGCAAATGCCTGGTGATATAACTGTAAGCTGTCGATATTAATGAAGATCCGACATGCTTCTGTAAGTGCCGTCTGTGACCCCCAGCTCTGTGACGCCGACCGCTGTGTGACAGGGCGGCTGCATTAGCATACAGCGCGCCGCCCGTCACGCGTACTAAGCCTCTTCTAATGACTGTGAGAGGCGGACTGCCGCGCATGCAGCGGCGGTCCCAGGAGCGGCTCTCTGCGCTGGCGGGGACAAAAAAACACCTCACACAGTGCGGCCCCCCGTATATCCGGCGTATAAGACGACCCCCCACTGGTACCATTATTTTAAGGGTTAAAAAGTAGTTATACGTCAGTCGAATTACAGTATGTCACCAACCAGGGTGGGAAATTAGGGATTGTGGGTGGTAAAAAGAGATGGTCTTAGGCTTGCTTGTGATGGAAGTTATCTGTAAATATTGATTTGGCAGGGGGGGCCTGTGCGCTGAGTGAGCCGGACGTTAGTGCGAGAGGAGCTCCCGCTTGCAGTTCCCGTTAACCCTGATTTTGCCCGATTCGGGGGTAAGAGGGCTCGCATCGACCAGCCCAGTTCACGGAGCCTGCCGGGACGAAATCAGGGCTTTTTAAGCGGAGACAATGACCGACAACCGGCTCCCGAAAGTGAAGGGGGAAGAGTCAGCGTGGCGGCAATAGGCGGCGGAGACGCCGCACTAAGATAAATAAAATGGCGTTACGATTTGCTGCCCGTCTGGGGAAATATGCAGAGACGGAGATACGCCATAGAACCCCTGAGGAAAAGCCTCGACTGAGTGGTGTTCTCAGTCACATCGTGACCTGTGGGCAGGCTGCATATCCAGCTGAGGGACACATGGAGGAACATGGAGCACGCTTCTGCTGAGAGTGAGGAGGAAGAACTGCCGGAGGCAGCTACACTCACAGGATTCCTGGCTGACTGAAAACACCGAGAGTGGGCGAACATAAGCTAACCACACTTGGATGCACAGCAGAAGAGGTGAGCCAGACTGACAAAGAACCCACACTGAGGATGTACTACTGGCAGTCACGTCCTGGTAAAGCTGCCGGCCAAACAACTGGGAGGCCTAACAGAAGAAGTTGTACTGATCCGCATGACTGCATAACGGGTCAGAGAGAGGGTGAAGAGGTGGAAGACGGAGTAAGCAAAGTTGAAATGAACCAGCTCCCCTATGCAAGAGACATGGAGAAGAGGTTATATCTACTACCCAACTCTTTGCCAAAGCGGATATGATCTAGAAAATAGGCTCCTCCGGAAACTTAAGAATAGTGGGAGTCCCGGAGAAGTTGGAGGGAAGAATCTGTGGACTTTCGAAAACTGGTTGAGAGAGATATGGGCACCTGACGTTTCTCACCGTCTTTGCAATTGAAAGAGCGCACCGAGTCCCCATACTCTGCCACTTTACACGCGGTGCTCCACCAAGTCTATCCATTAAACTGTTACATTATAGGAACAGGGACACTGTTCTCCGCAGCTGCAAGACGAAGCTCAAAGATATATCACTGAATGGGAAGAGTAATCTCATTTTACCCGGACTTTTCTTCGAAGTTCGATAGAAAAGGGCCACAGTTCACTGATGTGATAAGCGCGACTGAGAGAGGCGAATGTGATCTATTCTATGCGACCCAGCAACGATTGCGTGTTGTAGCACAGCGAACAACAACTTCTTTGAGGCAACCCAGGATGCTATGAGTGAGATGGCTGCCCAATGGAACGGATTCGAGCCGAGTCGCCGGGATCCCCACGACAGACGATGATTCTGAGACCGCTTGCAACCTCGTTGATGATAATCTAAATAAGGCAAAATGGAACGTTAACTAAGTCAATGTAGTGGGACTATTTTGACTAGTTTGTACGTTGAAGTCTCTTATAGGAATGACAAGAAAGGGAGACACTCCTACCCCGATCCCTAGCGGTGGGAAATGTCGAATTGTTTACGTTTGTCTGTTTGTCCCTCATGGGCTTATGGTTTGTTTTTTTTCTTCTTCTTGGTTAAAATAGGGCTGGGGAGGGTAAGAAGGGGGGAGGGGTCTCAGACTGAGATATTGTGCGAACACTTGCGTATGACTGTAATCACTACTTATGCAGGGAAAAGAAACATGATTTTTGTGGGTAGGGCTAAGGGTAATATTTTGGCTGGAACGTCAGGGGTACAGGAGCGCCAACAGTAGATGAAATTGCGATATACAGGTCTCTAACTAAGTCTACCCTGCTATATTATGCTCTCTGAGCACTCCTCTAGTAAAGGAAACATCCTCTTCTAAACCGAACAGTGGGTGGGACTCGATCACTCAGGTCTATCCACGCTTGCGAGCGAGGGTTAGCATTTTAGTACATCCGTAATATTTTTACCCGTTTGATATGTGGTGAAAGACAAATACGACAGGAGGGAAGGTATTAGTGTTTACAGGGTTCTATATATGGAATGAATATGTATAATTGCTGCAAGTATATGTTCCCCCCCCATATCCAACGTGGTATCAAAAAGTTAATCTCATTTATGCCGGCCCGGTCGTCGGCGGGTTGGGGGCGGTTGCTATTTGATAATTGGAAGATTTTAATAATTATACATCCCTTTGAGGCACAAATTCAACACTGGCACCATATCACGTCAGTCGGCCTCACGATTACATGTTTGCACGATATATACATGAATGGGTTTGTGTGATATTTGGAGGGAAAGGATGCTCGGGTTTAGGACAGTACTCAGCTATGCGGCCTTCTCATCCTCCTATCAGGACTAGACCATGCATGGTGTACGTCAATCTCTCTATTTTTTTTTTTTTTTTTTTTTTTTTATGTTTCTTTTGTTTTTTTTTTCGCTTTTTGTTTGTTTTTGTTTTTTTTTTGTCGCGGATGTTAAGTACATGGCCCGAGTATCATCGACCTCATTTTCCCCACCGCTTTGGTTTCCTCTGACACTTACGCAGAGTGGGACCCAGAGGGGGGCTATTGGAAAGTCAATCCATACTGGCTTCGGTATTGTGGGGGGCATTTCCAGAGGCTTTGCAGAGATTATTTGGACACAAATGATGGGTCGGGTCCCGAGACAATGCTTAGGGTACTCATGAAAGCACATAATAGGGGACCCTTACACCAGGCCATCATTAGACATAAAACTAAAGGATCGAGAGAAATGCCATGATTTGACACTGATAAACAGGTGGACGGAGACCGAGGGCAAAATACGATTCTGAACCCATCAGAGTACCATTTGCAAGCCTGGAGAGGCCCAAAACATATAGAGACCATACTGCTGAGTTCCGCGGCAACAAACGGTATTTTAGAAACTGAGTGGTATTTTGATGGAGAGGGAAGGCAACAGGACACCTTTCTGGCAACAATAGTCAAGAGGCACACAGGGAATGGGGGCATGTTACTTATCTGGAGCAGAGGGGTGTATGGGACTAGAGTGACCCAGGACAGAGAGATATTGGATTTTCACATACATACTAACAACAGTTAGTCCACATGTCCACTAGTACAGACACGGGTAAGGACACTGATGCATATGAGAATCCCTCCATCAAAAAGCTTTCTAGCACCGAAGACAAACCCTGGACTCCCTATAACAGCCTTGAAGAACTAGAGACTGCAACCGGGTTATGCATAATGAGAAGGCCCCAGAGAATGGACGGACTCCCGGCTGGAGGTTATAAGACACATGGAGACACGTCTCCTTCCGACTTTATCCATATTGGAGCAGGCATATGAGACAGGCAGAACTATATTCCATTTAGATGCCCGTTATGTGGAATTCCTTAAGAAGGGAACAAGGATCCTTCTATCCGAAATCGTGAAGACCCTTTCTTTATGCCTGTAGCACGTCAAATATTTGCCAAAGTCCTAGCTATAGAGTATAATCGGGTAATATCTGAGGTTACTATCACCCTAAAACAGGGTTCTTCCCATAATAGAGCACTCAATCCATCATCTAAGGATGGGTTTACTGAACCTGCAACTCTCAGAAGGACAGTGTTGAAAGGGACAGTCCTCATCCGCTCGACGCTGCCAAAGCTTGACAGCGTCGAGTGGAATTTTTGGTGCGTGTCCCCGGATGTGATGGGTTCGGACCTAGATTTATTTGGCCTATGTTAAATTGGCTATACTCCTCCCTAGAGCCCGGTGAAGAGCGAATGCTGTTTATAGAGTCCTTTTATTTAAACGGGGGTAGAGAGCAAGGTATGCCCCTTGTCTCCACTCTGTTTCGCCCGGCTATTAGCCGCTGGCGAGCCTGAGTCAGGCATCCCGGCATAGTGGGGTTTAAGAGAGGGGGAGTAGTAAGAGCGCGTATCTTTATGCGAGATACATGCTTGTATACTTGGGCGATGAGAGGCTTCGAACTTTGCTGACGCGCCAATAGACATAACTACGAACATTGGCCGCAGAAGTCAGGCACTCAAGATAAACGGGTGGGGAAAGTCTGTGCTAACTACCGGTGAGGTACACTCCCGGAGCCTCTTACTTGGAGGACACACATTAAAAACAGTAACGTCCTGTTAAATACCTAGGAGTTGTGGCTCCCAATTCTAAGGATTATGTCTCCCGTCAATGTAGATCCGTTACTGGAAGCGACAAAGCACTAAAGTCCAGGCATGGAAAAACTTCCAATGTTCTATTGTGGGACGCTGTAATTGATTAAAATGATCCTATGCCCCATGGTCTGGACATACTCCATAACGCCTCCATTTGGATCCCCGAAATATTTGAAAAGTGTTGATGGGGTAGGTATTCAGACTTTGATTGGGGTAGGGAATCTTCCCGTATTTCGACTGGAGCGCTACGAGAGGGAAAGAGGATGGGGGTCTGGCCTCCCCAATCCTGTGCGTTACTAACTTGCCTCACAACTGCGAACACCTAAAAGGTTGGCATAGGAGGAGGGACTGGGCTCAGCGGGAGTCTGTAGTGAAGGTTTCGCCCATGGACATTCGATGTACATGGTAGACAGTAATGGAGAGTCATAAACAATGGAAAGAGCACCGACGATACAGCTGATATATAAGGTGTGGGGAGAGGCAAAAAATGCGTAGGGTTCTCCTCGGGATACACTAAGTATGTTCCGTTTGGCACAATAATACTTTTCCGGCATTAAACTACTAGCTGAGAAGGGATTTAAACATGGATGACAGCAGGGGTGGGTGACGATCTACTCAGTTTTTGGAGGATGGAAAAGTAAATCGTTCGAGCACATTGCAGGAGAACAATTATAATCCCCACCTGCGCCTTCTATCAGTATCTCGCCAGTTTACGCGCCACGACGTGGTCATTACGTTATATACAGGAGACGCCTTCCGTTGGGGCCCTCTCTTTCTGGTGGGTTACTGGAGTTCGGATGGCACGAGGGGTCTTATCCGGCATTAATAATTTGTGTTCATACTCCACCCCACCTGGAAAAATACCCTCATTCAGGCTAGACATAAATGGAAATGATTGGGGGCAGCTAACAGATGACAATGAATGCCAATATTGGAAATGACCCACAGCTGTCTCTTTCGAGTTCATAATACTCAACCAACTCTGCTATAACAGGTGCATACGGTCACCTGACTTCTGCGGAAAATAGGGGTTGGGTATAATGCTAGCCCCAATGTGGCATAGAGATGCAGGGGCTGATGATACATATGTTTTGGGTGTGCCGCTGGGAGAGACGGCCTGACGTAATTGACACTAATTAGAGAAGTGTACTCCCCTGCCCCTCACACCCTCCTATGTGACCTGTGTGTTGGGTTATCTGGATGATGGGTGGTTGACGATTCAGAAACCGGTAAGCTGCCATAGCTCGCATATTATACCAGGTCGCAAACTTATAGCAGCACACTGGATCCAGCCTACTGTCCCCTCCTCTGCGGAACTACGCAGAGACTAAACAATTATATTTAGACTAGAACGAGCTGTATACAAAAGAGAACACATTAAAGGAAATTTGATGCCATTTGGGGAAAATGGATGGACTACCCTGGGCTACGTCCAGGTGCACTCTGCATACGGATGCTTTATGGTTCATAGTTAGGATTATCAATGTGCAGAAGAATAAACTGTGGGAACCTGATACTTACTGGGGAAGGCCGCACGTAGGAGCTCAGTCCAAAATGTTGAACGAGTCTTACCCAACGCGATAGAGTCAATGCTATATCTCGTCCTGGCAAGGGAGGGGGGGGGGAGGGTGCGGTGAGGGGTTTTGGTATTTAATGTTTGTATGTTAAGAATGTTTATAATTTTCCTATTGTACTCATGACTACCTGTGCGTAGTTATGTCTGTCTACTGGATTTGTTACTGAAAATGGAAAATTGGTTAAGTGGTTAATAAAAACGATTTGATTTAAAAAAAAATATTGTATTTGCAATCATTTGTTAGATTGATAAAATAAAAATGTATTTAAAAAAAGTTACGATATTCTTTATAATGAAAAAAAGTGGAAACCACCAGAAATACTAAGTCAAAAGAAACTCACCTCCTGATCTGCAGACCAGAGGAGTAATTTCATCTAATGGATGCAACATGCTGAACATAGTTGGTAAAGGTTCCCTACAATTTAAAAACAAAAAAACAAAGTTTACAACATATAGTGATATCTTAATCTTCATTAATATTTATGGATAGATATCATGGTATAGGGGTCAACAGCACAAACCTTGGTGGACTTAGTGGCACTTCATGCGAGTAGTTGTTGCGCTCAAATAATAAGCCATATTTTGTGGGCCAGACATTAGCAACCTAAGAAGTAAAAATTATAAAATAAAGTTGACATGCTTTATTATAAAAATGTAATAGTAAGTCTTTCCCTGTGGCTTAAAGTGCATATCCTGGAAAGCAAAATGTTCAACGTGGGATGGCTCACACCATAACCTAGGCATCACTGCACATGGCAGGTCTCCTCGCTGGTTCCATGTTGTGCGCTGCAAGATGTCATCTGCACTACTGTTCACCAATGAGAGGTCTGGGGATTGGCAAAGTGGTATAGTGAAGAGGTACATTTTGTCAGCATCAGCAATGAAAACCAGAAACTTTGTGGAATGGAGATTTGTGTGGAAACTTATCAAGTCACATGATATCTTAAGTTACATTCATCTCATAAGAAATAGCGGATTTTCAGGATTCCTGAATGCCCTTACAGACGAGGACAGACCATATACCCCTGTATAATCATACAGTCATACATTGTCTCCCCGTCCTACCCAAAGTGGAAGTTGACCATCAATCAGTATGGCAGTGATTGGCTGTGACTGACGTTCAGTGTGTCTCCCCACGTGACTAACTGTAATGGCAGTGACATCACTCGGGGAGAAAGCAATACAACTGCATATATATTCTGACAAGATGGAAAGACATTTCCACAGTATACAATGACTGGTCAACGGAGATAAAAAAGGTGCCTAAATGGTGGTTCCGTGTAACACCAGGAGCATTCCTGGTGCACACCCTTCGTAAAATGTCATGTGAATGTAGTCCAAAAAGAAAATACCACATAATAAAAAAAAAAAAAAAACCACACACATGCAGTTTTTGATTTCACAGTAATATATAAAAGAGTACTGTCAATCATACATCTGCAAGGCGTAGCTAAAAGGGAACCGCTCACAAGCTTTTAGTCCACTAGATTACAAGCCCCCTAGGTAAATAAGAAATGTTATGTTCACTCTTATTATAAATCTCCCCCAAAGTCAGGCAAATATGACTCTTCGCATCCCATTTTCCTATGACATGAGTCAAGTTAGTGGCTGCAAGAGATTTTTCACTTCAACGACCAGAAAAAACTTTTTGTGTAATATTAACCCTTAAAGCCACTGACGTTGGGAAACATCATGGTGCGCTTCTTTGGGGCCACCATGACGTTTTCCCATGTCATGTGGATCGCACAGGCTCAGAAGCAGAGTATGTGATAGTTGAGCCTCTGCACGGCAGCCGGGATCACTACAGTCTGATCCCAGCGGTTTTAGCCTTTAGGCGCCACGTCAGACTATCTTGTCTGACCAAGTAGTGCAGTTGTCAGCCTATGCATATGCATTGCCATAAACTTCACATGGCAGTCAATGATAATAAAAATTAAAGTCCATCCGCAAAAAATAGCCCTAAAAAAAGCTCATCACAAATATTACGCTGCTTAGTAGACGCGATGCAAATTAAGGATTTTTCTCTCCAAATGAGTTATTTATTAAACAGTCAAACTACTATACAATGGGATATCACCGTAACCGTACTGACCCAGATAACATAGTAACTAGGCTAATGCCAAAACGTAAAAATCAATTACTGAATAGAAACTACTAAAGGCTAACAAGAGGGTATTGCTCCCCCAAATAAGTGTTACTGCAATCATTGTGGGCCCGTTTTTAAATGGATCCCCCCTTTGGAGCTTTTTTACTGCCCTACTATATTAGAGGCTCAGCCAATGCGACTAGCGCCTGAAATCTGTTCCGCAAAACTCCCCAATAGACGCTCCTTTCCTCCAATCCAAAGTCATCCGAAGTTATAACTTGACACAGGCAGTTTTGATAAAGCGGGCTTAGTCCATTAGGGGTTTTAAAGATCTAGATCTCATCATTTAATCCAATCAAGCTTATGCTTTTGTGAGCTACAGATTGACATCGTTAAAAAAAAAAATAACTGGAGAAACTGGATCTTAAAGGAAACCTACCACTTTAAAAGACCCTTACTGACCCACAAATACCTTAAAGCTAGCTCAGAGGAGCTGATGCCGAACCATATTTTCAATTAACACAGAAACGCTGTATTTGTAAAAAGATTTTGTGTGGTATAAAATTGTCTAGGCGCTTCTGTAAGCGTCATGCAGGCGCGCCCCCGGACCCTGTCCGGTCTTTCCGCCTCCGTCACGCGGCGCTCCCCGTCACTAATTTTGCAGGCCCGAGAGCCGGGTGACGCACCGAGCTCTCGCCACTAGCGCCGCCACCACCTCCTCCGGCGCGTTCGCGCGATCCCAATTGGCATGGGCGAATATAGCGTCGAGCATAGTGGAGGTGGCTTCTCGGTCTTCCTCCCGCAAGCCTGCAATAACTACGGGCTTCGGGACTTCGCGAATCGAACAATGGATCCGGCCGCGACGCGCCGGGAGGAGGTGGTCGCATGCGCTAGTGTGCCCGAGCAGCTCGGTGACGTCACCGGCTCTCGGGCACTGCAAAATTAGTGACGGAGCGCGCTTGACGAGAGCGTGACCACGGCAGGGGTCCGGGTGCGCGCCGCTGACGCTATAAGAAGCGCCAAGCAGATTTTACTACCACAACAAAATCATTTTTCTACAAATACGCGGATTTCTGGTTTATTAAATTGGTTCGCATCATCTCATCCACGCTTAATGTTTGTGGTCAGAGGGTCCCAGTTTTACAGTGTAGGTTTTAATCCATTTTTTCTTTAATCTGCAGCTTGCATTTCCAACTATGACTCAAATTGTCTGCATCTCTGGTTTTGTAGATCACAGAACCACAGTCTGATGAGAGGTGTCTTTTTATGACACCCTACTATAGAAGATAGGACTTCTGAAGTGCCACTCCCACCTGAGCCACAAACTTGACTCAACTCATGTGAAAAGGAGGTGAGAAAACAGATGAGACTACACTAAAGGAAATTCGAGAAGCACAATATATCCTATCCCGACATGTGACTTGTTTGCGTCACATGCCTGTGCAGGTGCATGGAGAGGGCGCATCTGCTAGCACCAATCGCGATTTTAACCCACCGATTGCTGCCGGCGGCCACTTGCCTAGGATCGTCGCACCCGTGACGTCATTGCATGACGGTCTACGAGGCTCTCGTTTTAACCCCTTATCACAATGCGCTATCAGCACATTGTATGAATGAGGAGGAAAATCCCCATATACTGCCATACTGTAGTATTGCAGTAATGATGGGATCGATCAGACAACCTAGGGTAAAGTATCCTAGGGAGTCTGAAAAATTGTAAAACTAATTTAAAAAAATATAAAGAAACATAAAATTCAAATCACCCCCTTTCCCTAGAATTGATATTAATATAATAAACAGTTAACACATAAACACATTAGGTACGCCGCGTCCGAAATGCCCGATCTATAAAATATAATAAAGGTTTTTACTGCGTTTACCCTAACGAAAATACACCCAAAGTTGAAAATGCCACTTTGCCATTTTAAAAAATATACAAAATTCTATAAAAAGTGATCAAAAGGTCATACAGTCCTAAAAATGATAACATTGAAAACATCATCAAAAGTCGCAAGAAACGACACCACCCAAAGCTCTGTACACCAAAGTATAAAAAAGTTAATAGCGCCAGTGTACAGGAGGTTTTTTAAATTTTTGGTTATGTATGAAAACATTATAAAACGTATACAAATTTGGAATCCCCGTTATCATACCGACCCAAAAAATAAAGGAGACATGTCATTTGGGGCGTAGAGTGAAATCCGTAAAATCGAAGCCCACAAAAATACGGCACAAATGCGGTTTTTTCACCAATTTCTGTGCATTTGGAATTTTTTTCCCCCAGCTTCCCAGTATGGTATATTAATTACCACCATTTTGAAGTGAAATCAGGTGAGCTGACATCAGTGGGGGAGGGAAGAGCTGTACAGGTGCACAAAGATGGAGGCAGCCTGCAGTGCAGACAATTTACATGTTTTTTGAAATGCATCCAAACCAAAGCACAACCCGTGTGACTACACAGAGGATTTTGTCAGGGTAAGTTATAACACTATTATATTGTAAAGCAAATGCTTATAAAAACGCAGAAAGGCATTTTTGCACTGCAGGTGTGATGGGTTTCTACATCCTGTCTTTAGTGAAAATGAAGATGACAGGTTCCCATTCATGAATCCATATCTTTATCTCATATTAAAGAGGAGACTCTCTTGTTTAATATGACACAAATTGTGTTTCTACATGCAAGGGTTCAGGAGATCTAAGCGTTTGAAGTGTGCCCCCCCCCACAGGAGACTTTCACTTTGCAGAAGTACATGCACCCTTTGCAACTGTAGTTGAGCATGGGAAAGGGTGCAGGAATAAAGCTATACATATTTATAACATATTTTGGTAAATGTTACTACTTATCTAAAAAAATTTTATTGGAAAAATGACAAAAAGCTTATTTTTTCACATTTGTAGTCAATTATCGGCACATTTTATAAAGAAAAAAATATATACAATCAAATAAACTAACCTATCAAGTTAAAGTCTCATATGCCATGAAAAAAAAAACTAAAGTAAAAATTATTATGATATGTAAAGCTTTTTCAGAGATGTTGCTTCATTTAAAGAAGTGCCTAGCAGGACATCAAAAATTAACCTGGACATTCAGGCGCCAATGACCATAGGTCATGAAGGGGTAAAGAATTGCACACAGGAAATTCACTGTTGCCTACCTGAAATGGCAGTGGTGCAATATAATCCTTCCCTTCTGTGTTGTGGACATTGATACAGGAGCCTTGCAGGATACAGATGCATTTTTCTACTTTATCTTCACCTAAGAAAATGATAAAACATTGCTCCGCCTTCACAAACTGCACTCCTTGCATTTTTAATTTTACAGATATTACAAACAGAGCTGCCATTATAGTCTTTACAACAGGTCTTTGGGGGATGAGGGAGAAGTCCTAGCAAACCTTAAAGACCACGAACATATTGTGGATATATGTACGACCAGAAGCTTGCGGCTCCTATGTCCCCCATAGGAGCATGGAGCGATACGGTGCCGCACCCATGTGCCACCCTACACAGGAAAAAGATAGGACATGTCCCATCTTTCCCCGTGTTACGGCCCATACATCATGGATCTCTATGGAGAGGGTCACCCCTCCTGCTCTCCTTGGCGCCTTTACATATGCCTGAGGAAACCACACCCCCCCTGATATTATTTCCATCTCTCAATAATACCTTCCGTTTTTGTACTTACATTCTTCATTTTCGAATTTATCACCAAATACAGTAAAGTCACACCACAGAGCCTGCAAGAAAGAAACACATCAGTAACACAAAATATTTAAAAATTACAGAACTTAAGACACAGATTATAATTCAAACAAGAGCATAAAATAAAAATGGTATAGCGTTTCACAAAATCTATGGTTTTCACATAGAAAGAAATGGTAGAAATAATCAAGTAATCTACCTGGACAACTGGGCTGTCAACTGTGAAGGCTTTATACACTGCAGATGCGTGAAGTTTACTCCCTTTGCTCCAGAGGACAACGTTCCCAGCAACGTACAGTTCTTCATCATATTCCACATCTTCACTGGGATCACCTACACCTTTCCTTAACTGCCAACTTTCCTGAGCACCAGAGGAAAATTTATGAGATTATAGGGAAGATATTAGACCAAAGTCTGTAGCAGCTCAAAAGCAGAACGTACAGTACAACACTAGCAACCACATCCATTAAGTCCTGAAGTCATCCTTGGCTCTATGGAGAAGACTTCAGCCTCCAGTACAAGGGGTAAATGTATGGAAGGGACTGTGTCATCTATTAGTGTATGTGTGCACAATACAAGTGTATCATATGTATTTCATGTATGCATGTGTGTGCACAGTATTAGGCAGGTTACGCACATTGGATAAGCATTGGGGCACTATTACTAAGGGCTTTGCACCGCACTTTTCTGTGCTGGGATTGTGGCGCAGCTACGCTATCCTCCATGCAACATAAATAAGGGGGCGTGCCGTCGGTCAGACTGACTGATTCTGACCGAGCGTCATATTTAGCTTGCAAATTGTGTCATACGCCCTTTGTTAACGATGCACCACAGAAAAGATGGTGAACTCTGTTGGGCCAGCGCGGGAAAGCGACAGATTCATGATTTCTGGCTGCACCCAGCATTATACACAGAAATAGCACTTTCAATGCTTTCCGACTTTCTAAGTAAATGTGCTCCATTGTGTTGGACTCAATCCAACTGCACTGCGGGCATGGTTCTAGTATCTGTAGCGTAATCTTTCGTCATAGCTCCAGTTTCTTCAGCTCCAGAATAATCATGGGAGCAGGACCAGGTGTCCGGCTGTAAGACACAGTTGGAGACCCTGGGGGGAGGCAGAAGTGGTTTATTTAGTGGTCATGTGAATGTATCCTTACTTATTACTGGCTCGTACTCCGAATTTTACTCTTATAGGAGCAGGTTATTATGGGGTCTGTATAATGGACACAATATAGACCTGCATATAGAACTTTTTGGGCAATATTTTCAGCACAATCAGCGGTGGAGGATCATCATGTACCTCCTAAGCATAGACTGACTATCATTCTTATGTCTGTGTTATGGAGATTTTTGTAGTGTACAGAAAATACTTTTTTATTGAACTGTTCATCCCTTTTCCATAAGGATATCTTAAATCTGTGAGGCTCCAGACTGATCACGTATAAGGTCAGGGGTCAGGCAGCCGTGTACCTTGTGCTTCTCATGGATGGTGACTTCCCGCAGGGATCCCACTAGGCCCGCAGCCCCGTCAGAGGACCAGAGCTCAGAGGCGGGCTGCAGCTGCCGCAGCTGGAGGTTCAGGGCATTGGGGTGCTGCTTGCTGTAGTCACGGCCAAAGGGAACGAACTCCTGCAAATCCCCTGCTGCAATCATCGTCTGCCTGTCTTCATAGATGTGCGACATGGGGTCCCAATATCCACATTATTTCTCCAGAAGGTGGAAGCAGAGTCACGGAAGAGCCGCACGTCACTCGCTGGAGGGATTTGGCGGTATAACGCCGTGCTGTCACCGCTCCGTACCGCCAAAACTCCGGCCAGCGCGCTTTACGGCTTCCTTCAGTCCAGCCGCATCTCACACCGGCTCTTATGAAGAAGACGCAAAAACAGGCGCAACTTACGGCTTCCCGGCCAGCCTGACCTCAAGGGCTCGTGTGTAGAGACGGCTGTCCTGCTAGGGATGAGAGGATGCCCGGGTCAATTGTTCCCCCGCGGTCATGTGACAGGTATCCGCCATTGACTTTCCGTTCAGTGCGCGGCCTAGAGGGCGGAAGTGTGCAGTAACTGCAGTGACATACAGGGGGCGCATTTGTGATTTAGATCGGAATGATTGGTTCACGTCACGTTTTTTGCATCCTAAGATGTATGCGTCTAGGTTCATTTCAAACTACTGTTCCGTTAAAAAGGTGAAGAATAGAGGTTTAACATATCCCATTGCCATCAATGTAAATTTTATGTCATCCGTTATGGTTACTTTTGCCATGGATCAGTTATCCATGGGTTTTTATTCAAACAGAGAAAAGTACTGCAGCCTCTGTCTTTTTTTCTGTCAAAAAAGCGAATAGATAACGGATCCCTGCCTAAACAGAACATAACAGATTACATAAAATTTACATACGCTCCATAGAGATTAATGAAGCAGAACGGTCATGTGCGGCCGTCTGCTCCATTAGTCTGACGGAAGTACGTTGGACTCTGTTGAAGCAGATAAGGTCTGCCACATAGATCTGGTCATGTGCTGTAGGTGAATTACGTTGTGACAGAGGAATAACGGAGCTCAACAGGCAGGTGTAGAACTCAGCAAAATTCCCATTTGTGGGTGTCTCAAACCCCTTTATTTATACATCTTTAAGCAGGGTGTAACATCTTAACTATTAGCATGATTAGTTATACACTTGAACAATAGCTTATCATTGGCTATTACCATAACACCTCTGGTTAATTTTCAATCCAACTTCTGATTCACTACTACAATAGTGTAATACATTTGATAGGTTACTGATCATCTCCAAATACATACTTTACATAATGTATATTTGCCATTTTGTTATTGCTGACAGGTACACCACTTATTTAATCTTAGCAAACAAAGGCATATAGCCATAAGTCCAGCACAAAAAGGTGGAGAGGTAAAAGGATATTCTTTATTGTTCAAGGATTAAAAACCTCCATACAGGACATCACAGGCGGCGTCACAGACCGACGCGTTTCGACACAACAGTGTCTTTATCAAGGTCTAACACAAACACATATGGAATTACTATTTAAAGAGACAGTGTCCAAGAAGCTCCGCCCCGCGCCGCTGAGAAGCTGGTCACGTGACCGGAGCCGATTGGACCGGTTCAAAAAGATGGCAGAACAGACAGATGAGTTCTTTATCTGGGGAGGAAGGCATAGCAGATCTAGCAGTGTGTTGTAGAATAGCAGAGAGCTGACTGTGTCATTGTGTGTAGGCATCTCATGGATCTCATCATCTCTGATCTGTCTTATCTCTCTTTCTATGTTCAAAAAGATGGCAGAACAGACAGATGAGTTCTTTATCTGGGGAGGGGGAGGAAGGCATAGCAGATCTAGCAGTGTGTTGTAGAATAGCAGAGAGCTGACTGTGTCATTGTGTGTAGGCATCTCATGGATCTCATCATCTCTGATCTGTCCTTATCTCTCTTTCTATGTGTCAGATACTAGTACAATGTTCAGAAGCATGGCCGGCGCCAGCACCCGGCTTAGCCGGGCGAGTGCCGGAGCCCCCGAGGTCTCAGAGGGGCCCACAGCACACACTGGCAAGATGAGCATACTCAATTACATCGGCATGCTTGTTGCCGATGTAATTGAGAGAAGCGCCTCATTCACACTGCCGGAGCGGCTGACAGGGGGGCCGCACCGCAAGTGGACACTCACAGAATACTATTGCATCGGCGCCGCCAATGTATTTCTGGAGCAGAGCGTCTATCACTGTGCAGGACGCTGGCCGATGTTATGACCTCACGCCGCCAGCGTCCCTGGTGCTGCACAGAAGACGCTGTGCTGAAGATGTAGCAGAAGAGCGGCGAGCCCCAGAAGAGATGAAGAAGAAATTGCATGCAGCCCTTGAGGTAAGTTGGCGTTTATTTTTTTAGGGATAACAAGTTATAAGATGGATTCACACTGTTCACAGGCCTCGGGATCTATAAGAAAGCGCCTCCGTTTTACATGCTTGGATTTTGAGGGCAGATTTTCTAATGAGAAATTGTTATGGTCCACAAAAACTTCCTAACCGAGACTACGGGAAAGAGGCTATCGAAAAGTCCTTGAGGGGGACAATGGCAAGTTCGTCACCTCACGAATTTCACTTTCCTTAGGGGGCCACAAAATATCGGTATCGTGAACCGGACACAGTATCATAGGTCATCACTAGTGAAACGGATAGCATTGGTTGTGATACAATTCTCAAAGTGTTGTCAGAAACATACTGGTACTCGAGTGCTGCCAAATCTACCTACAATTAAAGTAAGATATGATGAGGGTGTAAAGAACATTTTATAATGTATTAAAGCTGTCTAATAATTTAAAATTGGCTAAATACTGGATCCATGGCATTACGGGGGGGAGTGGTACCTAATATAATTGGATAAAATCTATAACCAATACATATTAAGCTTTTAGGCACAGAACAGTGGAAATAAATACATAATATATTAAAATATTGTGCAGGAATAGGTCCGCTTTATCCTCTTGTGTTTCAGGAACTGGCTCAAGCAGGGGCTGTGAGCGCGGGCAGGAGTCCATAGCTCAGGACCTATCTTTGTAACCACTACATAAACAGGTAGCACACAGTCCTAAAACCGGTTGGGGCTGAGGCTGAGATAGGACAATGAAATAATATATTTTCCCAACCAGGGTGGGAAATTAGGGTTTTGGTGGTAGCAAAAGATGGTCTTAGCCTTGCTTTGTGATTGAATTATTCTTCATATTGTATTTGCAATCATGTTTTTCTTTAAGATAATGTATATTTGTTAGATTGATAAAATAAAAATGTATTAAAAAAAAAGTTACGCGATTCTTATAATGAAAAAAGTGGAAAACACCGAAATACTTAGGAAAAAAGTCAAAAGAAACTGCACCTCCTGATCTGCCAGACCAGAGGAGAGTTAATTTCATCTAATGGAGCAACATGCTGAACATAGTTGGTAAAGGTTCTACAATTTAAAAACAAAAAAAAACAAAGTTTACAACAGACAGTGATATCTAATAGTATTAATATTTATGGATAGATCTCATGGTATAGGGTTGTCAACAGCACAAACCTGGTGGACTTTGTTGGCACTTCATGACGAGGTTGTTCGCTAAAATAAATAAGCCATATTTTGTGGGCCCGAAATGTAGCAACCTAAGAAATTAAAAATTAAGTTGAATGCTTTAGTAATAAAAATGTGTAATAGTAAGTGTCACGTGGATCTTAAAGTGCATATCCATGGAATCGCAAAATGTTTTCAACGGTGGATGACTCAACATATACCAGGCATACACTGCCACAGTGGCCAGGTTCTCCTCGCTGGTCCATGTGTGCGCTGCAAGATCGCAACTAATGTTTCACAATGAGCGGTCTTGGGATTGGCAAAGGTGGTAGTAGAAGAGGTCATTTGTCAGCATCAGCAATGAAAACCAGAAGAGAAAAAATTGTGGAAATGGAGATTGGTGTGGAAACATTATCAAGTCAATGATATCTGTAAGGTTACATTTCCAAATCTCATAAGAAATATGCGGATTTCAGGATTCCTGAAAATGCCCTACAACCCGAGCGGACAATGACTATACACTGTATAATTCATACAGTCACATTTACATTGTTCCACGTCAATACCAAAAGTGGAGTTGAACATCATCAGTATGGCAGTGATGCTGGAATGAAGTTCAGTGTGTCTCCCACGTGACTAACTGTTAATTGGCCAGTGAAATCCACTCGGGGAGAGTGGAGAAGCAATACAACTGATATATATTTGACGCAAGCAGATGGAAAAAGACATGTCCACAGTATACAATGTATACGGGAGAAGATAAAAAAGGGTGCCTAAAATTGGTGTCAGGTATACACAGGCGCCTCTGGTGGCACACCCTTCGTTAAATGTAATGTGAATGTAAGTCCAAAGAGAAAACACACAACACATGCAGTTTTTGATTTCACAGGTAAATATAAAAAGGACTGTCAATGCAACATTCTGCAAGAGTAGCTAAAAGCGGAACCGCTCACAAGCTTTTAGTCCACAGATTACAAGACCCGTAGGATAGAATAGAAAAGACAGGTATGTTCACTTTATAGACATTCTCCCCAAGACAGGCAAAAAAAAAATATGACTGTCGCATCCCATTTTCAATGAATGAGTCAAGTTTATGGGTGCAAGTGAGGATGTCACTTCAGGGGAAACATAGTAAAAACTTTTTTGTGTAATATAACCCCTTAAGCCACTTATGACGTGGGAACTCATGTGAGCTTCTGTTTGGCCACCATGACGTTTCCACAATGTCATGTGAGAGTCGAACAGGACTCTCAGAAGCAGAGTATTGATAGTGAGCCTCTGCACGAGCCGCCGGGATCACTACCAGTCTTGATCCCAGCTGTTGATCATTTAGGCGACCACGTGTGGTCAGACATGCCTTGTTGCCAGGAGTGCAGCGTGGTCAGCATATGCATTTGATCGCCATACTTCAGCATGGCAGTCTAATTAATCGAACTACAAAGTACAAGTCATCCCGCAAAAAAAATAAGCCCTAAAAAAAGTCAATCAAAAAAATATTGCTGCTTAGTAGACGGCGATGATTGAAAAAAGTAAGGATTGTTCTCTCCAACATGAGTGAGTTTTTAGTTTAGCTAGAAATAGAAACAAGTGAAAACAGCTATACAAATGCGGATAGCACCGTAACCATACGACCCATAGAACAAAGCTTACTAGGCTCTTTTATTAACTTATGTATTGTTGTATAAAAACCCCCAAAAACGTAAAAATCAATTACTGAATGACAAATCTAAGGCTAAACAATCCGAGGTATTTGCATCCCCCAAATAAGTGTTACCTGCAATCATTGAGGGGCACTGTTTTAAAATGGATCACACCTTTGGAGCTGTTACTGCCTCACTGATATTACGGACACAAGTAAATATACAACAAAATCCGCCAAGAGAACGGCTCCTTTCCTTCCAATCCAAGTCATCCGGAAGTTATAACTGAACACAGGCTAGCTTTTGATAAATCGGGCTTAGTTCCTTTACGGGGTTCAAGATAAGAATTTCTCATAATTAGATCCAATCAAAAGCTTATTACTGATTATGTGAGCTACAGAATTGAACAGTGATGTTAAAAAAAAAAAAATATAGGAGACAAAACTGGATCTCAATCTGCAGCTGCATTTCTAAACGATGACTCAAAATTGTCTGCATCTATGGTTTTGTAGATACACAGAACCACAAGTCTGATGAGATGTGTTTTTATGGACAACATACTATAGAAGATATGGATACTTATGAAGAAGTGACACTCAACCTGAGCACAAACTGACTCTAACTCATGTGAAAATGAGGTGAGGAAACAGATGAGATGAGTGCGACTTCACATAAAAGGAAAAATTCGAGATAAGAAGAGAAGATAAGACAATTAACCCCCCTACCGAATGTGACGTTGTATTGCCGTTCAACCAGGCTGGGTTGCAGAGTGCATGGAGAGGGCTCATCGGCTGAGCACCGATCGCGATGGTTTTACCCACCGATTGCTGCGGCGGGCCACTTGCAAGGATGTCGACTCCCAGTGACGTCTTGCAATGACGGTCTACGAGGCCTCGTTTTAACCCCTTTCATTACAATGCGCTATCAGCCACATGGTAATGTGAATGAGGAGGAAAAATCCCAATATACGGCCTACTGTGAGTAAGCAGTTATATGATAGGATCGATTCAGACAACCTAGGCGTTAAAAGTATCCTACGGGTCTGAAAAATGTCAAATAATTAAAAAAATAATTAAATAAACATAAAAATTAAAATCACACTTTTCCCAGAATTGATATTAAATATAAATAACTAGTAAAAATCATAAAACAAATTAGGTATCGCGCGTCGAAATGCCCGTCAGATTATAAAAATAAATAAGGTTTTAACTGCTGTTTAACCGTAACGGAAAATAGTAGCACCCAAAGTTGAAAATGCCACTTTGCCATTAAAAAAAAAATATACACAATTCTATTAAAAAGTGAATCAAAAGGTCATACAGTCCTAAACAATGAAACATTGAAACATCATCAAAAGTCGCAAGAAAACCGGACATCACCCAAAGCTCTGGACACCCAAAGTATATAAAAAAGTTTAATAGGCCAGTGACAGAGGTTTTTTGAAATTGTTGGTTAATGTAGAAAAAACATTATAAAACGTATATACAAATTGAATCCCGTTATCATCCGACCCAAAAAATAAAGGAGACATGTTCATTTGGGGCGTAGAGTGAAATCCGTATTAAATCGAAGACCCAAAAATACGGCACCAAAATGCGGTTTTTTACACCAATTTCTGTTGCATTGGGATTTTTTCCCCCAAGGCTCACAGTAGGATATTACGTACCACCAATTTTGAAGTTGAAATAATGTGAGCTGACCCAGTGGGGGAGGGAATTAAGAGCTGTTACCGGTGCACCAAAGAGGGAGCAGCCGCAGTGCAGACAATTTACATGTTTAGAAATGCATCCAAAACCAAAGCACAACCCGTGTGATACACAGAGGATTTTGTCAGGGTAAGTTAAACACTTATATTGTAAAGCAAACGCTTATATATAAAGAAAAACGCAGAAAGGCCTTTTGCACTGCAGGTTTGAGGGGTTGATACATCCTGTCTTTAGTGTGAAAATGAAGATGACATTGTTCCCATTCATGAATCCATATATTATCCTCATATTAAGAGGAAGACTTCTTGTTTTATATGGGGACACAAATTGGTGCTAATGCAAAGGGGTTCAGGAGAATCTAGCGTTGAAAGTGTGCCCCCCCCCACAGGAGAATTTCACGTTGGCAGAAGTGACTGCACCTTTGCAACTGGAGTGGCAGGGAAAAGGCGTTGCAGGAATAAAGCTATTACATAATTTAAAATATTTGGTAAATGTACGACTTATCTAAAAAAATTTTATTGGAAAAAAATGACAAAAAAGATTATTTTTTCACATTTGTAGTCAATTATCGCACATTTTATAAAGAAAAAAATCTATACAATCAAATAAACTAACCTATGCAAGTTAAAGTCTTTCATTGCCATGAAAAAAAAAACAAAGTAAAAAATTATTATGATATTGTAAACGTTTTCAGGATGTTGCTTCATTAAAGAAGTGCCGCCAGCAGGGACATCAAAAAATTAACCTGAGACATTAGCGCGGCCAACCATAGGTCATGAAGTGGGAGGGTAAAGAATTGCACAAGAATTCCCTGTGCACATTGAAATGGCAGGTGGTTGCAATATAATCACATCATTCGTGTTCGGGACATTGATACAGGAGATTGCAGGATACAGATGCATTGTTCTACTTATCTTCACCTAAGAAAAATGAGAAAACATGCTCCCCGCTTCACAAAATGCACTCCTTGCATTTTAATTTTTTACAGATCTTACAAACAGAGCTGCATTATAGGTCTTTACAACAGGTCTATGGGGGTATATGAGGATGAGAGAGAAGTCCTAGCAAACCTTAATGACCACTGAACATATGGTGGACGTAGTCATGACCAGAGGCTGCCGGCTCCTATGTCCCCATGGGAGCATGGAGCGATACGTTGCCGCCCCATGTGCCCACCTACACAGGAAAAAGATAGGACATGTCCATCGTTACACGTGTTACGGCCCATACATAAGGGATCTTATATGGAGAGGTACCTCCTGCTCATACTTTGGCGCTTTACATATGCTGAGGAAACCCCACACCCCCCCTGGGATATTATTTCCATCTCTCTATAACCTTCCGTTTTTTGTACGTACATTCTCATTTTCGAATTAGACCAAATACAGTAAAGTATCACAACCACGAGCCTGCAAGAAAGAAAGAAAGAAACGCACGTAGTAACACAAAATATTTTTAAAAATTAAGAAAAAGGACAGATTATAATTCAAACAGAGCATAAAATAAAACTCTGTGTGGATATTTTATAGCGTGTCACAAAATCTATGGTTTTCACATAGAAGAAATGGTTAGAATAATCAGTTAGTCTACCTGGACAACGGGCTGTCAACTGTGAAGGCTTATACAGCAGTGCGTGAAAAAGTTTACTTCCCTTTGCTCAGAGGAAAAGTTAAGCAAGCCACGTACAGTTCTTCATCATTATTCAAGGTCTTCACTGGGTCACCTACATCTGCTTAACTGCCAACTTTCCTGAGACCCAGAGGAACATTATGAGATTATAGGGAAGATATTAGAAAAAGTCTGTAGCAGCTCCAAAGCATGAACGTACAGTACAACACTTTAGCAACCAAACAATTAAGTCCTGTGAAGTCATCCTTGGCTATATGGAGAAGAACTCAGCCTCCGTACAAGGGGTAGAATGTTTATGGAAGGACTGTGTCATTATGAGTGTAGTTGTGCACAAACAAGTGTATCATATGTATTTCATGTGGATGTGTGTGCACAGATGAGGAAGGTTACGACATGGGTAAGAATTGGGGACAGGCAACTATTACTAGGGGCTTTGCACCGCACTTTTCTGTGCTATGGGAGGGGTGGAAGAAGATTAACGATATCCTAATTGCAATCAATAAATTAAGGGGGTTGGTGCCGCGGTCAGACTGAATGATTCTGACCGAGCGTCAGTATTAGGCTTGCAACTGTGTCATACGACCTTTGTAAAGATGCACCACAGAAAAAGATGGTGAAACTCCTGTTGGGGACCAGAGCGGGAAAGCGACAGATTCATGATTTCTGGCTGCACCCCGCAGATACAACAGAAATAGCACTTCAATGCTTTCCGACTTTGAAGTAACTGGCTCCATTGTGATTGGACTCATCCAACTGCACTGCGGGAATGGTTCTAGTTATCTGTTATAGCGTAATATTGTCATAGCTTCAGTTCTTAAGCTCCAGTAACTAATAATGGGAGCAGGACAAGGTGTCCGGCTGAAAGACACAGTGTGGAGAAAAGGCGGGGGACGGCAGAGCAGAACCAAGACACCCAGAGGAAGAAGAAAGCAGCACAGGGGAGAAAGACTAGAACACTAGAAGTGGTTTATTTAGTGGTAGTGTGAAGTATCCTTAGTTATTAGGGCTAGTACTCCGAAATTAATTTACTATATAGGAGAGGTTATTATGGGTATGATAAGGGACACAATATAAGACCTGCCATTTAAAGAACTTCTGGGCAATATTTCAGCACAATCAGCGGGAGGAGGTCATCATGTCCTCCTAAGCATTGGACTGACTATCTTCTTATGTTAATCGTGTTATGGAGATTTTTGTAGTGTAAGAAAATATTTTTTTTATTGAAATGTTCATCCCTTTTCATAAGGATATCTATAAATTGTGCGGCTCCAGGAATGATCACGTATAAGGTCAGGGCAGGAGCCGTTACCTGTGCTTCTACAGGATGGCTGGCTTCCCGCAGGATCCCCACTAGGGCCCGCAGCCCCGTCAGAGGACCAGAGCTCAGAGGCGGGCTGCAGCTGCCCAGCTGGAGGGTCAGGCATTGGGGTGCTGCTTGCTGTAGTCACGCCCAACCAAAGGGAACGAACTCCTTGCAAATACGCTGGCACAATCATCGTTCTGCCTGTCTTAATAGATGTGCGACATGGGTACCAAATCCACATTATTTCTCCAGAAGGTTGGAAGAGGCAGAGGCAAGGAAGAGCCGCAAGTTCAAGCGCGGGAGGGGGACATTGGCGGGTTGCTTTTGTCTTTTATAACGCGTGTCTGTCACCGCTCCGTAACGCCAAAACTCCGGCCAGCGCGCTTTACGGCTCCTTCAGTCCAGCCGACAATCTCACACCGGATCATTATGAAGAAAGACCGCAAAAAAACTAGGCGCAACTGACGGCTTACGGCCAGCCTGACCTCAAGGGCTCGTGTGTTTAGAGACGGTTGGTCCGGAGAGGGACTACTGACCTCGAGGATGCTGATCCGGCCTACCAGGGTAAATGTTAAACAGATAGGTAATGGGACAGGTAGAAGCAATTGAAATTTCCGTTCAAGTGAGCCGGCATAGAAGGGCGGGAAAGTGCTGAAGTAACTGCAGTGAAGGAATTAACAGGGGGCGGACCAGCTTTGTGATTTAGCTAGGAATGATTGGTTCACGTCACGTTTTGCATCCTAAGATGCATGCGTATAGGTTTCATTTCACACTACGGGTCCTTCATTCGTTAAAAAGGTTGAAGAATAGGGTTATAACCATATCCCATTGCATCAATGTAAATTTTAGTGTCACCGTTATGGTTACTTTGCCATGGATCAGTATCAACTGGCGTTTATTCAAACAGAGAAACGTACGCAGCCTCTGTCTTTTTTTCTGTCAAAAAAAGCGAATAGATAACGGATCATGCCTAAAACAGAAACATAAAAGATTAATAAAAATTGACATACGCGTCAAGGAGATAATGAAGCAGAACGGTCATTTTGTGCGGCCGTTCTGCTCATTAGTCTGACGGAAAAGACGTTGGACTCTGTTTGAAGAGATAAGGTCTGCCACATAGATTATGGTCATGTGCTTAGGTGAATTAGTGGGAAAGAGGACGGAATAACGGAGCCAAAGGCAGGTGTAGTGGTAGAACTCAGCAAAATTCCATTGTGGGGGTCTCAAACCCCTTATTTATACATCTTTAAAGCAGGGTGTAAACATCTTAACTATTAGCATGACTATTTAACACTTGAACAAAATAGCTTATCCATTGGCTAGTAACATAACACCTTATGGTTAATTTTCAATCTCAATTCTGATTCATACTTAACCATAGGTAATACATTTGACTAGGTTACGTTACTGATCATCTCCAAAGACTACTTTACATAATGTACTATTTGCCATTTTTGTTATTGCTGACAGGTACCCCACTTATTTAATCTTAGCAAACAAAAGGAATTAAGCCATAGTCAGCAAAAAAGGTGGGAGGTAAAAGGGATATTCTTTATTGTCAAGGATAAACAACCTCCAATACAGGACATCACAGGCGGCGTTCACAGACCGACGCGTTTCGCACACCCAGTGTCTTTTTCAAGGTCTAACCCAAAACAACATATGGAATTCTATTTAAAGAGAAAGTGTCAAGAAGCTCCGCCCCGCCGCGCTGAGAAGCTGGTCCACGTGACCGGAGCGATTGGACGGAGGTCAAAATAGATATAATTAAACAGACATTATGATAAAAATAATGTTGACAATGTTGATAAATGTTAACAATTGTTCGACAAATGTCAGTACCATACCTACACATCAGTCATTCCACGTTTTGGTCATACCATGCGATTGTAAGCTCTTTCAGTCACTATGACTAATAAGAATATCTAAGGCTGTGTTGTAGACGCTGTTTTAAGCACTATTGTGCAATATCAAATACGAAATTTGTACCTTCTCCGAGGGGTTGATATGCAAAATAACCTGGTGGATTTTTTTGATTAGAATGGAATGTTTTTATTATATCTATTTTGACTAAGGTCAAACGGCGACGGTCACGTGAACAAGCTTTCTCAGGGCGCTTGCGGGGGAGCTTATTTGAACCTGGTCTCTGTAAAAGTAAGTCCATATGTGTTTGTTTTAGACCTTGATAAAGGACACTGTTGTGTAGAAAACGCGTCGGTCTGTGACGCCGGCCTGTCTCTGTGATGTCCATGTATGGAGGTTTCCATCCTTGAACAATAAAGAAATATACTTTTACCTCTCCACCCGTTGTGGTCTGGCGGGATAGTCCATGGAGACTTAAGAATGTGGTTGCTGTTGTAGACGGGTGGACCAGGGAGTTGTTGTGGTTGTGTGTGGAGAGGAAAGAGCCTGACGGGCGAAAATATGACTAGGACAAGAGGGGGTGCGTGCACCGAAGTGTGGTGGGGAGAAGGGGTCCGGGCACTGTGGTACTTGGTACCGACTGCCTACTGTTTCTTTGTTACTGTAATTATTTAATTAAAACCATGGGCTACTAGCTAGGTGAAGTTTCAAAGAGTCAGCAAGTTAGCCGACCGGCGCATATTGTTGCTTTGTCCAAGAGAAATTAGAAACACATAAATAGAAAAATAGTCTGTATCAAGCATTTCTAGTGGTGTTATTGGGGGGAGGAAGCTGACATCTCCTTCATCGTGCATCATGAGACCCCCACTGATCAGAAAGTGAGGCCCGTATCTACATTCAAGACTGTCCAGGGCCCAGTTGAGGGAGCGGGTTCGCGGGCCGAGCCCTCTCCATAGCCGATAAGTCTTTGCTGCATATTGCAGCAAAGTATACACCTACAAGCGAAACACTTAGCCAGTTTAACCAAAAATATAATTTTGCGTACTCAATTTAGATAAAACATGACGATGCATGAACAAGATCAACAGTGGTAGATCACAAAAGGTCAATGAGAATATAAATAGAGAAGCAGTAAAAAACACCGATCCCCCAATGTTACTTAAGGATAAAGGAAGGAAGATTCCATACTGCGGGGTTTGGTGACGGGCTTGTTACTAATAATTAACTGGTCACATTGACACAGTATAGAGCTGTCACATGCTTCGGGGTTGGTGAAAACTGTTGGCAATAATGGCAAGAACGGTACCAAGTGAGAACAGTATAAACACTCAGGTAAAAAGTCACATCCCTAATAGCAGATAGAAGTGGTTCTAGTAACATGTGCAAATTTAAATATGTTAACATACCCATAGTAATGGGGGAAAAGACCCAAATGTGGGACATCCATGGATAAATTACAACCGACCGCCGAGGGCTCGGGGTAGCTAGGACATGGCGGAGGGGGCCGTGGTGTGAGTTTATGGCAGAACGAGGCTTACTGGTACACCTGCGATCAATGAGAGCACAGATAGCAGGTGTTTCCCGCCGATCACCGCGGGCAATGCTGCCAACGGTCTTCCAAAAAGATGGCAGAAAGAAGAAAGACAGATGAGTCTTTATTCTGGGGAGGAAGGCCATAGCAGATCTAGCAGTTGGTTGTAGGAGAGAAGAGATAGAGAGAGGAAGGTTGGGATTGGGGTGTATGGCATCTGCCCATGTCGAGGCTCAGCAAAGATGGAGAGGTAGTAGAGCGAGGGCTGAAGGTAAGATTAATAGACAATGATTCAGAAGCCAGGGCCTGGTGCGCCCAGCACCCGGCTTAGCCTGGCCAAGGTGCGGGGCCACCACCCGAGGTTCCAGAGGGGCCCACAGCAACATTGGCAAGATGCGCCTAAAAAATTACCTTGCTTGTTGCCGATTGTAATTAAGAGAAAGCGCCCTACATTCCACACTGCCGAGCGTGCTGAAAGGGGGGCCGCACCGCAAGTGGAATCACCAGAAATACTATTGCATCGGCGCGCAGATGTATTTCTGGAAAAAAGAGAGCGTCATCACTGTGCAGGACGCGGGCCAGAACGTATATGACCTCACCGGCCCCAGTCCAGAAGAGATGAAGAAGAAATTACATGCAGCCCTGCAGGTGAACGTGTTGGAGCCGCCTGAGTTTGTGGAGGGTAAACTAAAAAGTGGGGAAGGTTAGTAATGACATGGCGAGGATGGGGTAAGGGATGTTTCTTGGTATATATTAATTGATGAAGATCAAGGGGGGTTTAGATACGAATGGAGCCTGGGGGGGGGGGGTAATATTAATAAATGGGCTGGGGGTTGTAATTAGATTACTGAATGGGAGAAGGGCGTCGGGTGGTAGGTGAATGATAGGGAGAAATGGCAGGGGGTATATTAGGAATAGAGAATGGGGTGGGAGGTGGTGGGATATAGTTATTAAGGAGGCCTGGGGGGTATATATTTATTAATGAAGAGCCTGGGGTTCCGGTGGGCGTGGGTGTAGAATTAGAATTAAGGGAGGGACAGGCGCGGCTCGCCGGCCGGCTGGTGGCTATCCTGTTGTGGGGGGGTCTGGTTCCCCGGGCTCGCAGGGGTAGGGTTATCTAGGGTTATATAGAGACAGGAAGGGCAGAATGCCGGGGAGACTACGATTAATGGATTAGGGAGCATGATGGGTCTCCCCTTCCGTTTGGACGTGGACCATATGAATGAATGGAGCACTGGTGGGGCTGGGGTAAACATATTAATTAATGGAGCCCAGGGGATGGGGATAATATTATGAATGGAGCCTGAGGGGGGACATATAATGAATGGAGACTGAGGGGGGTAGCGGTACATATAATTAATGGGAGCCCGTGGGGGGGTGAGATGACTACAGGAAGGGATATGACTAGGTTTCTGGGTAGTGAGATGAGAGGAAGGGGGCAAGGGGGGGGGGGTGATGCTAGATGTGAGTGAGGAAGACCCAATGGGGGGCCTGGTGGTGGGATATAGTAAGGTAATGGAGACTTGGGGCGGGTTGCTTGTTGTTGTAGGTTGTATTGTTAGATTAAGTAATGGAGAAGGGGGGGTTGGGGGGGTTGTATATAAATTGTATATTAAGATTCGGCGTTTTTAATGCTTGAT
>CM033643.1:155033903-155428015 GCA_019512145.1 Engystomops pustulosus
ACCACATTTCACTGCTAAGGGGCCCACTGAGGCTCTGTCGCCCAGGGGCCCACTGAAACCTGGAGCCGGCCCTGTTCAGAAGGTAAATGAAAGTGTATATAAACCTGTCCCCTGATAATCTAACCACATTTTCAGGTTACGAACTAGAGGAATCATAATGTGTCTGCGTAGAGAGTCCCCGGCCACACTCTGGAATCGTACACTGAGCAGCCTAGGGAGTGATAGGAGCTAAAACAGCAATAAAACTGATTAAAAGTGTAAAGTAAAGGGTTCAAATTATCTTTATTGTGTTAATATCACTAGGGGATTGCTATTTGAGAATTTTCTTTCATGGGCAAACCTCTTTCAGTACAGTACTTTGCGAAAGTATTCGGCCCCCTTGAACATTTCAACCTTTTGCCACATTTCAGGCTTCAAACATAAAGATATAAAATTGAAATTTTGAAGAAAAGCAGGCCCAAACCATGATGCTGTCACCACCATGTGTGATAGTGGGGATGGAGTGTTCAGGGTGATAAGCTGTGTAGCTTTTACTCCTAACATATTATTTGGCGTTGTGGCCAAAAAGTATCATTTTGGTTTCATCTGACCAGAACATCTTCTTCCACATGTTTGGTGTCTCCCAGGTGGCTTGTGGCAAACTTTAAACAAGACTTTTGATGGATATCTTTGAGAAATGGCTTTCTTCTTGGCACTCTTCCATAAATGCCAGATTATGGGCCTCTTGGCTGCATCTCTGATCAGTCTTCTCCTTGTTTGAGATGAAAGTTTAGAGAGATGGCTGAGTCTTGGTAGATTTGCAGTGGTCTGATACTCCTTCCATTTCAATATGATCGCTTGCATAGTGTTCCTCAGGATGTTAAGAGTTTGTGAAATCTTTTTGTATCCAAATCCGGCTTCTCCACAACAGTATCACAGACCTACCTTGGTCTTCATGATGCTCTCTGCGCTTTAACCGGTTAACCCCTTCCCGACATTTGACGTACTATTACTGCATGGCGGGAGGTGCGTTCCTGCAAAATGCAGTAATAGTACGTCATGCTTCTGGCGCCGGCTCCAGAACGGAGCCCGTGCCAGAAGCTGCGGGTGTTGGCTATATATTATAGCCGACACCCGCCTCTAACACCCGCGATCAGAGAAATCTGTGTTAACCCCTGACACGCCGCGGTTGCGCAGCATGCTCAGTGTGTTACATTACACAGTGTAATACATCTGTATTACACTGTGTAATGTGAAGAAGAGCTTGAACAAGTGATCAGTGGATCGCTTGTTCAAGCTAACCTGTAAAAGTCAATAAAAAATGTTAAAAACATTACATAAAATCATTTTTTAATAAAAAGAATTAATTAAATAAAGTTAAAGTCCCCTAAACACAAATATTCCCTATAAAACCGGCGCACCGCAGTGTCACTCAACAATCTTATTCATCGGCGCCGCCAATTATTTACTGGAGCAAAGCCGTCTGCACTTCAGGACCTGCCGATGTTTAACTCACGCCGCCACGTCCCTTGTGCTGCATCCATACGCGTGCTGAAATGTAGCAAAGAGCGTCGCCCATAGATTAAAAAATCATCGCCCGTAGGAGTGGCGTTTATTTGTTTTCTGCCCCACTATATGTCCTTTAATTAATTAATGATATACTTATGGAGCCTGGGGGGTATATTACTGATGGACCTGGGGGTAGCTAGTAATTAATGGGAGCCTGGGGTTCTATATTAAGTTATGAGCCCGGGGTGGGTATTAATGAATGCGCCTCTGGTGGGGGGGTGGTTATATAAGTTATCGCCTGAGGATGATCATTAAATAAGGAGCCTGAGGGTACTCTACTGAATGGAGCTGGTGGGTACTATTAATGATTACCTGGGGTTGTACATCTTAACTTGAGCCTGGGGGGGTACTATTAATGAATTGACCCGGGAATTATATTAATGAATTATTCCTGAGGGTGGTACATTTAATGAATAGCCTGAACTGTGGGTACATTTTCAGAATGTAGGCCTGGGGGTAACATATTAGTTATGGATCCGCGGTGGTTATATATTATGATTGTTCCTTGCGGATATATTAAGTATGGTTCCTGTTGGGTGTGTATCTTGATTGTAGCCTGGGGAGGGGGATATCTTCAATTACATAGGAGCCTGGGTGTATATTTAATTAATGGCCGCATGGGGTGGTTTATATTAATATTTGTATATTAAAGATCTCCTGACGTTTTATGCCAACCAAGGACCTTTCAACTGCTAAGGGTGGCCCTAGCTCTGATCTACCCCGCGTGCCACACTGAACCCTGATCCGCCGCTGTCAGAAGGTAATGAACAGGTATATAAACCTTTCCCCTGATCTTCTAACCACATTTTCACGTTACGAACTAAGGCATCCATTAAAATGTGTCCTGCGAATATCCCCCGTCCACACTCTGGAATCTACACTGAGCAGCCTAGGTTTGATAGGAGCTAAACTCAAGACACAACGAATTAAAATGTAGTAAAGGTTCAATTAATCTTATTGTGTGTTTAATATCACTATGGGATTGCATTTGGAGAATTTTCTTTTTCTTTCATGGGCAAACAACAACCCTTTCAGTAACGTACTTTGCGAAAGTATTCGTACCCACTTGAACGTTCAACCTTTTGTCCACATTCCTTCTTCAAACATATGATACCAATTGAAATTTGATTGAATGAAAAAGCAGTGGAGGCCCCAACCATGACATGCTGTCACAGACCACATGTTGTGGTATAGTGGGGATTGAGTGTTGCAGGTGGACAATCAAGCTGTGTAGATTTTACTCCTGACATATTGGGGCAGATTTTTATTAAGCTGTCGTCGAAAGTCAGAAGTTTCTAGTTGCCCATGGCACAACCACAATCACAGCTCTCCTTTAAAATATTCATGAGCACTGGAAAATGAAGCGAGCTGTATTGGTTGCGCGAGGCAACTAGAATATTCTGACTTTTCAGACAGCTTGATAAACAGACTGCCCCATTAGTTTGGCGTTTGTGGCCAAAAAGTTTCATCTCTGGTTTCATTCTGACCAGCACATCTTCTTCTCCCATGTTTGGTGTCTCCACGGTGGCTTTGTGCAAAACTTAAACAGACTTTTTGATTGGATATCTTATGAGAAAATTGCTTTTCTTCTTCTTCTGGCACTCTCCCATAAATGCCCGATTATGGGCCTCTTGGCTGCATCTCGATCAGATCTTCTCCTTGGGTTTGAATTGAAATTTAAGAGAGATGTGCGAAGTCTTGGAGATTTGCTCAGTGGCGTGATACTCCTTCCCCATTCAATATGATCGCTTGCATAGTGTTCCTCAGGAGTTAAGAGTTTTTGTGAAATCTTTTTGTATCCAATCCGGCTTCTCCACAACAGTATCACCGGACCTACCTTGGTCTTCAGGATGCTCTCTCTGCGCTTTAAAAACCAATAACCGTAAACCCCTTCCCGACATTTGACGTACTATTACTGCATGGCGGGAGGTGCGTTCCTGCCAATGTCAGTAATAGTACGTCATGCTTCTGTCGGCGCCGGCTCCAGAACGGAGCCCGTGCAGAAGCTGCGGGGTGTCGTGCTATATATTATTGCCGACACTCGTCTCTAACAAACACCCCCGCGATCGGAGAAATCTGTGTTACTCCCCCTGACCACGCCGCGTGCGCGCAGCATGCTCAGTGTGTTAACATTACACAGTGTAATACATCTGTTATTACACTGTGTAATGTGAAGAAGACTTGAACAAGTGACATTGGATCGCTTGTTCAAGCTAACCTTAAAAGTTTAATAAAATGTTAAAACATTACATAATCATTTTTTAATAAAAAGAATTAATTAATAAAAGTTAAGTCCCCTAAACACAATATTCCCTATACACCAATGCAATAAAAATGTGAAAAAAACACAAAATCGCCATTATCCGTACAATAACTCAGAAACATTATTGGACCCGCTTGGTGAACGCCATGAAAACAAAACCCGTAAAACACGCCAAAATGTACATTTTTCATAAATCTCTACACAAAAATGTTCTAAAAAGTGATCAAAAATTTATGTGCGCCAAAATGGTACCACTGAAAGAACAACTCAACTGTAAAAATAACCCTAAACCTAAAAATGCTCTGTCACCAAAAAATATTTAAAGTTACGTCTCCGAAAAGATGGCGATGCAAAAACAAATGAGATTTCCTCTATATTAGTTTTTATATCCAGTAATTGTAAAAATATGAAAAAACTGTATAAATGAGGTATCACCAGTAATCGTATGATCTGTAGAATAACAGATAATTTGATTTTAGTGAAAGGTGTACGACCCCAAAAAGTACTAAAGAAAGTAAACCAAATTGACAATTTCTTTTCAACCCATACTTTCAAGAGTTAATAAAATCTTATCCATAAGCCCCCCTAATGACACCACAAAAATGAAAGTCTGTTGTAAAGTGCGTCTCATGTTGCGCAAAAAATAAGCCCTTATATGTCCAAATTGCCAAAAAAATAAAGATTGTTATAGCCATAAAAAGTGACAATGCATAATATCTGCTCTGAATGGCACAAGTCTTCCCTTCGATGCCATGGCGTGTGCCCATACGATGCAAGGTTTACCAGCGCCACATATGGGGTAGTTGTTATACAACGCGGGAGGATTGTGGGTATCAAAGTTTGTGGAGCGTTTTGGTATTTTATATCCACTGAGATTTGTACCTTTTTTTGAAAAAACACACATTTCATTTAGCGCCAAAAAAGTTTACTTTTAAAATTGTATCCGATTTGTTGAAGTACAGGAAAACCGATCCGCGCAAGGTAGTGAGAAAATCTTTAATGACTCTTTTTATTAGCTCCAGTATAGACCAAGAGTACAACTTCATTGCGCTCCCGCACTGCGTCCACGTAATGACTATACTTCTTGCCTACGCGTTTCGAGTGCATTATGCCCTCTAACTTATGGCTAAAACCCGCATGTCGGGAAGGCAGGTAATAGACTGTCCGACGTGCGTTCATGTGGACTGGGTGAGTTGTAACTCCACCTGCTCAATTAGGGCCGCGCGTGTATAGCTGCGCAATTAGTGTCCTTCGCAGGTGTCGCAGTGTTTAAAAAAACATCGAACTGTGTTATTTATTTTGGTTAAAAGCACTTGCCAACAATGTCAAAAAATTTTAAAAACACTTGGAATGAACTATAGTCACATAGAAAGTGACTCGGTTTACTTTTTCGACCCCCCCATGGAGAAATTGTATAAACTATATGCTCTATTAATTTGTGGATCCGACCTGTGCCGTCCCCCCTTTCCATATTACACAAATAGGGTCGCACATGACTAGTTCACATACCGGGACGACACACATATTCCTGCTATTTCCCCTGTATTTCCACCGTATTTTATTCTCAAACGCGAAGGATAGTTATCCGATCCGTTCTTTGCAAACACGCATCCCCAGAAATTATGCAAACCAACCGACCGGATAACAGTATCCATCCTTTCTATGTGACTATAGTTCATTCCAAGTGTTTTTAACATTTTTTGAATTGTGCAAGTGTTTTTAAAACCACAATAATAAACAGGTGTAGAATGTTTTTAACCTGCCGCAGCAACCTGGAAGGACCCTAATTGCGACCGCATAAACACGCGCGCACTAATGACAAGTGGAGTTTCACTCCCCATCTCTCACTGACCACGTCCGGGATAGTAATATTACCTGTTCCTTTCCAGAGCCTCGGTAAGCCTAAGTTAGATGCTAAGCATCACAATGCAATTAAAAAAAGTGAAAAAAACACAAAATCGCCATTATCCGTACATAACTCAAGAACATTATTTGGAACCCGCTATTGGTGAACGCCATTGAAAACAAAAAACCCGTAAACACGCAAAATGTACATTTTTCAATAAATCTCTACACAAAAATGTTCTAAAATGATCAAAAAAAGTTTATTTGCGCCAAAATGGTACCACTGAAAAGAACAACTCAAACGTAAATAAGATACAAAATAAGCCCTAAGAAAACTAGCTTCTGGTCAACAAACAAAATTTTAAAGTTACGTCTCCCGAAAAGATGGCGTATGCAAAAACAAATGAGATTTTCCTCTATATTAGTTTTTATATCCAGTAATTGTAAAAATAAATGAAAACTGTATAAATGAGGTATCACTGTAATTCATAGTGGACTCTAAGAAACAGAATAATTATTGGATTTTCATGAACAGGTGGTACGACCCCAAAAAAAATAAAAGAAAGTAAACTCACAATTGACATTTTCTTTCAACGCCATACAATTCAAGAGTTAATAAAAATCTTATCCATAAGCTAATGACACCATGCCAAAAATGACAGTATTTGTATAAAGTGCACATCCTCATGTTTTCGCAAGAATAAGACCCCTTTATATGTCCAACTTGCCAAAAAAAAAAAAGATTGCTATACCAATAAAACGTGACAAGCCAATAACTCTGCCTCTGAATTGTCTGCTCTGGAATGGCGCAGACGTTTCCCCTTCGATGCCCCGTGGCCGTTGTGGGCACCATACATGGGAAGAAGGGGGGAAAAGGAAGGGAAAATGGAAAAGGGGGGAAAAAGAAAGAAGAAAAAAACAGAAAGAAAAAAGGCAAAGCACAGTTCAATACCGCACCACATCAGATAGGGTGTAGGTGTGCGTTCAATAAAAAGATGGGGATGCAGGAGGGGCAACCGCAAGAAGAGGGAGGGATTGGGTATCAAAGTTTGTTTGGAGCGTTTTTTGGGGTATTTTTAAAATATCCAATCTGGAGAATTTTGTACTTTTTTTGAAAAACACACACATTCATTTCGCCAAAAAAAGTTTACTTTCAAAATTGCATCCGATTTAGTTTTAAACCCTGTAATAGTTTTTGTTTCAGTAAGTTGAGGGGTGTAGTTTTTCCTATAATGGGGGTAATTTAAATGGGGGTTTTACCTTTTATTTAGGTCCTCCTCCAAAGTGACTTGAACCGGAGCAGGTCCCTCAATGCACGGATTTTTGCCGTTTTTGTATGAAATGTGAAAAATCGCACTTACGTCCAAGGCCCCATAACACCTACAAAAAAATAGTATGCATAAAAAAACGCATGTTCCACCATAAATTAGAACACTTTAGTGAATGTTAAGATCATATTAAATTTTTTTTTGCGGTTTTATGACCTATGTATGGAAAAAAGTAGAACTTTTTGAAGTTCTAAATCAAGAATGTTTCCAATTTTCACCCAATATCTGGATTTTTCCATAACTAAATGCAAAACATCCCACAAAATTTGTTCCTAACCTAACATAAAATCAAAGTGTCACGACAAAACAATTTTTCAAATCATTTGGATTATGTTTTAAAGGCGTTCGGCGGAAGTTTAATAAACCACTTATAGTGACACGGCACAGATTTTGAAAAAAGGGCCGGTTCAGGGAAGGTGGAAAAGTGCTTCAGCGTTAAGGGTTTAAGGACCAGCGACTCCCCTTTCCTGTTTTTTTTCATGTCCATTTTTTCACTCCCACCTTCAATATCTTCTTTTTTTGGAAAACAATTCCAAACTGCAGTGGACAATGGTGAGAAAAACGCATTTGTTCGCCATTTTCTGGGGCTTGGATATACGTTTCTTTTCACTGAGCGCCCCAAATGACAGTCTACTTTTTACTTCTTTGGTCGGTTACGATTAAGGGATACCAAATTTTTTAATAGGTTTTAGAATGTTTTTGCATACGATTTACAAAATTAACTTTTCCTTATTTTGAATTTTGCCAACTCTTGCCGCTAATAACTTTTTCTATACTTTTGGTGTACGGAAGCTGTGGTGGTGTCATTTTTTTTGCGTAAATTTGATATTTTTTCAATGATCAACTTTTTAGGACTGTAAGAACCTTTTATTCGCACTTTTTAATAGATTTCTTTATATTTTTCAACATGCAAAAAAGTGCCATTTTTCGACTTTGGGGGCGCTATTTTTCCGTTACGGGGTTAAAGCCATTGAAAACCGTATCCTATAATTTTTGATAAGATCGGGCAATTTTCGACTCGTCGTATCTGATAGTGTGTTTTAATGATTTTACTGTTTATTTTATTATGTCAGTTCTAGGGCAGGGGGTGATTTTGAAATTTTGGGGATTTTTTATACTATAATTTCTTTTGTTTTAAAACTTTTTTTTGATTTTACTATATTTTTCAGACTCCCTAGGGTACTTTACCCTACTCTTGTCGATCGATCTATCACTATACTCCATACACAGTATGGCAGTATGGATTCGCCTCTTCATTCATTACAATGTTGCTATCCAGCCTGTTTGATAACACCCGCCCCGAATCGGTTATAGCCTGTGAGCCCTCTCCATTGCAACCGCGACCCGACGGGCCGCCATGAATACCGGCGGGCCCGTCCCCCGCGAACTGGTTTTAAACACAACCTGAGAAAGTATCACAGAGCAGATGTATCTATATGCGAGACTTGATCTACACACAGGGTGGATTATAATTATCATCACATCTTATTAGGAGCAACAATTTGGATCATTCAGAGTTCCTCACCCAGGAACTCCTGTGTCTCTCACATGGTATATAAGAAAAGGAAAAAAAAAAAAAAGAAAAAAAAAAAAAAAAGGAAAACAGCGCATACAACAGAGCATGCCAGGTACTTGTGGTACTGATGTCTTTGTCCTCTCACAGTGGTATAGGTCGAGGAGAGAGCATGTCAGGTCACCTTGTGAGCCTGATGTCTGTGTCTCTCACATGTAATAAGGAACAGCGCATAAACAAGCATGCCAGGTACTTGTTCGTAGAAAATTGAGAAATGGATTGGCAACTCACACCAAACCGCGTCATCCCCCTTCCCTCCACCAGTTTGCTCCTTAGAAAATGGCGTTTTATTTTTGAAGCATACTCAACAAAAAGGACAACTGGAAAGACACTGGAAATGTTGGTGATGGCACATAGAGGGATGGAGGACTCAGGGGACCTCAACACAATGGCAGAAAAAAGGAACCGCTGTTTCCGCTCTTCTCCCCTCGCCTAATCCCATCCATAACTCAAACTCCTCTCCCTCTGGATCCCTCTCCCCTCTCTGCCCTATTTCCCCTCTTTCTGCCCTCTGGTTGTCTCCGCCCTTCCTGCAGAACAGGTCTTCTCTTTCGTCTAGCCTTTGTCTGCTAACTAGGGTTTAAGCAGACAGCTTATACGAAAGCGCCGAGAGTCGCGAAAAACAGTCCATGTTCCGCTTCCAGTCCTTACCTCTGCCAATGTGTTGGAAGTCCCTGCGCTCCCCTTCCCTCTATGTGCCATCACATTCAGTGGTTCTTGTGAGTATGCTTCAATACAAAACTCCATTCTAAAAGGAGCTGACGCGTGTTGAAGTGCCATTCCATTTCTCATTTTCTTACGATTTATTTGGATGTACTTTACGCTAGGATCCAGAGCACCACAACGCTCCTATCAACACTCCCCGTACACCATGGTTTTTACATTGTCTCCAAACAATTGCTTCACCTCGATGTACTGGAATTTCAGCAACGTATGTAACATACTAAGTAAGGTGCTCCAACCGGTTGTTTCCCACCCCTTCTCTTTTTGACTAGCAATGCGAATCTGTGATAATACACAGGTAGCATTTTGGTGGTCATGTCGGTTGTAAGATGTCTGTAGGGTCTCGTTCACATGTGTAATAGGAATCGAAATGAGCAGTGCATGTGCCACAGGTAACTGATGTCCGCTGAAGAGTCTGAGTGTCTCAGTAGCTCTTAACATTTTTTTTGTGGGAAACTGAGGAGAAGAACGTGCATCCGTTCAGGTATTTGTGTAGCTTCGATTTCTGAGTCCCTCCTACACAATATTGTGTGCTACAGGAGGAGAGAGCCATGTCAGGTACCTTGTGTAACTGATCGTTCCTGTATTCTCCAATGAAGTGTGTTAGGCACAGTGACGACGAGATGATATCAGGCCGACTTGTGAGAGACACAGACACATCAAGGTACACAGCTAAAGGACATGCTCCCTCTTTCTCCTAATACCCATGTGCGAGACCGACATGGAGGGGATACACAAGTACCTGACATGCTTTTCGTCTCCTATCACACAGGGTTGGACCCGGGACTTGCCCTCCCTCGGTCCACCAAAGGAAGTTTGATTTTGGGGGCCCACCATTAAACCGCTCCTGAAAATATTCCCATTTCACAGGAGTTTCGCAGTGGGCTGCATTGGTGCTTCGAGGGGCTAACGTATCTTAGCACAAATAATGAATAACTAAGCTATAACCCATACTAGAACCTCCGATCGTCTTAATATTCTCGTTGCACAGCCGTGCGACGTAAATCTGGCCACTGGTGATGCATTTGATAGCGACACATAGCTCTAGATGTAGTTATCCAGTAATTAACAGTTACCAGAAACTCAGAAGTGGGATTTTAGCACCTCACATGTCACACGTCTTCTCCCTTTGGGTTACTGAATCTGCAGGACGACTTCTCCCCTTTATTTTACTTATCGATGGAGAATTGTCGGTACCCATCAAACAGGGCTACACTACTCCTTCATCTCTGTGTGGGCACTCTCACACTGTGCAACTAAAAATATATCAACCGGTCCACTTAACAGCAATAAATGCCGACCCTGGAATAAAACAATGTCCCAACGCTAGAGTCCGCCCTAAACATTAAATATGTAAAACTAACTCCCTCACACAACTTGATTGCAACTGGTGCCCCACGAAATAGCGCACTAAATCCCTCTGCACACACTTTCAAACAACCCCGTAACAAAAACCATACTGTGTCTTTTTCCCCATAAATCAATATTAATTGTGAGTCCTCGGGTATATATATGCACAACCCTGGAGTAAATCAATATATAAAACCTAATGAAATTTAAATTGGACCACTCATTCCCTTTAATAATTTCCAATGAATCATTTCATTTATACAGTCTTAGGCTACACGCCCTTGGATGTATGTCCGCCGTACCGTAGCAACGGTGGGGCCAACATTGGCCGCCCGCCCCTCCTCCATAGGAGTATACAGCGCACGCCTGCCCGTATACGTAGACAGATAGGACATGGTACAGCACAGTTAACTTCTACTCCTTTACTTATATATATGGAGACAGTACACTACTACCTACTCTACCCTGTATACATGACACAGCACACTATTAATACTCTTACCCTGTTATATATGGACCACAGCACACTACTACTACTCCTATCCGGTATATATGGGCACAGCCCACTACTACTACTCCTACCCTGTATTTATGGACACAGGCAATACTACTTACTCCTATCTGTGATATATGGGCCACAGCAACCTACTTACTACTCCTTATCCTGGTAATATGGGACAGCCACACTACCTACTACTCCTATTCTGTATATATGGACACAAGCACAGTTACTACTACTCCTATTTGTATCTATGGACACAGCACCCTACTACTATCCTATCCTCCTATAAAATATGGGCACACGCAACCACCTACACTACGCCTACCCTGTCTATATGGGCAACGCACACTACTACTCCTCCTACCCCTGTATTTAGGACCAGCACAGTACTACTACTCCTATCCTGTATATATGGGCCACCGCACACTACTACTACTCCTACCCCTGTAATTTATGGACACAGCACAGTACTACTACCTCCCTATTCTGTTATATGGACACAGCACAGTACACCTATCCTAGTCTGTATATTAATGGACAGAGCACAGTACTGGCTAAATTTCTGCCAATTAGGTGAAAATAACCAGAAACTCACTTACCTTTCGCAGCGCTCCTCTTTTCTTCCTCTTCTTCCCCCGCTTCACAGTGCTGCGACCGACGGAAACAAGACGCCGGCAGAGTTGAGTTCACATCATCAACGCCGGGCTGCGCATCAGGGACACATGCGACGCGTGGCTGGCGCACAAAAACAACAACGTTGTCGCACCGCACAATGCGCTTCAAAAGCGCTGCACATCCATAAAGACAGCAACTTTGAGTGGCTGCTTTTACGCACTGGCAGGGCCTCAGGTAGAGGATGGGGTCCCCTGGCCGTAGCTGGCAGTAACGGGGTGCCCACCGTATGAATGCCAGCTGGACCCTCCGGTGTGGCCCAGTCCGACCCGTTAAGACACATGGATGAGAGACCACAGACACAGCTACCAAAAGTTTACCTGAACATGCTCTCCAACTCTTTTCCCCTATATATACCACATTTGAGATGACACAGACCATCAGCTTCTACATTTGTATAGATATCAACAGAACTATCAGGTAGCATATAAAGCACATAACACTAGCAATATTTTACTAATACATTACACGCAGACTGAGCAGAGGAAGGAGAAGGGGAGGGGGGTAACAAATGCCCTGGGGCCCCTCATTGCATATAAAGAAAATATGATGTTAGAATGATTAATGTATGAATTACTAGATAAAGTTAGGATAGAATCTTTGTGAGCTAGCTCCTAAAAGATTCGTGGGTGACAAGTATTTAAGTTACACAGAACCTGATGACGGATGTCCTGTTTTAGGAACCCGCTCATTTTCCCACTTTTTTTTTAATAAGAGAAATCTCAGAAAGATTAAATGTGCCAATTGCAAGTTTTGATGGAGCTTCCACGCAACCCTGTCCTTTAGTGAAATGAAGGTCCCTGGTGAACAGGTTCCCCTTTAAAGCTATATTTTTTGTTGAAACATCTTTGCACTTGGTTCTAGTGCAAACAAACTTTTGACCATTTTTTTAAAACATTAGCAATTTTCTGATTTCTAAATGTTTGTGAGGGTAGATATTGATGAATTTTTTGGGTGCATATGCCATTTGAAAAGATTCCAAGGTAACATAAAGCAGATGGAACCCCCCCCCACACACAAACAGATGTTCCATATTTATGGAACTAGCCACTCAGAAAATTTTTAGCAATGGTTTAATATCCTAAGCTTTTTTTACCCCCCGATTTTTTTTTTTTATGAAATTATTTTACATTGGTTCGCTTCTGTAAGTGAAAATCTTTATTCCAAAAACCCTTGCTTTTGGCTCCTAAATTTTTTATTTTAGAAACCTTTAGGGAAGAAAAAGCACTCATTCTAATTTGTTTACCCAGTTTCTCTACAATGCAGTAATAATGTAACACGTTGGTCACCTAACTGCTGTCGGGCACAATAAGTGTGGCTCTGAATGGAAGCGAGTCCTGTTGGCTTTTGTAGAACGGTCAGTTTAATGGAACAAAAAGGAGGACCCCATTTTGCAAACTAGACAAACTCAATTGAATGCCAGTATTGTTTATGACATTTTTATGTTTCTATGAAATTTTTTTTTATTACTTTGATCACACTTTTTTATTTTGCCTCTGGGACTTGACGAGGATCATCGATCCACTTGTTCCACATTAATACACTTGCCTTACTTGAATGAATTATTGTAATATAATAGTTTAACTGACTGCCCGGTCCCTGCCCCTCGGCAGGTCCCAACATGCAGACATTAATAGGGGGGGGCAATCCCTGGGCTTCCCAGCTTGCCATGGAGACTATCAAAAACCCCCATACCCATGCCCTTTTAGGTGCAAACGCCCAAAGTTAAACATCGAAATTGCTTCTATCACAACTTAGCTGGTTTGTGCAGAGGCTCGGGTTTTCATGGAAACGTTTGGGGAGCATCATGGTGGCTGGAGGGGATTAAAAAAAAAGAAAATTGTTCTTAAAGGTAATTCTTATGAATTGTCCTCACAACTTTTTTCATACTATGGAACTGAGCAGGTTGGTCATTTTTCCGAACTTGCATACTTTTAACATAACCTTTTCATTTGAGTGTGGTAAAATGGCAAAAAGTGGTTATTTGGAGCTATTTTTTCCTTACAGAGTTTGATTGCACATAGGATAATCATTTTTGATTTTGGACATACTAGCACCGGGCATTACCGAACATGATTTATGGACATCCAGTAAACGGCACAAGTGGGCACTTGCCATTTTCTAATCCTTTCTTTTTATTTTGTGCTATCCCTTATAATCAAACTTAGGAGAGACAGATTGGGAGCATGAAGTGGATTCTCCTCCTCTTGATCGTGTCCACTTTACAGTAAGAAAGATTAGCAGACCTGAACATTAAAGGGGAACCTATCAACCCAGGGACCTCATTTTTCACCAAAGACAAGTTGGTAAAAGCCCCATTACAATCTGCATTGCAATATGCACTTATGCTTTTTCTCTAAAAAGCAATTTTTACATTACATATAATTGTGTTTATAACTTGCTCTGGGGCACCCTGGAACAGATCTTTCTGGTGTAAGCCAAGGGGTTGGGCTTTTGGTTTGGATGCTTTAAACAAAAACAAGTGACTTGGCACTCGAAACGCGTAGGCAAGAAGCTATAGTCCATACCGTGGACGCAGTGCTGGAGCGCATGTAAGTGTACTCTTGTCTATACTGGAGCTAATAAAAAGAGTCTAAAGATTTTCCTCACTACCTTGCGCTGGATCGGTGTACTTCTTTGGATTTTTCCCTGTCATACACGCTGGTCACGTGGAGATCCGAGTCGCAGAAGTGGGAGCTGGTGCCACAAGGACCTATTGGGAGAGCGTTTTTTGGCTTTCTCACAACAATGCTTTTTTTCTATCATCCGATTTTGTTTTAACCCCTGTAAAACAATTAAAGGGTTAACAAACTTCATAAAAGTTGTTTCACGTACGTTGAGGGGTTTAGTTTCTATAATGGGGTAATTTATGGGGTTTTACTTTTATTTAGGTCTCTCAAAGTGACTTGAAACCTAAGCAGGTCCCTCAATAGCAGGGTTTTGCGTTTTTTATGAAAATGTGAAAAATCGCACCTAACGTTCCAAGGCCCATAACATCCTACAAAAATAAGAATATGCATAAAAAACCATGTGCACATAAAGTAGACATTTAGTGAATGTTAGTTATTACATTTTTTTGCGGTTATGACTATGTATGGAAAAAGTAGAACATTTTGAAGTTCAAAAATCAAGAATGTTTCCAAATTTTCACCAAATATCTGATTTTCTCATAAATAAATGCAAAACATACCACCAAAATTTTTTAACTAACATAAAATCAAAGTGTCACGAGAAAACAATTTTAAAATCACTTGGATATGTTAAAGCGTTCCGAAGTTATAACCACTTATAGTGACACAGGACAGATTTGAAAAAATGGGCCGTGTCAGGAAGGTGAAAAGTGGCTTCAGCGTTAAGGGGTTAAGGACCAGGCCCTTTCCTGTTTTTTCATGTCCATTTTTCACTCCCATTTTTCAGTCAGGGGGGCGTGGCTAAACGGGTTTAAAGGCCTGCTTGGTTTTTACATGTGTGTTAGCAGACAAGCTAGACGAAGCGCCGAGAGCGCGAAACAGCTGTCCTTTTCTGCCATGTGTTGAGTCCCTGCGTCCTCCCCTCCCTCTATGTGCCATCACATTCCAGTGTTTTTTGTGAGTATGCTTCAATAAAAAACGCCATTCTAAGGAGCTGACGCGGTGAGTGCCATTCCATTTCTCATTTTCTACGATTTTGATGTACTTACGCTAGGAATCCAGAGCACCACAACGCTCCTATCAACACTCCGTACACCATGGTTTACATTGTCTCCACAATTTACCTCTGATGGACTTTTCAGCAACGTATGTGACATACTAAGTAGTGCCACCTGTTTCCACCTTCTTTTGACACAATGATCTCTTATTATATGACAGTTCATGCTATAATAAATGGGTGATGTTCCCATGGTTCGCTTACAAGCTGCATTAGACTAACTTTGCGTCGTTAATTCATTTAGCTTCCCCATGGCACCCTGGTAATCGCAAATATCATGAAAGCATTTTTTTCACAAAACAATACCACTTGAAATGGTGGCCTTTTTTGTCTATTACTTTCATCTAATATGTAAAGCTGAGTGTATGTGTGTGCATGTATGTATGTCTGTATGTATGTATGTCTGTATGTGTGTATGTATGTCTGGTAAAGGAATATGTACCATCACATTTAGAATCATCACATTTGCACATCCACTCTGTGTGACTCAGGGAACGTCATAGACTCGGTTTTGAGATGAAATTTTCATTCTGCGCTTTCCAAAATCAAATTATTAACCTCCATATACAGGAACCATTGCCTGATGCTGCTCTGGCAGCAAGAAGCTGAGCTGTGATTGGTTGCTGTTTTGCCACAGGTTATTACTATGAGATCAGAGCTTTGATTGGTCACTACGTGCAATGCGTAAAAGACGCTTATGTGTGAGGTAATATAGCTAGGGCTACAGAGATAGGAGGAGATTTATCAGAAATGTCTGAGGTAAAACTGTTCCAGTTGCCCATGGAAACCAAAGATCAGATGTAATTTTATAAACAGCTGCGGGAAAATGAACTTCGAGCTCTGATTGGTTGCTATGGGCAACTAGAACAGTACTGGTCTTAGATTCTTCTGATAAATCCCCCCCATAGACAAAGTTACAGTCTACGACAAATACAGAGACAGACTGAGACAGTCAGAGAGAGAGACAGTCAGAGAAAGTCAGGGACAACCAGAGACAGTGAGAAACAGAGACCGTGAGAGATAAAGGCGGTCATAGACACAGACAGTCTGAGACAAAGACAGTCAGAGAAACCCAGAGACAGACAGAAACAGAGACCGTCGGAGACAGACAGACACAATCAAAGACACTCAGAGACAGAAGTGGTCAGAGACAGACACAGTCATTGAAAGACATAGTCAGAGACCATCGGAGACAGAGACAGACAGAGAAAATCAGAGACGGTCAGAGACAGTCAGTGACAGAGACGGTCAGTGCCAGTGACAGTTGGAGACAGTGACAGATAGAAAGAGACAGTCAGAGACACTCAGAGACAGAAACGTTCATAGACAAAGAGAGAGATTGAAACAAATAAAATATATTTTTTTAACCTATTCTATTTTGTTATAGGTAGGAGTAGTTATTTACTATTCCGGGCAACACCAGAAGCTAGTAGTAACTCATATACAGCAGTTTCATTGCTATCCTCTTCAGTTTAGCCATTTGGAACAGCAGTCCCAAATACGGTTACGGTTGAAAGAAAAAATATGAGAAAAAGAGAAAATCTGAGTCTCTCACATGTGTATAGGAGGAGAGAGCATGTCAGGTACTTGTGTAACTGATGTCTGTATCTCTCACATGTGTATAGGAGGAGAGAGAATATCAGGGACTTGTGAGAGACACAGACATCAGGTACACAAGTACATGACATGCTCTCTTCTCCTATACACATGTGCGAGACACAGACATGAGATACACAAGTACCTGACATGCTTTCTTCTCCTATACACACAGGGTTGGACTGGGATGCCTTGGGCCCACCAGAGGAATTGATTTTGGGGGCCCACCATACCGCTACCTAGAAATATTCCCCATTTCACAGGAGTTCGCAGTGGCTGCATTGTGCTTAGCACTAACTTACCAATAAGAATAACTAACTATAACCCTTAACCTCCTCCTTATATTCTCTGCAACACATAAGAAGACTAGGCACTGACATTATAGGAATAGTCTAGATAGTTAGTCAGTAATTACAGTTACCAGACTCAGAAGTGGGATTTAGCACCTCACATGTCACACGTCTTCTCCTTTGGGTACTGAACTGCAGGACGACTTCTCCCTTTATTTTCTTATCGATGGAGAATTTTCCATCAGATATCTTCATCTCTGTGTGGCACATCTCCACACTGTGCAACTAAAAATATCACCGTCACTACAGCATAATGCCACCTGGATAACAATGTCCCACTCTAAGGTCCTAAATAATAATTACTACTCACAACACAACTGATCACACTGTGCCCCCAACAAATTTCAAACATACCCCTGTAACAAAAACCATACTGTGCTTTCCATAAATCAAATATTACATTGTGAGTCCTCGGTATATTATATGCACACCCCTGAGTAAATCATATGATAAACGCTACACAAGTACCTGACATGTTCTCTTCTCCTATACACATGTGCGAGACACAGACATTAGCTACACAAGTACCTGACATGCTTTCTTCTCCTATACACACAGGGTTGGACTGGGATGCCTTGGGCCCACCAGAGGAATTGATTTTGGGGGCCCACCTTACCGCTACCTAGAAATATTCCCCATTTCACAGGAGTTCACAGTGGCTGCATTGTGCTTAGCACTAACTTACCAAGAATAACTAACTATAACCCTTAACCTCCTTTGTATATTCTCTGCAACACATAAGAAGACTAGGCACTGACATTATAGGAATAGTCTAGATAGTTAGTCAGTAATTACAGTTACCAGACTCAGAAGTGGGATTTAGCACCTCACATGTCACACGTCTTCTCCTTTGGGTACTGAACTGCAGGACGACTTCTCCCTTTATTTTCTTATCACTGGAGAATTTACCATCAGATATCTTCATCTCTGTGTGGCACACCTCCACAATGTGCAACTAAAAATATCACCGTCACTACAGCATAATGCCACCTGGATAACAATGTCCCACTCTGTGGTCCTAAATAATATTTACTACTCACAACACAACTGACCACACTGTGCCCCCAACAAATTTCAAACATACCCCTGTAACAAAAACCATACTGTGCTCTCCATAAATCAAATATTACATTGTGACTCCTCGGTATATTATATGCACACCCCTGAGTAAATCATATGATAAACCTAATGAATTAAATTGGACATCATTCCCTTTAATAATTTCCAATGAATCATTTCATTTATACAGTCTAAGGCTACACGCCCTTGATGTATGTCCGCCGTACCGTAGCACGGTGGGCATACATTGGCGCCCGCCCCTCTCCATAGGAGTATACAGCGCACGCTGCCGTATTACGTAGAAAGATAGGACATGGTACAGCACAGTACTTCTACTCCTATACTATATACCGTATATGGACACAGTACACTACTACTACTACTCCTACCCTGTATACATGGACACAGCACACTATTAATACTCTTACCCTGTATATATGGACACAGCACACTACTACTACTCCTATCCTGTATATATGGGCACAGCACACTACTACTACTCCTACCCTGTATTTATGGACACAGCACAGTACTACTACTCCTATCCTGTATATATGGGCACAGCACACTACTACTACTCCTATCCTGTATATATGGGCACAGCACACTACTACTACTCCTATTCTGTATATATGGACACAGCACAGTACTACTACTCCTATTCTGTATATATGGACACAGCACACTACTACTACTCCTATCCTCTATATATGGGCACAGCACACTACTACTACTCCTACCCTGTATATATGGGCACAGCACACTACTACTACTCCTACCCTGTATTTATGGACACAGCACAGTACTACTACTCCTATCCTGTATATATGGGCACAGCACACTACTACTACTCCTACCCTGTATTTATGGACACAGCACAGTACTACTACTCCTATTCTGTATATATGGACACAGCACAGTACTACTACTCCTAGTCTGTATATATGGACAGAGCACAGTACTGCTATTTCTGCAATAGGTGAAAATAACAAAACTCACTTATCTTTCGCAGCGCTCCCGCGTTCTCTTCTCCCCGCTACAGTGCGACCGTCAGGAACAAGACGCACGGCAGAGTGAGTACATCATCACGCTGCTGCGCAACAGGGACACAGTGCGACGCGTGCTGGCAAAAAAACAACAGTGTCGCACGCACAATGCGCTTCAAAGCGCTGCACATTACATTAAAGACAGCACTTGAGTGGCTGCTTACGCACTGGCAGGGGCCTCAGGTAGGGATGGGGGCCCCTGCCGTAGTGGCAGTAACGGGGGCCCACCGGAGGATCCACTGGACCTCCGGTGGGCCAGTCCGACCCTGTATACACATGTGAGAGACACAGACATCAGCTACAAAAGTACCTGACATGCTCTCTCTTCCTATACACATGTGAGAGACACAGACATCAGCTACACATTTGTATAGAAGAACAGAGCATATCAGGTAGCAAATAAAGCACAAACACTAGCAATGATTTACTATACATTACACGCAGACATGAGCAGGGAAAGGAGAGGGGAGGGGGGTAACAAATGCCCTGGCTCATTTGCATAATAAAGAAAATATGATTTTAGAATGATTAATGTATGAATTAACTAGATAAAGGTTAGGATAGAATCTTTGTGAGCTGCTCTAACAGATAGTGGTGACAGAATTAGTTACACAGACCTGATGACAGGTGTCTTTTTAGGACCCAGCTCATTTTCACTTTTTTTTAGAGAAATCATAAAGATATATGTGCAATGCAAGTTTGATGGGCTTCCGCAACCTGTCTTTAGTGAAAATGAGGTCCCTGGTGACAGGTTCCCTTTAAAGCTATATTTTAGTTGAAAACTTTTGCACTTGTTTATAAAAAAAACTTTGACATTTTTTTTAAATTAGCAATTTTCTGATTTCTAAATGTTGTGAGGGTAGATATTGATGAATTTTTTGTGGTGCCATTATGCATTTGAAAAGTTCCAGAGGTACAAGAACAGTGACCCCCCCTCACACACAAACATATGTTCCAATTTTGGAAACTACGCCACTCAGAAAATTTAGCAATGGTTATATTAAGCTTTTTACCCCCACAGATTTTTTTTATAGAAAGTATTTACATTGGTTCGTGTAAGTGAAAATCTTTTTCCAAAAACCTTGCTTTGGCTCCTAAATTTTTTATTTTTAGAAGACCTTAGGGAAGAAAAAGCACTCAGTAATTTGTTACCCAGTTTCTCTACAGTGCAGTAATATGTAACACGTGGTCACATACTGCTGTAGGAGCACATAGTGTGGCTCTGAATGGAAGCCTGTTGGCTTTTGGAGAACGGATTTTAATGGAACAAAAGGAGGACCCATTTTGCAAACTAGACACTCAATGAATGCAGTATTGTTTATGACATTTTATGTTTATGAAAATTTTTTTTATTACTTTGAATCACACTTTTTTATTTTCGCCTCTGGGACTTCAACGAGTGATCATCGATCACTTGTTCAAATTAATACACTGCCTTACTGATGTATGTGTAATATAATAGTTAACTGCACTGCCCGGTCCTGCCTCTGGCAGGTCCCAACAGGCAGTCAGAATAGGCAGCCCTGGGCTTCCCCAGGCTTGCCATGGAGACGATCAGAACACCCATAGCCAGCCTTTTAGGTGCCGCGCCAAAGGGTTAAACAGCCGAAATTGCTTCTATCACAATCTTAGCTGTTTGTGCAGAGGCTCGGGTTCATGACGTTGGGGAGGGTCATGGTGCTGGAGGGGATTAAAAAAAAAGAAAATTGTTGCTTTAAGGTCATTCTTATGATGCTCACAACTTTTTCATACTATGGAACTGAGCAAGGTGTCATTTTTTCTGACTTGCATACTTTTAATAACTTTTCAGTTGAGTGTGGTAAAATGGCAAAAAGTGGTTATTTGGAGCTATTTTCCCTTACAGAGTTGATTGCATAGGATAATCATTTTTAGATTTTGACATACAGCACAGGGCATTAACCTAACATGATTATGGACATCCAGTAAAAACGGCACAAGTGGCACTTGCCATTTCTAAATCCTTCTTTTATTTGTGCTATCTTATAATCAAACTAGGAGAGACAGATTGTGGAGCATGAGTGATTCTCTCTCTTGATCGTGTCACTTACAAGTAGAGATTAGCAGACCTGAACATTAAAGGGAACCTATCACCAGGGACCTCATTTTCACCAAAGACAAGTTGTAAAAGCCCATTACAGCTGCATTGCAAATATGACTTTATGCTTTCTCTAAGCATTTACATTACAATATAATTGTGTGTTATAACTTGCTTGGCACCCTGACAGAATCTTCTGTGTAGTCCCAGGGGTTGGTCTTTGGTTTGGATGCATTTAAAAAAACAAGTGACTTGTCTGTGCTGCAGACTCCTCAGCTGTTAGCTGGTGATCTGACATCAGTGGTGGGGGGAGGAGCTGTACAGGAGCACAAAGGTGGGGACTGAGAGCTGAGGAGTGAGCAGTAAAGAGGGGTAACATGTTTTTTGAAAGGCATCCAAACCAAAGCCCAACCCCTGGGACTACGCAGAGGATTCTGTCAGGGTGCAAGGTAAGTTATAACACATTATATTGTAGTGCAAATGCTTAAATTCCCTTTAAGAGTGTGTGCGTCCCCCTGCCCAATCACAGCTTTGGCTAGTAGCTAAGGGCGTCAACTTTTACTGCACGCCTGCCTATCCCACAATGTCTGGGTCATGCAGGACAAACCCAGACCCCAACTTCTCTACTTAGAGGGTGAATACCTGCACCAATCACAGTGTAAAGGTCAGTGCACATCTTTAGTATGGCTTCAGTTATTTCCTTCAGTTAGTTTGAGCCAAAACCAAGAGTGGTCAACCACACAGAAACAGGTGCAAGTCTTTCCAGCGACTACACCAAGTTAAGATATAATTATATAAGACTTGCCCCTGTCTGTTGGACCAGAACTGGTTTTGGCTCAGAATAACTGAAGACTTGACAGAGATGTGATCTGGCCCTTAGCAGTGAGTATCTACTGTATTATACAGTCAGATAATTGTCATCGATATTGTGGCTAGGGGATACATTATTTTCACGGGACAACCCCCTTTGTTCCTAATTAGGGCACAGGAGTGGATTCTGCAAACACTGCTGGAATTGAAATTTATCAATGTCTCTTGGAGAGCGTTGATACAATGGGGCAGATTTATCAAGCTGTTTGAAAGTCAGAATATTCCTAGTTATGAAGGAGGTTATCAATGGCCACTACGATAAAAATCTTTTATAGGTTTGCCTTATACTATGCCCGGAAAGTGGTGGTGATGACATGGAAGGACCAAGATAGTGTTATCCCCCTGTACCGTTCTGTGTACGTTAATAGGAAGTGCCCCCAGAAATTTGAGCGTATCTGGTCTCGGTGGTGTATTAATCCCCATACTGCTATATAATTCTCTACAGTTCTCGTCTACTCCCATACTAAAGGAAAACGAGTGCATTGTATGTGACTGTAAGATTGTCTTTTGTCTGCGTTAAGTTTCTCCCATCAAGTGGACTGGCTACTAGTCCCTGCTGTTCATTTTATAGCGTGTATTATATACCACACACATTTTTATGGGCATTATATCATCCTATCTACTTCTTGTCATTGTCATATTATTCTCCTGTAATGTGGGAAAAATGAGTGATAGCCAGTGTTCTTGTTGGTTAAACTGTTTATTGTATATGTACAAAATTAAAAAATAGCAAAAATAAAATCTTTAAAAAAAAAAGAATATTCCTAGTTGCCCATGGCAACCAATCACAGCCCCCCTTTAAAATATTCATGAGCACTGGTAAAATGAAATCTGAGCTGTAATTGGTTGCTATGGGCAACAACTATGAATATTCTGACTTCCAGAGAGCTTGATAAATCTGCCCCAGTTTGCAGATACATTACAGTAAGTAGACTTGCCAGCAGAGGGGGCTAAGCAATCACAACTGCTGTGAAATAGCTATAGTGTTGAATATGATGCATGTGCATAGGAGGATAACACTGTGCAATGTGCATCAACACAAGGAATAATAGGTCATTTACCATACTATGTATTCTCTACAGTCTGCACCCCTTTAACCCCTTAAGGACGCAGGGTTTTTTTGCTCATTTCTCGCTCCCCACCTTCAAAATTCCATAACTTTTTCATTTTTCCGTGTACAGAGCTGTGTGAGGGCTTATTTTGTGCGTAAAAAATTTTACTTTCCCGTGATGTCAGTTTTTACAACTTTCAAACTGAACTCCAAATAACACTTCTACTTTATTCTTTGGTTCGGTGCGATCGCCGTGATACCAAATTTATATAGGTTTTATTGCATTTTAATACATTTTCAAAAATTAAACCATTTTTTACAAAAAATATTTACAAAATTTTGCCATTTTCTGACGCTAATAACTTTTTAATACTTCGGTGTACGGAGCTGTGTGAGGGGTCATTTTTTGCAAAATGAGACAATGTTTTCATTGCTACCATTTTGAAGACTGTGTGACATTTTGATCACTTTTTATTACATTTTTTATGTTATGTAAAAAGGTGTAAAAGTCAAGTTTTGGAGGTTACCGCTGGTGTCACAGTGTTTGGGGAATAGGCAGTGGACTCTATGGACCACCGCGAGGGATAACAACCTTAGTTGCAAGCCGGGAGCGGAGTCTAAGTGAACTCCTGGTCTTCGCCAGAGCCCGCCGCAAAGCAGGATGGTCTCGCTGCGGCGGGGAGTCACCAGGTCGCTCCGCGGGTGCGACTAGGCCCGCGGTAGCCAAGGTAGGGACACGGGGATCACGGATGGCAGGCAGGATCTCGGAAGGCAGGCAGGACCTCGGAAGGCAGGCAGGACCTCGGAAGGCAGGCAGGACCTCGGAAGGCAGGCAGGACCTCGGAAGGCAGGCAGGACCTCGGATGGGTGGCAGGACCGCCACTGGACACCAGGACCGCCACTGGACACCAGGACCGCCACTGGACACCAGGACCGCCACTGGACACCAGGACCGCCACTGGGACACCTGGAACAGGGAACACCACGAAACACGGGAACACAGGAGCTCAGAGGCGTCTGGAAACGCTCAGGAAGGCTTTCTCCTCAGGAGAATGAGCTGAAGATCCGGCAGGGCATGCTGGGAGTCGCCAGGCTATATAGCAGAACCAGGATACCAGCGCCTATAAGGAGGATGCTGGCTCTTTAAATTCCTGGAGAGTATCGCAGGTCTCCGCTGCTAGGGCGTGCGTGCGAGACTCTCCAAAGGGCCAGCGTCCTCCTTATTGGCGCTGGTATCCTGACTCTGCTATATAGCCTGGTGACTCCCAGCATTCCCTGCCGGATCTTCAGCTCATTCTTCTGAGGAGAAAGCCTTCCTGAGCGTCAGACAGCAGGGCACGCTGGACGGCGCTGCGAAACGCGGGTGTACCCGTGCTCCGCTTTGTACTTGCCGCTGCCCTGCTCCTCCAGCTCGATACTTACATGTCCCGGCTCCTGGTTCCGGCCCGTCCGGCGTGCCCTGCTGTCTGACGAGCTCGCGCACCTCTCCGATACATGGATCGTGGGGCCACCCGTGACAGCTGGAAATAACCGTTTTTATATTTTGATAAATCGGGCATTTTGGGAAACAGTGATACCTAATAATTTTTACTGTTTATTATGTTTTATATCAGTTCTAGGGAAAGGGGGGTGATTTGAATTTTTAATTCTTTATTAATTTTTTTACATTTATTTTTTCTTTTCTTTTCTCAATTTTTTCTTAGACCCTCTAGGGTACATTAACCCTAGACAGTCCTATTGTTCCTTCTATATACTGCCATGCTACTGTATTGCAGTATATGGCGTTTTTGCTTAAGATTCATTACAATGAGCCACTGGCTCATTGTTACGAATCTCCTTATATCTTTGAGTAGCTATGTGTTTGTCCTCTAGTGAGACCATCATTCAGATTTATATATATATACGTGTGTGTATATAGTAGTAGAAATTAGGGGCACTACTCCTTCAACCTCTTTCTTAGGCTTTTAAGCCTGTGTTTCCTGGAGTTAGTATAGGAGATAGTGTAGGCACATTTCTGCATTGGGGTTCAAATTTGCTACAAATAGAAAAGAAAGCAGTGGCACTCACTATACAAATGCACCATGGTGGCCCTCCTCCTCCTTTTCCAATTACCCATAGCTGCTTGGACGTTTTAGAAGATATGCAAAAAAGATTGGACTTTGTGGTGAGTGCCGCTGCTTTCTTTTCTCGTCTGCTTCTGGCTCTGTCCCCTGCATAGCTGCCAGAACAAAAGACTACTTGGACAACTATGGGAGGTATTCATCACAACTCCTACAGGTCTGATGAGTGTGTTTTAATCCTGAAAAAAATTTGCAGAAATCTTTATCGCAAAAGACACCCATTAGTGATAGGAAGTTCATCTCTTTTTATTGAGCTGGGTCATTAGGCTCCACTCACTGAAAAGAGAATACTCTTCTGGCTCCTGAATGGCTCCCTATTAAATATAATATAGGGAGTCTCCGATCGCGGCTGAGTCAGCCAGCAAGGTGCAAGGCCTATTGAGCTCCCTGCCCAGAGCCTACCAGTGCAGGGTGAATTTATTAGAAATTAGACCCCAATAACAATCCTGCCTGGCCCACACATCTACAGGCGTCCCCGACTTAAGAGCACCCTACATACAGATGACCCCTAGTCACAAACGCCCCTCTGATTGTTGGTAATTTACTGTCCCAGGCGACAGTGATCAAGTTATCAAAGGTGTCTGCAATTAAAATTTATTGTTAATTCTGGTTCCTATTGACAACCCAAAAGATTTGAAATCCAATTCTCACAGAGACCAAAAACATTTTTGGCTGGGGTTACAATTATAAAATATACAGTTCCAACTTACATACAAATTCAACTAAAGAACAAACCTACAAAACCTTGTACGTAATCTGAGGACTGCCTGTTTAGGGCAGTTTAAAGGAAGCAGCTCACTAGATCAGCTCTTGGTGGGAGCTTGCTGACATCGTTCACTGAAAAGAGCTGGCAACCCATCACCCACATCAGACCCGTTTTTGTGATAAATCCCCTGTTTGGTGTCATTGATCTGATACTAATACAGGCGGTCCCCTACTTAAGAACACTCAACTTACATACGACCCATAGTTACAAACGGACCTCTGGATATTGGTAATTTCTTGTACTTTAGTCCTAGGCTACAATAAACAGCTGAAACAGTTATCAAATGTGTCTGTAATGAAGCTTTAGTGTTAATCTTGATTCTTATGACAACGCAACATTTTTAAAATCCAATTGTCCCAGAGACAAAAAAAAGTTCTGGCTGGGATTACAATGATAAAATATACAGTTCCGACTTGCATACAAACTCACCAGTCATCAGGTCTGTGTCACTTGTCCTGTCACCTCTAGCTGTTGGAGCAGCTCACAAGGATCCCATCCCAGCCTTTATCTAGTTATTTCATACATTATTAATTGTAAAATCATCTATTTTTTATCATGTAAATGAGGCTGGTCACATGGTCAGAGGCAGTGATGTCACCCCTGTTACCCCTCCCCTCTCCTCCCCCTGCTCATGTCTGTGTGTAATGTATAGTAAAGCATGGCTAGTGTGTGTGCTGCATCTGCTGACATGCTGCATCCTCCTAATATACAGGTGAGAGACACAGACATCAGCTACACATGTATCTGACATGTTCTGCTATAACATGGCTGCCTGGAGCTGCTGTATCTCTCCTATACACACACACATGCACACACAGGCTGCAGGGGGCGTGGCCACCAGCAGCAGGAAGCACCTCATTATACAGCCTCACTCCATTATACAGGCTGTCAGTGAAGCACTGGGGGTGTGGCTGTGCCTCCCACTCATGAATAGAGTGGACAGCTTGAATATGCTAATGCTTCATTGGACATTTCACAGGTCATTTGCATACAGCTTTAGGACCTCATTGCTTAGGTTTACAGGCATGTAGAGGGACAATGAAGGGATAGAGGCAATGCTCTCTAATGGCAGTTTATGGAAATATATTTAGTTTAGGGGGGTTATTTTGCATGACAGGTTCTCTTTAAGAACAAACCTACACACCCTATCTTGTATGTAACCCGGGGACTGCCTGTACTAACCTATTCTGAGGAAATAAGCTCCTTTACCTTTGATCTGAGCCATTGCTATTTCATCATATGCTAGGGCAGAACTACATTTCCTTTTTTTAATAACTGTCTTTGCAAAATCCACAGTACTATATAGAATATAAGGAGAATGTCCACAGTGAGCATTGCTTGATTATAACTTTTTTCATGGTGACATGAAAACATTTAAAAAAGAATATATTTTTGACGTAAAAACTTTCCAGAAAAATAATAATACTCCTCATACCATATTTGAGGAGGAGCCGAGGAGGAGTATGAAATTTTAAATATATTATTCATGCAACAAAATTATTACTGCAAATTGCCAAATTAAGCAAATTATTATTATATTATGCATTAAAAAAGAGGTTCTTGTCACGGGTGCACCCGCGATCCATGTTGCGGATCGCGGGTGCACCCTTGCTCCGCTGTGTGTCGCTGCTGTCCCCGCTCCCCCAGGTCTATACTTACAACTCCCGGCTCCTGCCCGTCTGCTAGAGCTACTGCTGTAGGAAGAGCTTGTGCGCGTCCCCGCTCACTAGGGCGGGCGCGCCCGACTCTCCAAGAATTTAAAGGGCCAGCGTCCTCCTTATTGGATGCTATAGCCTGGCTACTCCCAGAGAAGTCAGTAGTCACAGAGATGCCACCCAGAGTAGCCAGTAGTGACAGAGATGCCCCCCATAGTAGCCATCACTCCCAGTGTAGCCAGTAGTCACCGTGATGCCCCATAGAGTAGCCAGCAGTCACAGAGATCCCCCGAGAGTAGCCAGCAGTCACAGAGATGCCTCCAAGAGTAGCCAATAGTCACAGAGATGCCTCCAAGAGTAGCCAACAGTCACAGAGATGCCCTCAGAGTAGCCAGCAGCCACAGATATGCCACCTCCCAGAGTAGACAGCAGTCACAGAGATGTCCCCCCAGAGTAGCCAGCAGTCACAGAGATGCCCCTAGAGTACCCAGGTGTCACTGAGATGCCCCCAGAATACACAGACAGCACAGAGATAATCCCAAGAGTAGCCAGCAGTCACAGAGTCACACACACATCTCCCTACCTAGTCCAAGCTGGCAGCACGAGAGACCTTGTTGTGATGCAGTAAGCATTGTGTCATTCACATGTTTCTTACATCACTAAAGGTCCTGGAGAAACAGGTCAGGACAGCAGGGAGAGGATAACAGTGTGGAGGCTTTGCTCTGAAAAGCTTCATCAGCGTTAAACACAATTCCCCCACTCTGTCCTCTTAGCTGCTGACCTAGCAAAGCTCATAGAGAAACACAGCTGATCTCCAGCCTGTGCAGAGATGTGTTTCTCTGCAATACCACAGCTCTACAGTGGGCCCATCAAAGTCCCGGGGGCCAGGAGCTACTGCTCCACCTGCCCGTGATAGCTACACCTCTGCATGGCCTCCTTCCTTCTTATATCAACTTTTACAATTTTGTAATGAGCGTTAAGGGAGGAAGGGGATAAGTGCCAAGTGGGAAGGGTAAGATGTGCTTCTGCACAGTGAACCAGCCTTTGAAGCTAAGGTTTGCGCTATATAAATAAAGGAAGAATTATTATTATTACTGGTGCACAGTCTTCAATAATCTGGCGCATCCTGCAGTACTATGGAAGTGCAACACAATTTGTCAAGTCACTGTATAAATTGAGTCACAAACTCCGACTAGGCACTAATTCGACCCTTTAGGTGCACATTTTTTTCTGTCTTGTCGAACACAGTGCAGCCGCGACACAATACTGTATAAATACAGTACAATGATGGGTGTCTGGTCGGCACTCGGTGACTCTTCCCTCGTGCCCATGGATAAATAGATACGTGTCAATAGAAAAGAATGATCCCGGCACTTTGAGGTAGGTCAATTTGAATGATCTTTTAATTCACCAAATATTAAGTATAATACAAAGCATACCGCGAAAACGCGTTTTTCGGCTCCTCCCGAGCCTTCATCAGCTGATGTACTACCAAACAGTCCCGTTTTTTCAAGTAATCTGTAGCCAATTAATGTGTTGCACAGCATCCGTCTGCCGTTCACGTGATCGGAAGTCCCTTACGTCATTGGTCACGTGATTACATCATGTGATCCTTCGTTCGTTTCATGTTAGTCGGCTGCATCTCCGCAAATACCGCATATTATATGCATCAAGGAGCACAAGGTACACAGAAAACCAGGTGATTCTAAGCATCAGTCTAATGGTATTAACTCATAAATGACATTAAATAAGCAAGTTAGTTATATTTAGTAAGACCTATAACTGAACATTGATTAAACAAGAATATTAGAAGGAAGTTACACATCTTTTTTCGATGGAGTTAGTGAGTTAAAGCACAGGGTTATGAATAAACATAAGACCAGTAACATTCTCATTAGTGGTACAATTACATATTTGTTAGATATTAGTATAGACTAAAAAGATAAAGAAAAAAACTTTCTGTACCATGTCTTCTCCCCCATATCGGTGAGACTCATACATTCTGTGTCTCTAAGAAAACAATGAGATGTCAGGCTAAAATTGACAAATTTCATAATTTCTATTGAGACCATGAGGTTCCAGAGTTTTCAACTCATGTATCCAGTATGCCTCTTTACGTAGAAGCAATTTGGTGATGTCTCCCCCTCTTCTAGGTAAATTTACTTTATCGATAACCTGATATTTCAATTGTGGTAAGGAGTGATTACATTTTTTGAAATGTGCAGGTATTGGCAATAGGAGATTTTCCCTCCTAATGGTAGACTCGTGCTGTCCTATGCGATCGCCTACACGCTGGCGTGTTTCCCCTACATATAGGAGGCCACACGGGCATTTGATGGTATATATTACATCTTGGGAATGACAGGTAAAGTAACCCTTTATTTTGTATGCTCGTCCTGAGTGGGGGTGAAAGAATGAATCACTTTTGTTGACATTGCTACATTGCTGGCAACTTAAGCAAGGAAACGTGCCATTTTTCCTTGAGGACAGTAGGGTTTGTCTTATGGATTTTTTGTCACTTCCGAAATCTGCTCTTACCAGTCTGTTCTGTAGTGTAGGTAATTTTTTATTACATATTAGAGGGGGGTTCTTGGAAATCCGGTATATGTTGATATGTGTCTTTTAGTAAATGGCAGTGTTTTCTTATAGTACCATAAATTTTGTACATCAATGGATGAAACTGTCTCACAAACGGTAGACGAGGTTTAGATATGGATTTCTCCCTAGTTCTGATGTCAAATGATTGTCTAGATTCTTCAAGTATTTTAACGGGGTAACCTCTTTGTACAAATCTGTTTTTCATCTCTTCTAATCTGATTTGTTTGACCAATGATGTAATGGACTTCCAATCAAGTGACACGGGAGTCACGTGACGCATGACGCGGCAGACGGATGACGTGCAACACATTCATTGGCTACAGATTACTTGAAAAACCGGGACTGTTAGGCTGATGAAGGCTTCGGGAGGAACCGAAAAACGCATTTTGGCGGTATGCTTTGTATTATACTTAATATTTGGTGCATTAAAAGATCATTCAAATTGACCTACCTCGAAGTGCCGGGATCATTCTTTTCTATTAAATACAGTACAAGCTCCAAAGACATTATTCTTAGAGCAAAGTACGACAGAAAACTGGCAATAGATCTGGACCATTGTGGCCATTCATGTAAGCACTTGTCCCTTGCTGGAAACTGACGTAATAGTACTTCTCCATGCATGGAGGGATTGTGGACAGGGCTCACAGGCTGAACCATTTGGTGTATACCAAAAACTTCATGTGAACCCAGCCTAAGCCAAATCAGGCAAGCCCAAAACCTTGGAACAAAATCCCCCAAACTGGACACAAGTTTCCAGACTTAAGATAAATGTCCTCCTGTATGGTCGTAGTTTGTTTTAATATCAGACACAATTCTGTTCAACAGCATGAAGCCAAGTGCACCAGAATAAACTGTGTGCACATCCTGAAAACAGCTGATTATTCAATAACTAATAAAAATAACTAACGTGTCGCACTATGCATGATGGAAGGGCAAATAAAACTAGTGCACATCCTGAAAACAGCTGATTATTCAATAACTAATAAAAATAACTAATGTGTCGCATGTATGAATGATGCAAGGGCAAATAAAACTAGTGCACACTATGCCATTTCTTTTATAGATCTCCCCCAAAGGTGGTTTTCTTAGTTGGGGCTGATGCCTGCCAGGTTTCACCATTAATCGTCTCTCTTTGTACTTTTTATTCTTTTAAACGTTGCGTCTCTTTTGATTATTTCTGGTGCAGTCTCCTACGCTGTTACTCCTGTTACTAAACAGTGAAAGCTTTTTTTTTATGCTGCATTCCAACTTCAGAGCTGGTTTAGGGGAGGGGGGATGCTACAAAGGATTTGGAGGAGGTGAAGAATGTATAATTACTCAGTACAAATAGCTTCAGTATAAGGTGGTTGCAAATGTAATGCAATGAATGCAATCTGTGTGATGAAGACGTGATATTACTGTTAATGCACAGAACGAGATAAAGTGACATTGCTTCCCAGACAATTGTGACTCCACATAAGAAAGTAAACACAAGAAAAGTGCTCAGTCTCCCAGTTCATCCCTCCCCCATCTGTAGACTCCTCCTCTGGCTGCTCCACAATAATAAGGAGAGTAGGCTGCAGTGTGCACGTCACAGGCTCTGCTCACTCATTCTGCAGTACAGGCATCTGGATAAGGACTGCAGCAGACAACCTATGTCGTAGTTTGGACCCAAACACAGATGCCAGTCCATGGAAGAAGGCATGGGAATTAGGCTTCCAGCTTTGTTACTGTGCACCAGCTGGCAGAAGACTGGACTGCAACCTGTATGATCACAACTATCCTTTACTAACTTGGAGTCCAGTGACAACAAGGCTCTGGTGACATTCAGTCTATTAGAAAGGAAGGGGTGAAAAGACCATTCTAATGAGGAAATCACTCTGAATACCCCCTGCCATTGTCTACCGGAGGGTACATTCTTAACTCATTCTTAACCATTTTCTGGGAACAGAAACCTGCAGCTTGCCTCCAGTTGTGTAACAGGTCTTCAGAACTTTTTGCTTGTTGGACAGCACAGGAACCCATTGTGTGATGTACTGTAATGTCCTAGCAGTATCCCACTGGGTTGTGCAACCGTGATCCCAGGATTGTTTTCTAGTATCCCTGGATTTTGTTGTCTCAGCTCCTGGATTTATGGTTGCGATGCAGGCGGCACTATGGACTATGGAGCTTCTCATTATACTGGCATACACACTTTTATTTGTTACAGGTAAGGGTTTTTGGATAATAAAATGTTGATTTATAATATTTCTACAAATCACAGCATCACCTGCTGGCCAGAGGTTGAAATGTTGTGAACTTCTGAAGAGCCACATGTTGATTCCTTCCAGATGTGCTATGCGCTATCCGGTAGCACAAGCTGTGGTGTAGACACATGGATGCAGTTATGTCACATACATTGGAGAACTCATTTATAGACCGGCATGGTGTAAGCTGAAAGGGATTTCACTGTTTACCTAGGGAAAGAAATGAGATAAAAGCCATATGTTACTACAACTAACCCCCACCTCCCCTCCCCAGTGATAAAAACTGAATTCTACAGATAGTCTTGGTAATACATTGAATTGTGACTTGTATACCCTCTTAATGGGATCTAACCCTGCAGTTACTTTATTACGTACACACATTACTATAACTTTATCTAATAATTTAGATCATGACTGCCATGGGCCCTGGACTGTATGCATATTCTGCCTGCTTTCAATCTGTGGTTACAGGACCCTTGGAGGACCTTCAAAGATCCTGAAATGCCTCTTGTGTACATATGTATTGAGAGCAGAAACAGATTAAGAAGCCCCCTTGAAGGCTTATATCTTCCGCCCAAATTGCCTATATTATAATCCACTAGTATATAGAGGGTAACTTAAGCAGGACAATACCTTCTATTAGTGAGCCACCAAAGCAAATGAGAAAGACCTTATCAGAACTGCCTTAAGATTGCTTTACAGAGCAGTTCAAAGGTTATTTTCAGAATGTTAGTATGTACTGATCAGATCTCTTAGAAATGGTTTCTGTAAGTTTGAGTTACATACTGTTGTGTGAAAGCTTCAGTTGGATTACAACTCTTTTATTACAATTAGTTTTTACCCTCTTTATTCAAAGGTGGATTTCAGGACATGAACTTTAGGATAGGTCATCAAGATCGTTGTTGGTCTGTCACACAGCATCCCCAACAATCATTTGCCAAGCTCTCCAGTGACTTTTCATCAAGCACAGAGCCATACACGGTGCAGTGGCTGTGTTTAGTATTAAAGCTTAGCCCAGTCACTATAATAGGACTGTACTGCAGCCAGGCCATGTGACAAATTTGACTTCATAGACCTGGGATGTGAAAGTAGCACTTTCCAAATCACTGCTGTCAGTGAATAGTTGATCATTGGGGTACCTTGTGCTGGACTGCTACTTATCTGATTTTCTGTAATGAGGGTATGCTATTAAAATTTTTAATTTATAAAACTTTTTTTAACCACTACATGACACCTGTATGCACCTGTATATAGAGGTTTTGTTTACCACTGTATGGAGACGGTTCACAAGCTCTTCCTAAAATACGTAAAAATACAACATCCAAGTGGTCACTATATTTTGTTACTTATAAAAATTTTCAACAAAAGGAAATAACATTTCCTAAAATAGTAGAAAAAGTCGTCTTATCTTGCAAAGAAATGACACCTTACAAAGCTCTGTACAATGAAACAAATTTACAATGATGTCACAATCAGGCAATGCACTTGTAGGTCAAAGTGAATATCTGGTGCAAGCTACCATTGTCTGAGGTAGGCAGATGTAATGTGATTAAAATGGTGCTAATGCCACAGCTCCTTTACGTCATTCTCAACTCACCAATGTAGATCCCCTGGAAGTATACAGGATTGATTCCATATTTAGCTTATTAATTTGGAAAAAATGCCACCCCACAATTAAACTGCAGTCCCTTCTGAGAGACTGGGGGTCTTGCAGTGCCAAACTGGGTTTATTTCTTTGCATCGCAGCTACAACGTATGGGGGTATGAGAAAGAGACTTGGAGTGACTAGAAATAATTCCAGATTTGAGGAATTCCTGAAATTGAAGAGCCCCAGTTCTGGTCTAATAAGGACATTGTGACACTTGACGGGGAGATTCAAACTGACGGGGAACTAAAAAGCTTTGAGGCTCTCTGAGAGGCGTACCTCGCACTGCCTTTTTCAGGTATTAACAGTTGCATACTGGAGTCGTTGTTGCTTCCTGGTCTCTTTAAGGGACCCATTTCACTGTGATATGGGACATTGAAGGTTGAGATTGCATTTTCCAGCAGGTCTTAAATGGGAGGCTGATATATAGGACCATTTACCGATGCTCAATGAGATACTATCCTCTCCATAACACCAGTGCTCTCCCTGAAAGTGAAAGTAATGATTTACATATTTACTGTTATTAGCTTATAAAACGCCAATTCTTCTGGCAAAAATGAGGGGTGACCTTGGCAGGAGGAGGCTGGGGAGTGTTCGTTGGGGTTTTGTTTTCAGTGTTGTAAACAGAAAATGTGATGGCATAATTTAATAAATATGATCTGATTTAAAAAAAAGGATAAGGCAATACAAACACAGTTTTAAATTACAAAGATTTACATTTTTAAAGGTATTAAAACAAAACCAATAAAATGTGTTATCTCTGTGATTGAAAGAAAAAAGTAAATGAATAGAAACAGCTTGCTGGAATGTGGCAGAACCGTTTCTTGTCAGTTCAACTGTATTTGAAATGTTTTCAGCTTCCAATTACATTACAAGGAATATTACATTATGTTATTAGGAAGTACAGATTGTCCTGCAGAAAACAAGCCCTCACATAACTTTCAATCTAAAAAGGTGATGAACTTTGAAATGCTTGAGTAAAAGATGGAATTGCAGAAAATGGGAAAGGGCAGCATAATTAAAGGAAAATATGCAAATACTTTTTCCAGGATGCTATAAAAACACAACTCTTTTAGCTACGTTTTAAGGCATCAATGGTGATAAGTCTCCACACGCTTACTAGGCGGCCATAATTGTCAGTCTCCGTAAGGAGAACTTTTACTTCCCAACCCTCGTATAATTAAAGGAAATCTATGATTTTTTTATTTATTAACTATTAACACTGCTGGGTAGATCAAAGCAGCGTGGTTACAACTATGGCCCAGATATATGAAAACTGGTGCAAATTGTCTTATTGCAGTTTGCTCCAGATAATCCTATAGTGCAGTGGTTCTCAACCTTTCTAATGCTGTGACCCCGCAATACAGTTCCTTATGTTGCGGTGACCCCAAACCATGTACAAAAATATTGTATTTGTGCCAAAAAAATGCAATAAAATCATGGCTCCGATGGCTTTAGGTGACCCCTGTGTTTTGGTCGTTCGACCCCCACCGGGGTCGCGACCCACAGGTTGAGAACCACTGCTATAGTGGCACACGCTCTTTGTAAATCTGATCTGTTTTCAGGAGGTGCACACAGTTGAACTTTTTTTTGGTACACTTTTCTTCATGCTGTTGCAATATAAATGTGTAATAAATCTAGTGCAAACTAAGCACTACCACGTTCCTTTAGGTGCACAGTTTTCTAAGGTGTCGGACAAAGTACAACCATGACACAAAAGTGGTGCAAACACTTTATAAATACATGTGCAAGCATGAATGAGTGCAAAAATAGCCAAAAAACTGGTTCAGACACAATGATGGATCTGGGCATATATGTTTATTCGGAGTTATGCTGTACTTTACTACTTTAGTCTTCTGCTATTTGGTGAAATCTCGGGTGGGGAAAGTGCGGTAGAAGCAGGCAGGAGGTTAAAGGGGTATTCCCTTCTGGGCATTTACATTTAATTGAATTCATTTGCCATATGTAAAAATTTCTTCAATAGGATGTTATTAAAAAAAATGTTCCTGTGTGAAGATAATTTCTCATAAATGTTGCCATGTTGTCCCTTAGAAACAAGATGGCTTCCTCGGATACAACCTCCTGTGCTGGAGGGATTGCACAAAGAAACAAAAGGTTTTTGTATATGAAATGTCCAGGAGTTACTGTATGTCCTACAGCCGTCCTGTAGTAATGATTGCTGAAGCCAGGCGGTCAGGCAGGGCTCAATAGCGCATGTCTGGCCACTGCTCCTGGAGTGTGACGTGGTCGTATCCGTGGAAGCTCTCTCTCGGCTCCATTTATGAGAAAATATCTTAACCCAGGGACATTTTATTTTAATAACATCCAATTGAAGAAATGTTTCCATATGGCAAAGGAATTCAATTAAATGTAAATGTCCAGATGGGAATACCCCTTTAATATTAGTTTAACAGTCACATGAAGATCTCATAAAAATGTACGTGTACCTTGGAACGTGATGTGTTCCTCTGTATCTGTTACACACAATTTATGTGATATCAAAGTCTGAGGGATAGAAGCATGGCAGGAGAAAACTGATGTATTTGTTTGATGCCGTCCCTTTATTGAGAGATGCCGTAGCTGTTTCTACTCTACCTGCTTTGAAGAAAAGTAAACATTTTTGGAATGATTATTACGTTTTTGTATAGTTTTATGTCCCTTTTATGTCATTTAACATATCTTGAACAAGATATAGAATATATTCTTTGCTTTATCAATTTGATGACATCTACAATCACATGTACGCAAAACTGAATCACCTATGGAAGCTCTACCATTGTACATGCTCCATGCCAATCGGATGTGGAGGTGTGTGAAGGGGAGTAGAGTTCAGGCGCAGGCTAGGCTCAATTCTTTGTGAGGTCAGACCTGCTGTAGTGGTGCTCTGCCGGTGCAGCGCATTACAGTTGCCCTCCGTGATTCATTAGGGGGGCAGAGCCTCCTGATAGATCTTGTGGATGCCGAGGGAAATGGTGACATTGTACGCTGGCAAGCTTAGCATCTGCGTATGATAAATGTGCCCATTGAGTATATGCTAAGGCTAGTTCACAGAATTTTAGCAAATTCTCAATGGCCTCCTACTACAGTCAATGAGAAGGGATTTTCCTCAGTAAAAAAAATCCTCTCTGTGAATGTACCCCTAGTAAGCTCCTCTTAACTTAACAGAAGTGGAATACAGACCCAACTAACCAAGGTCCTCTACATTATAGGACACATATTCTGGTCAAGATCAGACTGCCTTACCTGCCCAATGCAAGAGAATATGAGTATGGAGGGAGGACCAAGGAGGTAGCCAGATCGAGGGGATATACGGCTAGTGTGAATGAAATGGCTACTCATTTTAACAATGAATGTTACCAATGACATATTGAAGCTCCTGGATTTCAGTGCATGATCTGTACCAGACCCTACATTCATTTATATCATTAGAAAAGACAACGTATTGGCTCAGGTGCTTCTGCATTCTGTGAAGTTATGCCAGTGTAGGTTACTGGGCACCATTGTATGTTGCCATTGTTGGTCACATTTAAGCTGTGAGTCACTATATTATCTATTTTTTTTATTCTTCTTTATTTAAAATAACTTGTTTCGTTTCTGCTGCAGTGATGAGCTTATACCAAGGGTCACTGTTCCTGTGCAAACATGGGGCAGTAAACTTGAGTAAAGGAAGTAAATGCATTACCTTTGGCCTTTAAATACTTGAAATTATTACACAACACCTTCTCTGATAATCTGTTTTATAGCTAATAAGAAGAATGATTTCAACATCAGTGGATGATACCTAAAGGTCATTACAGAATACATGTTTTTTTTCTATAAATTATTTTTTGTTGATTTGTTTTGTCATTGCATGTCATTTTATTACTCTGCAGCTATTTTAGATTATTACCAATGTATATTGTAAAACTGTGTTACTTCATTTTCATTTTTTATAGGGTGTGAAATCAGGTCTAACTGTCTCCCATGTTGTCTTTGTATGGTTAGACTTCTATTCTTTGGATTCATGGTCCATTTGCCTTGATTAAATGTTATTTCAAATGTTTGTTACCTTCAAGAGTTGTAATGTGCAGTTTTATTTTTGTTTGACCTAGCCAGGTAAGGTCATGTTTTTTAGGGAGACATGACATGTCTCGGTTTGTATAAATTTGTCGTTAGCACCATTTTTCGGTGCATATAACTTAATGGGGGTAACTGAAAAAAATGCAGCTTCATCATGTGAAAATTGGATTGTAAATGTCCATCACAGACTTTTCTAGTATGAATTGTTGCCATCTATATTAATGAGTCTATGCCATTTAATTTTACAGATATCTATGTATTAGGAAAGGAGGAAGAATTCATTACACCATCTTTACTGCCAAAAGACGAAGAACACACTCGTACTCCATTCTCCCACATAGGAGCAAGTCCTGATCCATACATTCAGTTAACTCAGCCTTCCCAAAAAATTAGATTTATGCCCACAGTACGCAATATCGTCCTCTCTGAGCACAAAGATATTAAATTCAATTGTTCCATTGATGTTCCCAATCTGGATAATGGAGAACAAATAACATGGTGGAAAAACGGACAATTGACCTCTCATTCGGAACGCATCTCTTTCCAGTCCTTTGATATTCCTGATGGCGTGATGACCACTATGCATTCTCTATGCAGGTGAGGCTTAGAAATACAGTGATACCTTAGAATGTAATTGGCAATAAGGTTATCAATGTACATAGATCATAATACTATAAAGTAATTGGAAAGTTTCCTGCAAATATTTTAGTAAGAGCTGCTGTACAGAAATGGAGCCATCCTCTCCTTGTACATAATATGTAATACGTAAACAAATGCAATATGTAAATGCCTCAGGAGTTACTAAGGCCGATGTCATCAGAAGTTAAAAAAAAAACTATTTTAGTTGGTGACAGGTTCCAATAACCTATGCTATACTGATTCTTTATATAAGTGCGGGAGATAGGTAATGTAAATTAAACTTATGCAAGGAATTGAAAAAATCTGAATGCTGCCAAAGACATTTTTAAAATCAGCAAAACAGATGCTATTGGAACCTGTCACCAGCTAAAAATTACATTCCTGGTGACTGTTTCACTTTAATCACTGTTGTCCTGTTAGAGGACAGCCCGAAATGTAATTTATTTCCATGTCCAAACAACTTTAGTGTGTTTGAACTTTTATATTTTTATAGGTTGTTTTTTTAATTATTATTTTTGTTAATATTGTTTAACATTTTTGGATGAAGCATTATAGGTATACAGAGGTCCGATAATGGCACATATACCTGCAAACTAAAAGTCAAGGGCGAAGAAATAGTTTCAGATCCAATCTACGTCCAGGTGGAAGGTGAGAAACTTACATTTAAGTATCTAAATATCACAAAAGGACTATTATTATTCCCAACTGTACTACTTGACATAAAACAGGTCATATTAAGGTATTTACACTATTAGTTTACACGTCTGGGGTTGTGCTGTGGCAGAGCCAATTCTAGCCTTTTTGCTGCTAAGGCAAAAATTAAGGGTGAGGTTTTTTGTTTTTATAGCCCCTTGCCGTATACAGCATTTTTTTTATTCCCATCCCATTTTATATCCCATTTACAGATCCCCTTTTTTAATTACAATCCTGCCCCCTTATACAGATCCCCCTTCCCTATATACCCTATATAAATATTCCCCACCAGGCTGCCAGTTTAATTATATGCAAAGTCCCATATCCAGCTCCCATCGAAGTTTAGGTAAAGTCCTGTCCCTGTATACAAATTGCCCCCACCCAGGTATAATTAGATACAACCCCTACCCACACTTTAATTACAATCATGCACGTATATTCACATCCAAACCCCCACCCAGGGTATAAATATTTATCCTGCCCCCATATACAAACACCCCCTCTCCATGCATAATTATATACATCCCTTTTAGTTTCATTAATATTCCTGTTCCTTTATACAGCCCTTCCACCCAAGTCATAATTAGGTACATCCCCCATACACAGCCCCCCTTTGTATAATCAAATCCTGCTCCCATATACACATCCCCCTAGGTACTTTTCTATACATCTCCACTATATACAGTTGCCCCCTTCAGCAGTTATATTGTAAACAGCAGCTCACTAGTTATTTTACATAATGAATATTGCTAGCACTAAACACAGAAAACTGATACCTTCATGTGCTACCAGGCTGCATGCCACTGACAAGACTGGCAAGTCTAGTTGCAGCCCAGCAGTTAGTGTTAACCCATGTCAAGCCATATTCAAAATCAGTAATGAATGCTTAATCAATTGTAATGAAATAATGTCTTCAAAAAGTCTATTAATAGAGTTGATAATACTGGTAACTGCTCTTTTATATATTTATATATAGGCCTTCCATATTTCATTCGACAGCCAGAGACCTTAAATATCACTAGGAACACACCCTTCAATCTGACCTGTGAGGCTGTTGGACCGCCAGAACCTGTGGAGATTTACTGGTATCAAAATAGTACAAGGATCAATGACAAAGCAGAAGTATCACCAGCTGTACTTTATGTGTTGGGTAAGTCTGTTGTAAACAGGGCTGGCGCTATGGGTAGGTAAAATGGGCCCCTCTAGAATTGTGTTTCTAGGTGCCAGGGATCCAGAGATATTCAGGTTTAAAGTGAGAATTTCAGGTGCAATTTTTATATATAAAAATCATTCCAGACAGCATTTTAACAGTTAATATCTCTGTTTTCCTGAGACTTAGAAACACAAATTAAGATTCATATAAAATAGGCGATTCTCTTCTTTCCTAAAAAAAAGAAGTGAGGTTCTGTGTCACATGTCATATCCTGGTTGGGCCGGGATATGATAATTCATCTGCATCCAATGAACCATATAGATTAAAGGAAAAAAGAGGAATGCATATGTGCAAAATCAACAAGATAATTTTTATTATTAAACATACACATAGACACAGTTAAAAACCATTAAAAAGTCCTATGTCAGAAGAGAGCGACCCGATGCGCATTGCCTATCAAGTAGGCTTCATCAGGAAGCCTACTTGATAGGGGATACACGTCGGGTTGCTCTCTTCTTCTTCAGGAAGCCTACTTGATAGGGGATACACGTCGGGTTGACATCTTCTTCATCAGGAAGCCTATTGATAGGGGTACACGTCGGGTTGCTTTTCTTCATCAGGAAGCCTACTTGATAGGGGATACACGTCGGGTTGCTCTCTTCTTCATCAGGAAGCCTACTTGATAGGGGATACACGTCGGGTTGCTCTCTTCTTCATCAGGAAGCCTACTTGATAGGGGATACACGTCGGGTTGCTCTCTTCTTCATCAGGAAGCCTACTTGATAGGGGATACACGTCGGGTTGCTCTCTTCTGACATAGGTTGGGACCGGTAACTTACCCTTTATTAGCTTATTATGTGCACATATTGTGTTTAACATATATTTGGCTATTATGACTTTTGCCTTGTATACTTGATATATGGAGACCACTGTATTAGACTTATATATATATGGTTTACCTGATACCTTTACTGGTGCTTCATCTTAACATTCTTTGATGGCCTCCACATATATGTAGTAACCTATTATAACATATACTGAGTGCACATATTTGTTACTTCCACTTACAAGTCCCATACCATTGTCTGCTGGTTTACTTTGTATGTCCGATTGAGGACTTTTTAATGGTTTTTAACTGTGCCTATGTGTATGTTTAATAATAAAAATTATCTTGTTGATTTTGCACATATGCATCCCTCTTTTTTCCTTTAATCTATAAGGTTCTTTGTCACAGAGCAAGAGATATAGCCCTCTGAAGTGTGCACCCCCCTCCAGATTCAGGGAGATTTCTGAGAATGCTGAACACAGGAGCTGCTGCACCTCACAGATGATAATGGAAATATTCACTTTTTATGTTACCACATTTTGAGAAGAAATAATATCAACTAATATTCATGTTTTTAACCCTCTCCTATCCAGAACTATCTAAGAACACACTTGCTCTCTAATTGCCTTTTATTTTGTGATTTTTTGGGGCGAAAATAGACTGATACGATGAACATTCGTTTCTCTTCGCCTAATGTCGCTACATATTAACACTGCGACTCAGAACATGTCCATAAAGTTATGTTACACCAAAATCACACACATGTTCTGGAATAAAGTTTTTATTTCCCACCATCCTCCATTATTTACACCCATGTTATGACGTTCTCACTCTCATTCTTATGAACCGCAGAGGATTCTGTTATTGTGCAGCTAATACAATGGCGCACCTCTAAAAGTGACTTTTGCTATCTCATTAGCTTGGTTTATGGATATATAGTTATTATTTGGGTTACCAGTGTGTAAGGAGCGTACAATGATAGATCTGTGTGACGCTAGTTTGGTCCCCTGTGGATTTAACGTTCCCTTTGCTGCATATTTTGGTGAATATACACATTTGGGGTCTGTATCATCCCCTCACATCTTACTGTTTTAGGAAAGTATATTTTCTTTATATAAATATCTGGATTTGTACATATTTTAGAGGAAATTTTTAATTTTCATGCCATTTTTGCATTTTATTGCTGTTTGCTGCAGAGTTGCATGAAGGTGTTAGTGTGTATGTATTTAAAAGTTATTCTTGTTTAAATGGGGATTTCTGGAAAAATTTGATTTTGACAGGATATGACCTTTTTATTTTTTGTGAGATATATTTTTAAACATTTGTGGATATCAGCCAAATATGTAACAGATTTTTTTAGCATTTTTGGGAGTGTAAATTCTTGATGTTGTGTATCGTGGTAAATATAAATCTGCTCACTTTGTGTTATTATTTTTAAATCCCTATTTGTGCGTAAACCTCCACTTCAATGTGAGTTTTATGTAAAAATGTACGTTATCAAAGTATTTTCAATGCACTTTTTGTTTAATAATTATTTTTTTTTATAGTTACATGAGGGTGGTCCAGGCTGTCAACTGTTAATTAAGGCAAATGCATCACCTGGTTGTCTGCTTTCAAAAATATATAGGTTTTAGGGGCTTCTTTACTTTTTAATCAGTTTTATTGCTATATTCCTTAAAATTCCTAGCTGAAAAGCAGATATTTAGTGATTTCAGTTTTAGTGATATTATGATGATTTATGCATGTGAACATATCAATATGAGGCATTTGTGAAATCTACACATGTCCATTTATTACATTAAGGAGATGTGAAGGTAAATATTTTCTGTTCGGAGCATATTTTTTACCATCAAAGTCAAATTTTAAAGGACACCTGTCATCAGGTCACCTCTACCTGTTGGAGCAGCTCACAAGGATCCCAGCCTTTATCTAGTCAATTCATACATTATTCATTGTAAAATCATCTATTCTTTATCATGTAAATGAGGCTGGTCACATGGTCAGAGGCAGTGATGTCACCCCTGTTTCCCCTGTTGTCCGGTGGCCACGCCCCCCGATTTCTGTCGCGCGAAAGTCGTCGCGATTGCGGCAAAAATCGATCGCGTGCGCCACAATCCCGTGAAATACAGCGCAAAGCGGAAATCTTTGGGAAAAACCCGACGGATTCGCGGCTGCGGACCCTTAGTAAATGTGCCCCACAGGCTGCAGGGGGTGTGGCCACCAGCACTAGGAAGCACATCATTATACAGCCTCACATCATTATACAGGCTGTCAGTCATGCACTGGGGGTGTGACTGTGCCTCCCACTCATGAATAAGGTGGACAGCTTGAATATGCTAATGCTACATTGGACATTTCACAGGTCATTTGCATACAGCTTTAGGACCTCATTGCTTAGGTTTACAGGCATGTAGAGGGACAATGAAGGGATAGAGGCAATGCTCTCTAATGGCAGTTTATGAAAATATATTTAGTTTAGGGGGGTTATTTTGCATGACGGGTTCTCTTTAAGTATATTTTCTGCTTTCAGAAAATATATGGTGTGTTGTAGTTTACTTTAATTCTGCAATTTAGATTTTATTTGTAAACGTGAAAATTGTAAACATTCCTCTGGCCAATAACGCGACAAAATATCCAGGAATGCCTGGCAGTGACAAGGTTAATACCCCTTGGTTGAATTTCCAGGTGATGATGCTTATCATCTATCTGTCTAGTTATCTATCTCCTATAATCTGACCATTTATTAATCTTACTTTTTCTTTTTTTTTCAAACAATCTTCTATTTCTCTTCTACTGCATTTGTCTCTCATCCATCTACTGTATATATCATCATAGTTCTGCATCTAGAAATCTCTATCATCTTTCATATTTATCTTCTATCACAATAATTATAATTAATAATTCCTTTATTTATATAGTGCACACAGATTACGCAGCGCTGCAAAGAACTTGTCAGATCAGTCCCTGTCCCCATGGGGCTCACAATCTAATCATCCTACCAGTATGTTGTGGTGTGCAGGAGGAAACCCACACAAACACTGAGAGAACATACAAACTCTTTGCAGATGTTGACCAGCGCTGCAAGGCTGTAGTGCTAACCACTGAGCCACCGTGCTGCAAGGCTGTAGTGCTAACCATTGAGCCACTGTGCTGCAAGGATGTAGTGCTTACCACTGAGCCACCATGCTGCAAGGCTGTAATGCTAACCACTGAGCCACAGTGCAGCCCATCAATCTCGCTGTCATCTATCTTCTATAAAATCCTCCCATATTACAGTTTGTTTTACCATACTAAAGGGAGCCTCTCACTGACCATGACTGGTCATAAAATAGTTTTATTTTGGGGCCCCACTTTTAGTTTTAGTAGTCATTGGTAGGACTGTAAAAGGAACTGGTGAGATCCATTAGTTTTCCTATATTCTACACACCCAGACACTTCTGGGGTGCAAAAGAAGCAAAGACCACTATTTACTACATAGCGTTGGTTCAAAGTTATGTAGTGTGTACAGGAGAAGACAGTAGCAATTAACTGCTTCTATTTTCTCCCCAAAGTCTCAGGCTGCTTGGCTGCTCTCTTCCAAAAACCACATAGCTATGCCACTGTTTTTGGCAGAAATGCCATATGAACACTCATTTAGTACACAGAATGGCTGTAGTCCCCAACCTTTTTGTGGGACCGGCTGCACCCAAAACTTTTTTCCTAAGAGATAATGGGGCAGATATACTTACCAGTCCCTGCGCGGTCCCCGAGGTGTGTTCCCCGACGGGAATGAACAGCTGCCGCGATTCACAACCAGCGTGAGCCCGATATACTGCATCTACCGCTTCCCCGCTCAGGTCTGCCGGAGTTCTCCTTCTTCTTCGCTGTGCATGTAAGTGCTTGGCTTGCGACACAATTTTGAATGTTAAAGCCCGTGCGTTGTCCGAATCCGTCGGATCGTCCGTCGGCTGACCCCCCTCCCCCCCATTTGTGTCGCGTGAAAGCCAGCACGATTGTGACACAATCCAATCGCGTGTGACACAATCCCCGGCACGATCCCCGAAACCGCTGAGAAACCCGACGGAAATGCAGCCACGGGACCTTAGTAAATAAGCCCCAATGTGTCTTTCCTTAGAATTTGTTTACCTTATTTAACAATCTAAGTCCCTTCCCCTCACGTGATTGTGTTTTCCACTTTCATATTTAATCCTTTTCTGTCACACCATTTTCAAGAATTTCTGATTTAAGCTGCTTAGAAAATCCAGTCTGCATTAACTGGATATAACAAGAAAACTCATTGATGGGAAAATGTTATTTTTGGAGTCTTGTGGAGCATATTAAAGGCTTCTATTTTCTGGAGACTCTTCTTTTTTGTTTTATATTTGACTAAAATAACGGAGTAACTTTGTGTATTGACTAAGGGCTTTGAGAACTACTTTTACTGCTTCAACCTACAACCATGTGTCAGTCAGATTTACTTACCTGAACTCCTGTCAGCATAACTGAACTCAACATATCAGCACAGCTACGTGGGGTGTAGGCTGGCAATTGTTGTTCGACTGCTTGTTCTTGGTGTTAATAGCCTTTCTGATCTGCTGAGACAGTTCTCTTGTGTACAATGAACAGTGAAAAAAAAAACAGTGTCTTTAATCACGAAAGCCACCAATCATAGGGAAATTAAAGTAAGAAAAACCCACGGGTACTAGGAACACCCCATATGTCTTGCGAATCTAGACCATAGTCATCTAGCCTCCACAATTTAGTTTTTGTCAAAGTTACTGAGATGCTTAAAGAGAAACTGTAAAGGTTTTTTCTACAAATCAATAGCTCTGGGAATGTTTAACAACTTTGTCTATTGTCTTTGTTACCTAAATCCAGCAGTTTCTTTGCTATAGCCCTCAGAGTGCCGCAATGGCTGCTTCCTCTGCCTTTGCCAACAAGCCCTAGAGTCCATAGTATAAACAAACTCTATGGACTCCTGGGAAGGGTGGGGATGCTGATCCCTGTTCACAGAGGAGGAGCTCAAGTGACAAGGCTCTTTATGTGTATGAAGCAGAGCTAGTGAGGTACAAGATCTCCCCTGTTGCCTATAAGTTCCTCCCTGTCTGTGATTCTATGGAACTTTCTCTGTCTCTCTCTGCACCCTGTGCTTCCCCCACCTTGTCATCGGCGCTTTTTGCACTGTACAGACAAGCCATTAACCCTTAGTCACTGTGCAGTATTCAGGGCATTTACTTGTGAGGAACTAAATGGATTTAATGCTAAATTACTTTGAGAGGAAACACAAGGCATCATGAGATATGTGGGCTAGCTAACTGGCCTCAGCTTGAGGGCATAGACTGACAGACATTAGTCTCCTTCCACTTTAACCCTTTAAGAACAGAAAATGCTATAAGTTTTGAAAGTAGTTAAGAAAGTGGCAAAAAAAAGAACAGCGAGAGAGCGCTAATAGTGACATCTTAGGAGATGGGTTAAGACATAAAAGTGACGACTATGCTCACCGCGTATGGTTGTGCTATGAATAGGCACAACACTATTGAGAACTTCACGATGGATAAGGTCTGGTGCTGCCTCCAAGAGGAGATCTCCTGTGTAACGTCGCCACACTATACAGGATATGTGGAAGTGGTCTGTGGTATTGGTCCAAAAGGATGGCGCACTCAGGTAGGTATATGGAATGTTTTATTAAAGGTCTTGAAAACACAATGCGTTTAGGGGTCAAGTACCCCTTTCTCAAGTGAAGAACGAGAGTGAAAGAAGGAGGGATTTCGCCCATAGATGTTAGTTCCACTGTTGGAGGGGGGAAAATTAGATGAATTAACTTTCAACTCCTTGGTGCTTATAGGTACATAAAACACAACAATGTTACGACTGTAGACTGATAGAATAGGAACAATAATGAATAGGTACAAAATCATACATAAATTAAAATTACAAAAAAAGTTTGAAGGTTCATTATAAATTCATAAATGTTAAAATATATATATTTCATATTTGTATACAGAACAACTAGAACGGTTGTCCTCTATACCTACCCCCGACAACATTTTCATCAGTAATTGAGAACCTTGATTTACCAAATGCGTTCTCCCCCAATCACCACCCATAATTCCCCTCTCCTCAGTCAAGTCTCAATATCACCCTCAATATCTCTCCGGAATAACTCTACTAGTTTCACTCTTGTGCAAATTAGCAGTCCACCACCCTCTGCAGAGCCGACAAGACCTACCTCAACGAACCGTCCTAACCCACAACCTACGACTCTAGAACCTAGAACGGATGCTTCAACCCTGACCACACCGAAAACACCCCACCATTATTTTTTTCAACGGGCCTGTTTAAAAGTCAAAAAAGAAAAAATGTAAACGAGGTACTAGAGGGCACGAGAAAGAGATCCACATCCAAATGCCCCAGTACCACTACAAAAGAACAAAAAACTGAGATAAAGATCAGTTAAAGATAAAGATAATCTCTCAAAATACATTCTCAACTAATTAGAAATTAGTCTTTTAAACAAACGACTTTCCTATTGCCCGACAACGAAATTTGACGAATTCCAACTGTTTCGGGACCTACACACCTTCACCAGGAAACTGACTCTGGCTAGACACTTCAGCCTCCCACAAACAAACAAAACGCACACTGATAGTCCACCCCTTACCGCTGATCTGGATATAGAAATACTTTCTGATACAGTGGAATGCACAAATCCAACTCAAGATGAAGTCCTCCTCACTCCCAAAACTTCTCCGCTCATTTATAGTGGGTTGAAACCCAAGTCCACATTCTACCCTCTACACCAGTGATGGGCAACCTTTTGAGCTTGGTGTGTCAAAATTCGCCAAAAAACCGAGCATAACTCGGGTGGTGTGTCACCTTGACAGAAAAAAACATAATTTTGTGATATTTATAGTTTAAATAAAAAATATGACACGCGTGTCATAGGTTCGCCATCACTGCTCTACACCATAGAGGTAATAACATCCAGGAATTTGTATCCCTAGTAGAGAAAGAACTATGTGGCATCAACTCCAACACCCACCTCTCAGACAATTTAATGCACAAGGAAAGAATGGCAATTAAGACACTGATGGACAATAGGACCATCGTCATTCGTAGTGCAGATAAGGGGGCGGCATCGTAATCCAAGATAGAGATTTCTATATTGGAGAAGCCCTAAAAATCCTATCTGACACCGATTACTATCAAATTTTACAGAATAATAACCCTATTTTCTCCCACGCACAAGATCTTAAAATCCTCTTAAATAATGCCCTCACCAACAACATCATCACAAAAGCTGAAAAAGAATATATCTGGATCGACTCTCCGTCTACCCCTATTTTCTACCATTTACCAAAAATTCATAAAGACCAAAGAAACCCCCAAGGACGACCGATCATCTCAGGCATTTCATAAATGACCTGTAACTTATCTCATCAATGTCCACATCCAAAATTATGTCCACAACCTACCATGTTACCTCCGTGACTCTACCAGCGTCCTCATCAGCCTACAACACCTTACCTGGGAACTCTCCTCTTGGTGGGTGACCCTGGACATTTCTTTTCTTTATTCTAACATTCCACACCAAGAAGGAATATACAGGCTCAACCAACACCTAGAAAGAAGTTTTTCGCCGAATTGCCCCAGGATTTTGGCTTTCACACGACAGAAATCAGGCGGAATACCCGACGGATTCAGAAAAATCGCAGAATTAAAAAAAAAATTGTGCCGCAAAAATAGCACTCGCATACACCGAGACGGAGGAAGTGAATTCCGGCGGACTTCAGCGCAGCAGGGACACCTAGTGCACATCAGTGCACGACCTTAGTGAATCCCGGCAGAACACGAATCTGCTAAAATTGTTCGCAGCTACAAATGCGGACAGTCTAGCTACAAATGCTGCGGCAATATAAGCCATAGGATAAAACAATTCAAAAGCAATACATCAAAAGAATCATTGAATATAAAATCTTTTCTGAACTGCACATCCACATACGTGATATACCTACTCGAATGTCCATCTGGACTGCAATATATAGGACACAAGATTCAGCAATTAAACACAAGAATTAACAAACATCATAGTAACGTAACAAATGGAACACAGCGTTTCAAGACATAGTCACACTTATCATCAAGATGACTTTACGGGTTTGGCAATTACCCCAGCGGGAAACCAAAGATACAACAAACCGTGCCAGAGGGAGATGTACAGGATATATAGACTTAACTGTCTGGCACCTAATGGGTTAAATGAAACCCTGCCAGTTGAAAACTTTTTTTTGGTACACTTTGCTTCATGCTGTTGCAATATAAATGTGTAATAAACTGGTGCAAACTAAGCACTACACACGTTCCTTTAGGTGCACAGTTTTCTAAGGTGCGGACAAAGTACACACCATGACAACAAAAGTGGTACAACCTTTATAATACATGTGCAAGCATGAATGAGTGCAAAAATAGCCAAAAAACTGGTTCAGACACAATGATGGATCTGGGACATATATGTTTATTCGGAGTTATGCTGTATCTTACTTACTTTAGTCTTCCACTATTTGGTGAAATCTGCGGTTGGGGAAAAGTGCAGTTAGAAGCGGCAGGAGGTTAAAGGGGTATTCCCTCTGGGCATTTACATTTAATTGAATTCATTTGCCATATGTAAAAATTCTTCATAGGATGTTATTAAAAAAATGTTCCTGTGTGAAGATAATTTCCATAAATGTGCCATGTGTGTCCCTTAGAACAAGATGGCTTCCTCGGATACAACCACCTGTGCTGGAGGGATTGCACAAAGAAACTAAAGGTTTTTGTATATGAAATGTCCAGGAGTTACTGTATGTCCTAGAGCCGCCCTGTGGTAATGATTGCTGAAGCCAGGCGGTCAGGCAGGACTCAATAGCGCATGTCTGGCCATTACTGCCAGTGTGAAGTGGTCGTATCCGTGGAAGCTCTCTCTCGGCTCCATTTATGAGAAATTATCTTAACCCAATTATCTTTTTTTTAATAACTTCCAATTGAAGAAATGTTTCCATATGGCAAATGAATTCGAATAAATGTAAATGTCCAGATGGGAATACCCCTTTAATATTAGTTTAACAGTCACATGAAGATCTCATAAAAATGTACGTGTACCTTGGAACGTATGTGTTCCTCTGTATCTGTTACAAACACAATTTATGTGATATCAAAGTCTGAGGGATAAAGCATGGCAGGAGAAAACTGATTATTTGTTTGATGCCGTCCCTTTATTGAGAGATCCTAGCTGTTTCTTACCTACCTGCTTTGAAGAAAAGTAAACATTTTTGGAATGATTATTACGTTTTTGTATAGTTTTATGTCCCTTTTCTGTCATTTAACATGGCCAATTTTTTAATTGTTATTTATTTATTTATTTATATGATATAGAATATATTCTTTGCTGTATCAGTTTGATGACATCTACAATCACATGTACGCAAAACTGAATCACCTCTGGAAGCTCTACCATTGTACATTCTCCATGCCAATCGGTATGTGGAGGTGTGTGAAGGGGAGGAGTAGAGAGTCAGCACAGGCTAGCTCATTCTTTGTGAGGTCAGACCTGCTGTAGTGGTTGCTCTTCCATTGCAGCGCATTACAGTTGCCCTCCGTGATTTAGGGGCCAGAGCCTCCTGCATAGATCTTGGGATGCCGAGGGAAATGGTGAACATTGTACGTGGCAGTTAGCATCTCGCGTATGATAAATGTGCCCATTGAGTATATGCTAAGGCTAGTTCACAGAATTTTAGCAATTCCCAATGGCCTCCTACAACAGTCAATTGAGAGGGATTTTCCTCAGTAAAAAAAATCCTCTCTGTGAATGTACCCCTAGTAAGTCCTCTTAAACTTAACAGAAGTGGAATACAGACCCAACTAACCAAGGTCCTCTACATATAGGACACATATTCTGGTCAGATCAGACCTGCCTTACCTGCCCAATGCAAGAGAATATGAGTATGGAGGGAGGACCAAGGAGGTAGCCAGATCGAGGGGATACGGCTAGTGTGATAATAAATGGCTACTCATTTAACAATGAATGTACCAATGACTATTGAAGCTCCTGGATTTCAGTGCATGATCTGTACCAGACCCTACATTCATTTATCATTAGAAACGACAACGTATTGGGTCAGGTGCTTCTCATTCTGTGAAGTTATGCCAGTGTAGGTTACTGGGCACATTGTATGTTGCCATTGTTGGACACATTTAAGCTGTGAGCCACTATATTATCTATTTTTTTTATTCTTCTTCTTTATTAAAATAACTTGTTTCGTTTCTGCGCGTGATGAGCTTATACCAAGGGTCAACTGTTCCTGTGCAAACATGGGGCAGTAAACTTGAGTAAAGGAAGTAAATGCATTACCTTTGCCTTTAAATACTTGAAATTATTACACAACACCTTTCTGATAATCTGTTTATAGCTAATAAGAAGAATGATTTCAACATCAGTGGATGATACCTAAAGGTCATTACAGAATACATGTTTTTTTTCTATAAATTATTTTTTGTTGATTTGTTTTGTCATTGTCATGTCATTTTATACTCTGCAGCTATTTTAGATTATACAATGTATATTGTAAAACTGTGTTACTTCATTTTCATTTTTTATAGGGTGTGAAATCAGGTCTAACTGTCTCCCATGTTGTCTTTGTATGGTTAGACTCTATGCTTTGGATTCATGGTCCATTTGCCTGATTAAATGTTATTTCAAATTTTGTTACCTTCAAGAGTTGTAATGTGCAGTTTTATTTTTGTTTGACCTAGCCAGGTAAGGTCAGTTTTTTAGGGAGAATGACATGTACTGGTTTGTATAATTTGTCGTAGCACCATTTTTCGGTTGCATATAACTTAATGGGGTAACTGAAAAAAATGCAGCTTCATCATGTGAAAATGGATTGTAAATGTCCATCACAGACTTTCTAGTGAATTGTTGCCATCTATATTAATGAGTCTATGCCATTTAATTTTACAATATCTATGTATTAGGAAAGGAGGAAGAATTCATTAGAACCCTTTTACTGCCAAAACGAAGAACACACACTCGTACTCCATTCCTCCACATGGAGCAAGTCCTGATCCATACATTCAGTTAAATCAGCCTTCCCAAAAAATTAGAGTTTATGCCCACAGTACGCAATATCGTCCTCCTCTGAGCACAAAGATATTAAATTCAATTGTTCCATTGATGTTCCCATGGTAATGGAGAACAAATAACATGGTGGAAAAACGGACAATTGACCTCTCATTCGGAACGCATCTCTTTCCAGTCCTTTGATATTCCTGATGGCGTGATGACCACTATGCTCTCTATGCAGGGTGAGGCTTAGAATACAGTGATACCTTAGAATGTAATTGGCAATAAGGTACTCAATGTACATAGATCATAATACTATAAAGTAATTGGAAAGTTTCCTGCAAATATTTTAGTAAGAGGCGTACAGAAATTGGAGCCATCCTTCTCTGTACATAAAGTATACGTAACAAATGCAATATGTAAATGCCTCAGGAGTTACTATAGGCCGATGTCACAGAAAGTTAAAAAAAAAAACTATTTTAGTTGGTGAAGGTTCCAATAACCTATGCTATATCTGATTCTTTATATAAGTGCGGGAGATAGGTAATGTAAATTAAACTTATGCAAGGAATTGAAAAAATCTGAATGCTCCAAAGACATTTTTAAAATCAAGCAAAACAGATGCTATTGGAACCTGTCACCAGCTAAAAAATTACATTCCTGGTGACTGTTTCACTTTAATCACTGTGTCCTGTTAGAGGACAGCCCGAAATGTAATTTATTTCCATGTCCAAACACTTTAGTGTGTTTGAACTTTTATATTTTTATAGGTTGTTTTTTTATTATTATTTTTGTTAATATTGTTTAAACATTTTTGGATGAAGCTTATAGGTATACAGCGAAGGTCCGATAATGGCACATATACCTGCAAACTAAAAGTCAAGGGACGAAAGAAATAGTTTCAGATCCATCTACGTCCAGGTGAAGGTGAGAAACTTACATTTAAGTATCTAAATATCACAAAGGACTACTTATTATTCCCAACTGTACTACGACTTGACATAAAAAGGTCATATTAAGGTATTACACTATTAGTTTACACGTCTGGGTTGTGCTGTGGCAGAGCCAATTCTAGCCTTTTTGCTGCTAAGGCAAAAATTAAGGGTGAGGTTTTTTTGTTTTATAGCCCCTTGCCGTATACAACATTTTTTTTATCCATCCCATTTTATACCCATTTACAGATCCCCTTTTTTAATTACAATCCTGCCCCCTTATACAGATCCCCCTTCCCTATATACCCTAATAAATATTCCCCACCAGGCTGCCAGTTTAATTATATGCAAAGTCCCATATCCAGCTCCCATCGAAGTTTAGGTAAAGTCCTGTCACTGTATACAAATTGCCCCCACCAGGTATAATTAGATAAACCCTACCCAACCACTTTAATTACAATCATGCACGTATATTCACATCCAAACCCAACCCACCCAGGGTATAATATTTTATCCTGCCCATATACAAAACACCCCCTCTCCATGCATAATTATATACATCCCTTTTAGTTCATTAATATTCCTGTTCCTTTATACAACCCTTCCACCAAGTCATAATTATGAGGTACATCCCCCATACACAGCCCCCCTTTTTATAATCAAATCCTGCTCCCATATACACATTCCCCTAGGTACTTTTATACATCTCCCCACTATATACGTGCCCCTTCAGCAGTTATATTGTAAACAGCAGCTCACTAGTTTATTTTACAATAATGAATATGCTAGCACTAAACACACGAAAATGATACCTTAGTGCTACAGGCTGCATGCCACTGACAAGACTGGCAAGTCTAGTTTGCAGCCCAGCAGTTAGTGTTAACCCATGTCAAGCCATATTCAAAATCAGTAATGAATGCTTAATCAATTGTTAATGAAATAAATGGTCTTCAAAAAGTCTATTAATAGAGTTGATAATACTGGTAACCTCTCTTTTATATTTATATATAGGCCTTCCAATTTCATTCGACAGCCCGAGAGACCTTAATATCATGAGAACCACACCCTTCAATCTCACCGTGAGGCTGTTGGAGCCAGAAAACCTGTGGAGATTACTGGTATCAAAATAGTACAAGGATCAATGACAAGCAGAAGTATCACCAGCTGTACTTTATGTGTTGGGTAAGTCGTTGTAAACAGGGCCGGTGCTATTGGGTAGGTAAAATGGGCCCCTCTAAATTGTGTTTCTAGGTGCCAGGGATCCAGAGATATTCAGGTTTAAGTGAGAATTCAGGTGCAATTTTTAATATAAAAAATCATTCCAGACAGCATTTAACAGTTAATATCTCTGTTTTCCTGAGACTTAGAAACACAATTAAGATTCATATAAAATGGCGATTCTATTCTTTCCTAAGAAAAAAGAAGTGAGGTTCTGTGTCACATGTCATCCTGGTTGGGGCCAGTGATGATAATTCATCTGTCATCCAATGAACCATATAGATTAAAGGAAAAAGAGGAATGCATATGTGCAAAATCAACAAGATAATTTTTATTATTAACATAGACACAGTTAAAAAAACCTTAAAAACGTCCTATGTCAGAAGAGAGCACCTGAGCACTATGCCTATCAGTAGGCTTCATCAGGAAGCCTACTTGATAGGATACACGTCGGTGTTGCTCTCTTCTTCATCAGGAGCCTACTTGATAGGGGATACAGTCGGGTTGCTCTCTTCTTCATCAGGAAGCCTACTGATAGGGGATACACGTCGGGGTTGCTCTCTTCTTCTCTCAGGAAGCCTACTTGATAGGGGATACACGCGTGGTTGCTCTCTTCTCATCAGGAAGCCTACTTGATAGGGGATACACGTCGGGTTGCTCTCTTCTTCTTCAGGAAGCCTACTTGATAGGGGATACACGTCGGGTTGCTCTCTTCTTCTTCAGGAAGCCTACTTGATAGGGGATACACGTCGGGTTGCTCTCTTCTTCTTCAGGAAGCCTACTTGATAGGGGATAACGTCGGGTTGCCTCTCTGACATAGGTTGGGACCGGTAACTACCCTTTATAGCTTATTATGTGCACATATTGGTTTAACATATATTTGGCTATTATGGACTTTTGCCTTGTATACTTGATATATGGAGCCACTGTATTAGACTTATATATATATGGTTTACCTGATACCTTACTGGTGCTTCATCTAACATTCTTTGATGGCCTCCACATATATGTGGTAACCTTTATAACATATATGAGTGCACATTTTGTTACTTCCACTTACAAGTCCCATACCATTGTCTGCTGGTTTACTTTGTATGTCCGATGAGGACTTTTTAATGGTTTTAACTGTGCCTATGTGTATGTTTAATAATAAAAAATTATCTTGTTGATTTTGCACATAGCATCCTCTTTTTTCCTTTAATCTATAAGGTTTCTTGTCACAGAGCAAGAGATATAGCCCTCTGAAGGGAATGTGCACCCCCCTCCAGATTCAGGGAGATTTTCTGAGAATGCTGAACAGAGAGCTGCTGCAACCTACAGAATAATGGAAATATTCACTTTTTATGTTACCACATTTTGAGAAGAAATAATATCAACTATATTCATGTTTTTAACCCTCCTATCCAGAACTATCTAAGAACCACTTGCTGCTCTCTAATTGCCTTATTTTGTGATTTTTTGGGGCGAAAATAGACTGATACGATGAACATTCGTTCTCTTCGCCTAATGTCGCTACATATTAACACTGCGACTCAGACATGTCCATAATGTTATGTTACACCAAAACACACATGTTCTGGAAAAAGTTTTTATTTCCCACCATCCTCCACTTATTTGATCACCCATGTTATGGCTTCTTCTTCAACTCTCATTCTTATGAACCGCAGAGGATTCGTGTATTGTGCAGCTAATACAATGGCGCACCTCTAAAAGTGACTTTTGCTTATCTATTGGAGCTTGGTTTATGGATATATAGTTATTATTTGGGTTACCAGTGTGTAAGGAGCGTACAATGATAGACTGTGTGACGCTAGTTTGGTCCCTGTGGATTTTTTAACGTTCCCTTTGCTGCATATTTTGGTGAATATACACATTGGGGGTCTGTATCAATCCCTCAACATCTTACTGTTTTAGGAAAGTATATTTCTTTATATAAATATCTGGATTGGTACATATTTAGAGGAACTTTTTAATTTTCATGCCATTTTTGCATTTATTGCTGTTTGCTGCAGAGTTCATGAAGGTGTTAGGTGTATGTATTTAAAGTTATTCTTGTTTAAATGGGGATTTCTGGAAAATTTGATTTTGTACAGGATATACCTTTTTATTTTTTTTGTGAGATATATTTTTAAACATTTGTGGAATCGAGCCAAATATGTAACAGATTTTTTTTAAGCATTTTTGGGAGTGTAAATTCTTGATGTTGGTATCGTGGTAAATATAAATCTGCTCACTTTGTGTTATTATTTTTTAAATCCCTATTTGTGCGTAAACCTCCACTCAATGTGAGTTTTTTATGTAAATGTACGTTATCAAAGTATTTCAATGCACTTTTTGTTTAATTTTTTTTTTTTTTTATAGTTACATGAGGGGTCCAGGCTTGTCAACTGTTAATTAAGGCAAATGCATCACCTGGTTGTTTTCTGCTCAAAAAATATAGGTTTTGATGGGGCTTCTTTACTTTTAATCAGTTTTATTGCTATATTCCTTAAAATTCTAGCTGAAAGCAGATATTTAGAGTGATTTCAGTTTTAGTGATATTATGATGATTATCATGTGAACATATCAATATAGGCATTTGTGAAATCTACACATGTCCCATTATTACATAAGGAGATGTGTAGGTAAATATTTTCTGTTCGGAGCATATTTTTTACCATCAAAGTCAAATTTTAAGTATATTTTCTGCTTTCAGAAAATATATGGTGTGTTGCAGTTTACCGTATATACTCGTGTATAAGCCAAGTTTTTCAGCACAAAAAATGTGCTGAAAAACAGCCCCTCGCATTATACACGAGTCAATTCTAAAAAAAAAATAACCAGTTAAAAAAAATAAACTTAAATACTCGACCCTCTACGTCAGGCAACGGTCTGCCCGATGGGCGGGCTTATCGATCACCGTTCAGGGCGTCTGTCTTGTCTTCTCTTTTATCTCCGCGGGCTTTCTTCTTCTACTAGGGGCTGCTGTGTACTGTACTACTAGGGGCTGCTGTGTACTACTAGGGGCTTGCTGTATACCACTAGGGGCTTGCTGTATACTACTAGGGTGCTGCTGGTATACTAACTAGGGGGCTTGCTGTATACTACTGGGGCTGATGTAATACTACTAGGGGCTTGCTGTATCTCTAACTATGGGGCTGCTGTATACTCTAAGGGCTGATGTTATACTACGAGGGTTTGCGTATACTACTAGGGGCTGCTGTTATACTACTAGGGACTGCTGTAACTACTAGGGTCTTGTTGGGACTAATACTACTGTGGTGATGTATACTACTAGGGCTTTGCTGTATATAGAGGGCTCTAAATACTCATGCGGCTGGGCAGGCTGTATACCTACTGGGGGGCTGCTGTATACTACTGGGGGCTGGCAGGCTGTAATCTACTGGGGCTGGTCAGCTGTACTATTGGGGGGGGTTGACCAAAAGATTCCCTCCCATTTTTTCCCACTCGGTCCTTCTACTCTAGTCAGTAGTTTTTCCCAGTTTTTGTTGGTAAAATTAGGGTCCTCAGCTTATCTCGGGTCGGCTTATACTCGAATATTTGTTTTGCTGAATTTAGATTTTATTTGTAACGTGAAAATTGTAAACCATCCTCGCCAATAACGCGACAACATATCAATGGCTCAGGACAGGGTTATACCCCTTGGTTGAATTTCCAGTGATGATGCTTATCATCTATCTGTTCTAGTTATCCTCCATAAATTGACCTTTAATTAATCTTACTTTTTTTTATTTTCAAACATCCTTTATTTCTCTTGTACGTATTGTATCCTATATCCATACTGTTATATTCATCACTCTTCGAGTTCTGCATCAGACTTCTATAATCTTTCATAATTTTATCTTCATCCAATAATTACTAATTAATAATCCCTTTATTTATATAGTGCACACAGATTACGCAGCGCTGCAAAGAACTTGTCAGATCAGTCCCTGTCCCCATGGGCTCACAATCTAATCATCCTACCAGTATGTTGTGTGTGATGCAGGAGGAAACCACCACAAACACTGAGGGAACATGACAATCTTTGCAATGTTGACAGCGCTGCAAGGCTGTAGTGCTACCCTGAGCACCGTGCTGCAGGCTGTAGTCGCAACCTTGAACACTGTGCTGCAAGATTAGTGCTAACCACATGAGCCACCATGCTGTCAAGGCTGTAATGAACCACTGAGCCACGTGCAGCCCTCAATCTCGCTGTCATCTATCTTCTATAAAATCCTCCCATATTACAGTTTGTTTTACCATCTAATAGGAGCCTCCAACTGACTGATGGTCTAAAATAGTTTTTTTATTGTTGGGCACCCATGTTTAGTTTTATGCATTGGTAGGACTGTAAAGGAACTGTGAGATCCATTAGTTTTCCTATATCTACCACACCCAGACACTTCTGGGTGCAAAAAGAACAAAGACCACTATTACGTTACTACATAGCGTTGGTTCAAAGTTATGTAGTGTGTACAGGAGAAGACAGTAGCATTAACTGCTTCTATTTCTCCCCAGTAGGCTGCTTGGCTGCTCTCTTCCAAAAACCACTAGGCTTGCCACATTTTTATGGCAGAAATGCCATAGAACACCCATTAGTCACACAGAATGGCTGTAGATCCCCACCTTTTTGTGGGCCGGCTTGCACCAAACTTTTTTTTCCAGAGATATGGGGCAGATATACTTACCAGTCCCGCGCGATCCGAGTGTGTTCCCCGACGGGATGAAACCGCTGCGCGCGATTCACCCAGCGTGAGCCCGATATACATGCATCTATCGCTCCCCCGCTCAGGTCTTCCGGAGTTCTCTTCTTCTTTTTCGCTGTGCATTCTATAGTGCTTGCTTGCGACACAAGTTTTTGAAATGTTTAATCCTGTGCGTTGTCCGAATCCGTTGGATGTCCTCTGCTAACTCCCCCATTTGTCGCGTGAAGCAACAGATTGTGCACAATCCAATCGCGTGTGACACACAATCCCCTGCACATCCCTCCGAACCGCTGAGAAACCCGACTGAAATGCTGCACCACGGAACCTATAAATCAGCCCCAATGTGTCTTCCTTAGAATTTGTTTACCTTATTTAACAATCTAAGTCCCTTTCCCCTCACGTGATTGTTTTTCACTTTCATATTTAATCCTTTTTTCACAACAGACCCTTTCAGAATTTCCTGATTAAAGCTGCTTAAGAGAAAATCCAGTCTGCCATTAACTGGTATAACAAGAAAAATCATTGATGGGAAAATGTTTATTTTTGGAGTCTTGTGGAGCATATTAAAGGCTTCTATTTTCTGGCAACTCTTCTTTTGTTGTTTTATATTTGACTAAAATAACGGAGTAACTTGTGTATTGACTAAGGCTTTGAGAACTATTGTAACTGCTTCCACCATACACCAGTGTCCAGCAATTTACTTACCTAACTCCTGTCAGCATAACGAACCCACCTTCAGACCTCGTGGGGTGTAGCTGGCAATTGTTGTTCAACTGCTTGTTTCTTGGTGATAATAGCCTTTCTGATCTCTGAACAGTTCTCCTTGGTAACATGCAGTGAAAAAAAAAACAGTGTCCTTTAATCCGAATCCACCAATCATAGGAATTAAAGCGAAGAAAAACCCCGGGTACTAGGAACAACCCCTATGTCTTGCGAATCTACGACCATATCATCTAGCCTGCCACAATTTAGTTTTGTCAATTACGGAGATGCTTAAAGAAGAACTGTAAGGTTTTTCTACAAATCAATGCTCTGGGAATGTTTAACAACTTTGTCTATTGTCTTTTACCTAAATCCAGCAGTTTCTTTTGCTATGCCTTCAAGTGCCGCAATGGTGCTTCCTCTCCTTTGCTGACAAGCCCTAGAGTCCATAGTATAAACAAAACTCTATGGACTCCTGGGAAGGGTGGGGATGCTGATCCGTTCACAGAGGAGAGCTCAAGTGACAGGCTCTTATGTGTATGAAGCAGAGCTAGTGGGTACAAGATCTCCCCTGTTGCCTAAGTTCCCCCTGTCCTGTGATTCTATTGGAACTTTCTCTGTCTCTCTGCACCCTGTGGCTTCCCCCACCTGCATCGGCGCTTTTTGCACTGTACAGACAACCATTAACCCTAGTCACACACACCCATGCTATAACTTCAAACTGGTTTTACTATGACTTTATTTCACTTATTACATGTGATGGAAGCTGCCAGGTCAGTGACTATATACATCCTGGATGTACTGTGCAGTATTCAGGGCATTCACTTGTGAGGAACTAAATGGATTTAATGCTAAATTATTTGAGAGGAACAAGGCATCATGGATATGTGGGCTAGCTAACTGGCCTCAGCTTGAGGGCATAGACTGACAGACATTAGTCTCCTTCCACTTTAAACCCTTTAAAAACAGAAAATCTATAGTTTTTGCAAAGTAGTTAGAAAGTGGCAAAAAAAAATAACAGCGAGAGAGCGCTAATAGTGACATCTTAGGAGATGGGTTATAAGACATAAAAGTGACGACTATGCTCACCGCGTATGGTTGTGCTATGAATAGGCACAACACTATTGAAAAACTTCACGATGGATAAGGTCTGTGCTGCCTCCAAGAGGAGATTCTCCGTGTAACGTCGCCACAAACTATACGGATATGTGGAAGTGGTCTGGTATGGTCAAAGGATGGCGCACTCAGGTAGGTATATGGAATGTTTATTAAAGGTCTTGAAAACACAATGCGTTTAGGGGTCAAGACCCCTTTCTCAAGGAAGACGAGAGTGAAAGAAGGAGGGATTTCGCCATAGATTAAAACATGTTTTGGTTAGTTCCACTGTTGGAGGGGGGGAAAATTAGATGAATTAACTTTCAACTCCCTTGGTGCTTATAGGTACATAAACACAAACAATTTACGACTGTAGACTGATAAATAGGAACAATAATGATAGGTACAAATCATACATAAATTAAAATTACAAAAAAAGGTTGAAGGGTATATATAAATTCATAAACGTTAAAATATATATATTTCATATTTGTATCAGAACCCTAGAACGGTTCCTCTGACTCTACCCCCCCGAAACTTTCCAGTCAGTAATTGAGAACCTTGATTTACCAAATGCGTTCTCCCCCAACAGTAACAGACCCAACAGCCCTTTCAACCTGACCATCCATCACACCACATAATCCCCTTCCTCAGTCAAGTCCCAATACCACCCTCAATATCTCTTCGGAATAACTCTACTAGTTTCACTCTTGTGCAAATTAGCAGTTTGACAAGCCGCAAGACCACCTACTCAACGAACCGGCCTAACCCACAACCTATCGACTCTAGAACCTAAACGGATGCTTCAACCCTGACCACACCGAACCACCCCACCATTATTTTTTTCAACGGGGCCCTGTTCAAAGTCAAAAAAAAAAATGTAAATGAGGTACTAGAGGGGCACGAAAGAGATCCCATCCAAAGCCCCAGTACCACTACAAAGAACAAAAACTGAGATAAGATCAGTTAAGATAAAGATAATCTCTCAAAATACATTCTCACTAATTAAAAATAGTCTTTAAACAACGACTTTCCTATTGCCGCACAACGAAATTTGACGAATTCCAACGTTTCGGGACCTACACACCTTCACCAGGAACTGACTCTGGCTAGACACTTCAGCCTCCACCAACAACAAAACGCAACACGATAGTCACCCCTACATTACCACTGTCTGATATAGAATACTTTCTGATACAGTGGAATGCACAAATCCAACCAGATGAGTCCTCCTCACTCCCAAAACTTCTCCACTCATTATAGTGGTTGAACCCAGTATACTTCTAAACCTCTACACCAGTGATGGGCAACCTTTTGAGCTTGGTGTGTCAAATTCGCCAAAAAAACCAGCATACTCGGGTGGTGTGTGTCACCTTGCAAAAAAACCCATAATTTTTGATATTTATAGTTTAAATAAAAATATGACACGCGTGTCATAGGTTCGCCATCTAGCTCTAACACCATAGAGTAATAACATCCAGGACTTTGTATCCCTAGTAGAAAAAGAACTATGTGGCACAACTAGGACTCAACACCGCCCGTCGTGCGACAAATTTGGAAGTGACATAGGAAAGAATGGGCAATAAGTACCTGATGGAGGACGAATGGACGCTAATTGTCATGCGCAAGTAGTAGGCCAGGAATTTAAGGGAGTGCGGCGTCATCGTGAGGAATCCAAATAGAATTGCATAGACTATTGGAGATCTCACAGTAAATCCTATCCTCGACACCACAATTACACATACTCAAATTTTACAGAATCTAGTAACACACTATTGTCTCCCATACACAGATCTTAAAATCCGCCTGTAATCAAATGCCGACACCAACAACATCAGCACAGCGTGGGTGGGACAAAGAATAGGATACTGGATCGACATCTCCCTCCTACCCCTATTTACTATCTCCATTACCAAGGAACGGAAAGAAGCCACAGAACCCCATAGGACGACGCTGAGTCATCTCAGGCAGTCGCGGCGATCGATCACTAGACATGATCCTAGCTAACTATTCTCACTGTCCACATCCCAAATTATGTCCACAACCTCCATGTTACCCGTCCGCGACTCTACCAAGCGTCCTCAGTCAGCCCTACACACCTTACCTGGGAACTCTCCTCTCTGGTGGGTGCCCTGGGCATCTTCTTTTCGTTTAGTTCTAACCTTTCCACACCAGAAGGATATACAGCTCACCCACACTATAAAGAAGTTTTTTGCCGAATTGCCCCAGGATTTTGGCTTTCTCACAACAGAAATCAGGCGGAATACCCGACGGATTCAGAAAAACCGCAGAATTTAAAAAAAAAAATTGTGCCGCAAAAATAGCACTCGCATACACAGAGACGGAGGAAGTGAAGGCGGACTTCAGTGCAGCAGGAACACCTAGTGCACATCGGGTGCACGACCTTAGTGAATCCCAGCAGAACACGAATCTGCTAAAATTGTTGGCAGCTACAAATGCGGACAGTCTAGCTACAAATGCTGCGGCAATATAAGCCATAGGATAAAACAATTCAAAAGCAATACAACAAAAGAATCATTGAATATAAAATCTTTTCTGAACTGCACATCCACATACATGATATACCTACTCGAATGTCCATCTGGACTGCAATATATAGGACACAAGATTCAGCAATTAAACACAAGAATTAACAAACATCATAGTAAAGTAACAAATGGAACACAGCGTTTCAAGACATAGTCACACTTATCATCAAGATGACTTTACGGGTTTGGTAATTACCCCAGCGGGAAACCAAAGATACAACAAACCGTGCCAGAGGGAGATGTACAGGATATATAGACTTAACTGTCTGGCACCTAATGGGTTAAATGAAACCCTGGAGAAAAACTTCTGAACCTCACCCCAGCTACTAAACTCTACACCCTCAGATCAAAACACCAGTGCTTTCATAAAATCTTCTGAATAATTCTCAACAACAAATTTATCCGACATATACCCTTCCAGCACAAGGGAACTTTGTTTAAGTGATTACCACCACCAATGAATTCATTTATTTATTTACATGTAATTCACTGTTTTCATGTAATACATTTTAGTATCGTATATACCCGAGTATAAGACGAGACCCCTAATTTTACCACAGAAAACTGGGAAAACCTATTGACTCGAGTATAAGCGGAGGGTGTAGTATACAGCCAGACAACCCCCATGTAGTATATAGCCAGCCAGCCCCCATGTAGTATACAGCCAGCCCCACGTAGTATACAGCCAGCCGCACGTATTATACAGCCTGCCCCCATGTAGTATACAGCCTGCCCCCATCTAGTATAGAGCCTGCCCCATGTAGTATAGAGCCTGCCCCATGTAGCATACAGTCTGCCCCATGTAGCATACAGCCAGCCCCACGTAGCATACAGCCTGCCCCCATGTAGTATACAGCCAACCCTATGTAGTATACAGCCAACCTCATGTAGCATACAGCCAGCCCCATGTAATATACAGCCAGCCCCCATGTAATATACAGCCAGCCCCCATGTAGCATACAGCCAGCCCCATGTAGTATACAGCCAGCCCCATGTAGTATACAGCCTGCCCCATGTAGCATACAGCCTGCCCCATCTTCTATCTTCTCTAGCCGGCAGAGTCGCATCCATGCGATCTGCCGACCGTCGCACACTACAATGTGGCTGCTGCTGATGTCATTGTAGTGTGCGACGGCCGGCAGATCGCATGGATGCAACTCTGCCGGCTAGAGAAGATAGAAGAGGAGCCACGGGGACCTGCTGGGAGCCCCGACGGGGATTGGGAGCTGCGACGAACATCGGGGACACCAGTGGGTGAGTATTAAGGTTTTTTAAAATTGACTCGTGTATAAGCCGAGGTGAGGTTTTTCAGCACATTTTTTGTATATACGGTAACTATTATTTATTGTTTTATCCATATAACTAGAATTTATTAACAATTATTCATTTACCCAGTATATCTTCTATATAACTATTTATTCATTTAATCATCTATAAATCATCTTTCACCTAAACTGATTTATTTATAAATTTCATTCAATCGATTTACATTCTTTATGTAATGTAATTCATTTATACAAAATAGAACATGAATTAATATTAATCCACTTAATCTACTTACCGTATTTTCTGCACTACACTAAAGTCCCTGCGTCTTATAGTCCGGAGGTCAGGAGGATCCAGCATTGCCAGACCTTCCTGACCGCTGTAATGGAGATCGGGTGATGCTCTAATATAGAGCTGCACCCGATCTCCCAGAGAGGAGCCTCCGTACTGCTCTCACCTCTCCCCGATGTCCTACTGGTACAGGACCTGCGGTGATGTCAGAATCATGTGACTGATCATACTGTCATGCTGCGCTGGGACAGGGTGAGAAGAAGAGGAATGGGGGAAGTATGTGTGTGTGTGTGTGTGTGTATAGGTGAGCTGAGTGAGTGTGTATAGGCAAGCTGAGTGAGTGTGTATAGGTGAGCTGAGTGAGTGTGTATAAGTGAGCTGAGTGAGTGTGTATAGGTGAGCTGAGTGAGTGTGTAGGTGAGCTGAGTGAGTGTGTATGTGGATGGATGATGCAGAGCTGTGTGTTTATGTGGATGGATGATGCAGGCTGTGTGTGTATGTGGATGGATGATGCAGAGCTGAGTGTGTATGTGGAAAGATGATGCGGAGCTGAGTGTGTATGTGGAAAGATGATGCAGAGCTGAGTGTATAAATGTATGTCTGTGTGCGCTGTGCTTTAGTGCGACCAACAGGGATATTTTACTTGGTGTAAAATATATTTTTCCTTTTTTTGGAAGCCTAAATCTGAGGTGCTTATTTTTGGAGCTACGCTGCCCATCAGATTCATTAATTTTCTGTCTGGGATTTTATTTTCAAAAAGTCCCAAAAAAGTCTCAAAGTGCATAAAATGTCCAAGCACATACACCAGCAGGGGACTGGAGTAACTATGAGACTTTTTTAGAGACCAGTTTCTATGTATAGCTGGTGTTACCTTAACTTTTAAGCTGTAACTTTTAGTTGGGGCCGGAATTAGCTGGGTGAGCGTGGCCTCCTGTGGGCAGATTTATTATAGTTTATGCCAGAAAATGGAGTATACACTAAATCTACACCATTTTTTAGTTGGTGTTGATTAAAGGTTACAGTGCAGATACACTGGAAGCATACATTTTCCCCCACAGTTTACAGAACAAAAACTAATTTTTGTTACTAGTTATCCTGACACTTTTAATGAAATGAAAGAATATAAAAAAAAAAAAAAGAAACACTTTTGTCATCAAGTGTTCCAGATACAAAAACAATCAGCGATAAGCAATCAGCGTTGTCCTCTTGCCTGGATTTTCTGACTCTAGACCATGTCTATTATAGCGTAAACATTCACTAAAAGCACAGCATGTACTGGAGCTCAAATGTTTTATGTCTCTGAAATTATTGAAAATGTTTTCTCGCTGATAAGGACACTTTAACTCTTTCCTGGTGGATTCACAATTCACTTACTAGGGTTTCATCCTATAATATCTAGAATGTTACTGCTATGGAAGGATAAAGGACATCTCAATGACATTTGTGTTCTTTAGTGTTTTAACTCCTTACTACCAAGAATATATTGAAGTTTATGATCATGCTATTTTTTTATTTTTCCCAATAGACATATCTATTTGATTTTCTGCCAGTGTAGCTGTGTGGAGCGGTTTGTTTCCTAGCATCACAATAAATAAGGTTTAATAAAGAGGCAAGTCCATCAAGTTCAACCTGAAATCTTCATCCAGGGGAATACAAAATTTCATAAGGGTGATGCCAGTTAACCCAGAGTGGGGAGAAAAAAAGCCATCTCAATTCCAACAAAAGGCAACCCAGGCCATCTGGGGCTGCTGAAATACTGAAATACATAGGTGTAGTAGTAAGGGTTATTCACATGCGCCTGCGGGGTACATGCGGGCGCAAATTTGCGGCGCATGTACGTCCCCACAGACGGCAATAGCAGCCGGCCGGGATCTGGACCGATCCGGGCCGCACACCGCAGGCGGGCAACCGCTGTGAATGTACCTAAGTAAGTAACTATCTTGCCCTGTAGATTGTGGACACACGTTAGGTTGTTCCACTTTTGGACATTGGAGTGGAACTGCTGGCTGGGGTCCTTCGTCATTTTCCTCAACAGTGTGCCACTCAGATACAAGTATCAGAAAACACACAGTGGGGGTCATTTCATAAGGGCCCGATTCGCTTTTCCCGAGTGTTACCCGAAATATTCCGATTTGCGCCGATTTCCCCTGAATTGCCGGGATTTTGGCGCACGCGATCGGATTGTGGCGCACGTGCACGGCCTGTACGCGACGGAAATGGGGGGCGTGGCCGAACGAAAACCCAACGGATTCGGAAAAAGCACCATTAAAAAAAAATGTGTCGCGAAAATTGCACTTACTTCATCAGCCCAGCTCGGTGATTCCAGTGCTCCGATGGTCTCAGCGCAGCAGCACCACCTGGTGGACGGCGGAGGAACACCTTAATAAATCCCGTCCGGACCCGAATCCAGCGCAGAGAAACGCGAGATGGAGCGATGACGGGTAAGTAAATCTGCCCCAGTAAGATACTTCTTTTCACCCTACAGGTGGGTTTGACTACCTGTGACCCTTTCATTGAAGGGCCATACATCTGAGGCTTTGTGGATTTCATCATCCTCCACATGACAAGGCATTAGGCCTATATGGCCAGCATCGAATGTGTCAGTATTCATTTAAAAACCTAGAAATTTAATAATTTTGTTCATCATAAGGACCCATAGGTTAGATTTTGTTGCAAAGTATAGCTTGGGAAGGTGGCACTCAGGGGCGGACTGGGTGATAAAGTGGCCTGGAAAAAACGTAAAGTGGCCAATTCTGGGGTGGGTCCAGTGGCGTGCCTGTGGGTGGGGGTTAACTAAACTCCATAAAACTGTTTATAGATGGTCTAAATCACATGTACACGGCACGAGAAAGAGGATAATACTGCCCAGTCCTATCTCATATACTGCCTATGTATAAGAAGATAACTACTATAATCTGCCCCCCTATGTACAAGAAGTATAACTAAACTAATACTGCCCCGGTGTATACAGCCTGCCAGCCCCTGCCCCGGTGTTATACAGCCTGCCAGCCTGTCCCGGTCTATAAGCCTGCCAGCCAGATCGTCGTCCCTCTATACAGCCAGCCCCAGGTATACAGCCAGCCAGCACAAAAAATAAACACAGAAACTCCCTCTCCGACGCCCCACGCTGCGCCCCTGCTTGATCCAGTCGGCCACGGTGACAGCTCCGTACGGGCCGGCGTCGCACAGACTGGTCATGTATAGGTACACTATCCACCTACAGGACCCGGACCGGCCCCTAACCAATCGGCCCACGCCCCTGGTGTCACTACTGTCATCACAATGTGACCTATGATCACCCATACAATATTTTAAGAATTCTGTGGTTACTGATGGCCAGTAATGATCCTGTCTCAGCCTAAAAATCTTATGTAGTGGTCAAAGACAACATACTCACTTCCCAGTGGATGAAAGGTCTTTTTATGCTTAAAATGTGTGGACAATTTGACAAAAATTTTCATGAATTTCAAGGCTGCTTTATTTTTTTTGATCAGATCCTTATTTTAAAAATCAGATGATCTTTATTGATTTTACATTTTCTTTAAAAAGCAGAACAATCAAACAACACCCCATTTGGGAAAACTAACCCCCCCCCCCCCTCCCGAGATCAGATCTTTTTTATTAAACTCCACTTTGCTTTCAATTCTCAGAACACAGAATCAATACAAACATTAGGAAATTCCTCAAAAAGGAAATAAAGACAAACCCCCTGCCCCAAGCAGACCCAAAACCAATATAAACCCAAATATAAGGGGCTAAACAGCAATCCTCTGAACATCCTGGTATATGTAAAGAAACAAGTCTGCATTCGGCATAATCTAAGACCAGAGTAGGCATTCATCTCTACACTATGTAACATACTCCAGGTGGTGACATAGCAACTTGCAATAACGTACCTGACTGCAGACCAGGAGGGGACATCAGCCTTCCAGATTACGTCGAATTACACAAGAATTCCCCTCTTTTTACACTTATTTCCAGTGCCAGGCTATCAGTTTCCATACTGAGTCTCTCCGAGCACTGTCCACAGACCCAAAACTCAGAGTTTAGTGTTGACTAATATCAATGTCACAGACTATTTTAATTCCATCAAGCAAAAGGTTCAATAGGGTCCCAATTTAGTACATTCCAATAAATGTGTACTATCCAAATTCTCTCCAAATTCGAGCAATTAGATGTTTCTTAGGCCCCAATCTAATGCAGCAATACTAGGGTTTTTGTACGCTGTATGCAGGATACTTCTGGGCCTCACAAGGGTACAACTTCTGAGTCATGCCAATAGTCTCCTATTCAAAGGGTCAACATAGGCTCCATTTTCATTGGTGGGCTAAGAAAGTGTTTGTTAAATAAAATTGATGTAAAGCTTAGTACCACTTGTAGGTTCTAAATATGTTGATATTGGAAATGTCTCAATTTCTCTCTGCTTTAACAAGCATGTGTGAACTGTAGGAATTTAAAATACTGTTTGACCAAAGTTCCGGACCATATGCCTAAAATTGGGATTGTGCACAATGGCATGACTTTAGTCTAACAGAATTCACAAAGTATTTACCACTATCCAACTTAAGAGTATGCATTGTTGGAAGATTTTCAATCAACTGGATCCATCCCCCCACCTCTAGTTGTGGCAAAGAAATTTACATTTGAAACTCTGTTTTATTGTTCTGACAACAGTTTGGATCAAGCAGCAATATACAGCTGTGAAGCACACAATAAGAAAGGATTGACGGCATCCAATAACATCAACGTCAATATTAAAGGTAGCTTCAGAATCCTGATGTTCTGTGACCCGTTTATTCATAAGCACTATCATGAGGATGGCAATGGATGCAGGAAAGTATTTAAGGAAAATGTAGAAGTTGTTACTCTTACATACCGTTGCTTGATTCACTAAAGACTTTCAGGCCTTGTTCTCCATGAAAGAGGATATAATTAACCCCTTCACACAACACAATGTTGTGAGGCTGCAGAAAGGTGTATGGAGAGAGCTCAAGGGCTGAGCTCTCTTCAACGCAGCGGGTGTCAACTGATAACACAGCGGACACCCACCTCTAACAGTTAAGCAGACCGCGACACTAAGAGTCGTGCTGGTGGGCACCGCCATCTTGGAGATGACGATGCATCCCTGTGACTCATCATAGAGACTTGTAGGCCTAACATGGATAGTGATGGCAGGCTATTAAAGATCAGCAGGAAATTCTATATACTGCAATACAGTATATATATTTTTTAAAAGACTAAAGAATATGTGAATATTATTATTGATCATATTGGCTAAAGATTGTCATTCTTAGCTTGAGTCATAAAAATTGTGTTTCCTCATAAGATTTGTCGTAAGGAGTAAATCATGCCGCTTCTAATGTCTTTCAAATATTTGGCTGGGAGAAAGTGATACTTGCCAGTATGATGCATATGGCATAAGAAGATTTTTAAAGATAAATGATGAGTGTTTGGACAGATTTTTGTAGAGAAGGCTTTCAGCACCAACTTAGCTTAAAAATACCTGTATTCTGTTCAATTAGGCATTAAAACAAAGTCCACCCCCCAACTTCTTGCAGGAGCAGGCTGCTGACCGCCTAAAACTGCATGCTTAAACTGTATTGGATCCTTAGGCTGGCTTATAATTTTAAAGCAAGCATTCTGGAAAGCAGGGAGCAATAACCTTCATGGTCCGCTTTTCATGGCATTGAGTTTGCATTGGGGTCCCCCAAAATTAAATCCACCACCGCAAAACATTTATAAGCTACCGGCTTCTAATAAAATCATTGTTTTTTTGTCATGTGCGTGTTGTTGTGGCACGTTGTGGGAGAAACTTATGCACATTGTGAAAACAACCCCATAGCATAAGAACACTGCAAAAAAATGTATCAAGGGCCAAACCCCATTTTAATAAATATACAGGCAGAGGAGCTCCAAAGAGACATAGAACTGTCAAAGGAGCCTGCCTAATGATAATTTCCCCCCAATGAATGCCTGAATGTGAATTTCATGATATGTCCACAGGTAACATTTCTACTTCACTGTCTGTCAAAGCCTTAGTATCAGATTGCGGCTCTTTCAGCAGAGGGCAGCTAGAACATGGACAGTGCTCATATTGTGGATTTCGTGTCTCTGATACACTCATTAATGTAAGACTTGTTTAGTTTCCCTTGGCTTACCCTGAAACTTGGAAGAAGGCCATCTTTAATAGGATGATTCTCTCTAAAACCCTGCAGTGGAAAAATAAGGTTTACTAATGTTTATTTAATTCAGCGAGCAGCAGAATAATCACATTGAAGGACATTAATATGTTTTATTTGGGGAATAGCTAGTGTATACACCGTTAAAACAAGGCAGATGTTCAAGCGCTATTTTCATGTATACTTAAAATTAAGGATTTCTAATTGAGTGACTTCTGGGGGGAGGCTATCGGGACTATTGTGGGTCTTTTTTTGAACATTGTGCCTGTTCTGTAGTAAATTGGTTAAAATTCCCTCCATGTAGTAGTATTCTAATAGACTGAACTGCAGTGATAGCTAGCAAAAATTGTGTAATCAGAAGTTAAGGGCATTGAGATTTGCAAAAGTTAGGAAAAAAGGAAAAAAAACTTTTTTCTTTCAGCTCACCTCTCTGATGTTCCGCTTACTGGTGCACGGAGTATCTGAGTCGTTTGTAGCATAAGAAATGAAGGAGGTTTTTCCCGCACCCAGCCAAATCCATACAGTAGTTCGGTTAAAAACACTATTATTCCATACTTTAAAAACATATGCCATGACAGAGGTAAAAAAAACTGATGCGTTTCAGATCTAAAGGGACTACGACTAAGGATCGTTTGATCTGAAAACACGTCAGTTTTTTTACGTCTGTCATGGCATATGTTTTAAAAAGTATGGAATAAATAGTGTTTTTAACCAAATCACTGTATGGAGTGTGGAAAAACCTCCTTCGTTTTCTCATATTGAGATCTTTGGTTCCTTATTTCCTAAATCAGATGCCATTTACATGAGGGGGCCAGGCGTGGTGGGGTCCTGACCTGGGTTTCACTGCTCATACAGCGAGGTCTGAAGTGGGCTCTAGTCACTGGATCCTGCCGTCTTTCCTGTCCAGAACCTCGGAAACTTAGTGGCTGACACAATAAAGGTAAATGTTGATACTTAAACCCCAGCAGAAAAAACAGGGTTTTAGGAACCCCACAGACGGCAGGTTCTCTCTAAAAAAAAGTTTTCTTAATTTTGGTGTACAAGAGGTAACCAGGTATGTTGAAATGAAATAGTATTAAGATATTCTAAGATTGTTATGCACACCTTGGATGGGCTCTCTGCATACAGCAAGAATTTGCCCTCTCCAAAAACCATAGAGATATGAATATACACTTACACGAGCACATTGTTCTGTATGCACTAACAAAGATGTAATGTCTCTGTGTGTTTTCTGTCAGGGATTCCTTTTCCTCCATTTAATCTAAAGGCCTTGAGCAAAACATCAAAAAGTATTTTTCTTCCTGGACCCTGGATTGACGGCTATTCTTCCATCGGCCTCTGTAGATAAAGGTAAATTTGTGGTCCTCCCTAGGTAATAGTGGCATAGGTGGACCAGCAGCTAAAGTCCCTCTTAGCAACTCAGGAGCAATGTCCAACCTCCAACATGGTTCCAGCTTTGGTAATCATGGGCTGGAAATAAACATCGGAGATAAGGCCAAAAAAATTGCATAAATATATGGACCTACATTTAGATGGTAACTGATCATGCCAGCAACGCTAATGAGGCCTGGATGAGGAGGGTGGCATAAGAAATGGATTGATGAGACGGAAAAATAATGTCATTATGTATAGATGGTACAACTTGTACGACATAAATGATTGAGAGAGTGGAGATAAGAAAAATGTAGTCCATAGGTTTTTCTCTACAAACCTTGCACATTATTTCATAACCTGTGAAAAACTCAATGGAACGCTTCTTATAATTCATTCAAACACATGAGTGAAATGTTAATTTTCATAAATAGAAAAATGATTTCTCTGCTTCAGAAGATTTTCTTGTTCTTGTTTAACCTATTTTGAACTGATGACCTATGCTCAGGATAGATCATCAGTAAAGAATAGAGGGGGTCCAAGACTAACAGCTGTCAGGTTTCTATGGCTCGGAACCATTGCAGGGTTGGGTTATACAGCAGAAAGCCTGCTGTTAGATCTGGCTGAGTGTCAGACTCCTCCAGATTTGATGCTGATCCTGAGCATAAGTCATTAGTGCTAAAAGGGCCATGGGGCCAGAAAACCACTATACTACTATCAGAGATGTTTAGCTTACTGAAACGTAATCATAGGATTTCTCCTTGCTAAGAACAGGTGCTAGAAGACATAATGTTTTCAAACAACTTCCTATTAGTCAGAAAATTAAAGATAGTTGAAAGGAAATTACTAACACTTGTATAGTAGTTACAAGGACAGTTCATGACTATAAAAGAAATGATTAAGCCCCCAAAGGTGTTATTAGGCTTCATACTCCATATAGGAATACATTTAAAAGACCACTTAATTCAAGTTAAGACTTTAAGATGATCTGATTTACAATACTCCTAAAATTCCTCTGTGAGTTAATTTCTCTATTCGTTCCTAAAGTGAAAATGAAAAGTTTTAGAAACTTTCATTAGCTTCTTGTAGTTCAGGAAGTGGGATAAAGAGCAGTTCCTGCTTCACTGCTGGTAAACAGGATGGGTCTTTCCAATATGTGCGATTGTAGTATAACGTTGTATATTTTAGAGCCTTGACGCATATATTAATAATCATTATGCAGATAGTAAGGACAAACCCGTTCGCCAGTTAACCCAGAGTGGGGAGAAAAAAAGCCATCTCAATTCCAACAAAAGGCAACCCAGGCCCATCCTGGGCTTGTGTAGTGCCTTAACCAGTGTCCCTCATGAAGACAGCATCAACTGCTGCTGAAATACTGAAATACATAGGCCTGTAGTAGTAAGGGCTTATTCACACTGCCGTCTGCGGGGCCATACATGCGGGCGCAAATTTGCGGCCGCATGTACGTCCCCACAGACGGCAATAGCAGCACGGCCGGGATCTGGACTGAAATACATAGGCCTGTAGTAGTAAGGGCTTATTCACACTGCCGCCTGCGGGGCCGTACATGCGGGCGCAAATTTGCGGCTGCATGTACGTCCCCACAGACGGCAATAGCAGCACGGCCGGGATCTGGACCGATCCGGGCCGCACACCGCACGGCGGGCATACCGCATGTGAATGTACCCTAAGTAAGTAACTCTATCTTGCCCTGTAGATTTTGTGACACCACGTTAGGTTGTTCCACTTTTGGAACATTTGGAGTGGAACTGCTGGCTGGGGCTCCTTCGCTCATTTTCCTCAACAGTGTGCCACTCAGATACAAGTATCAGAAAACACACAGTGGGGGTCATTTCATAAGGGCCCGATTCGCATTTTCCCGATGTGTTACCCGAATATTTCCGATTTGCGCCGATTTCCCCTGAATTGCCCCGGGATTTTGGCGCACGCGATCGAATTGTGGCGCATCGGCACCGGCCTGTACGCGACGGAAATCGGGGGGCGTGGCCGAACGAAAACCCGACGGATTCGGAAAAACTGCCGCATTTAAAAAAAAATGTGTCGCGAAAATTGCACTTACTTTCACTCAGCCCAGCTCGGTGTATTCCAGTGCGTTCCGATGGTCTTCAGCGCAGCAGCACCACCTGGTGGACGGCGGAGGAACTACCTTAATAAATCCCGTCCGGACCCGAATCCAGCGCAGAGAACGCACCGCTGGATCGCGAATGGACCGGGTAAGTAAATCTGCCCCAGTAAGATACTCTTTTTCACCATCTGTATTCCCAGCTATTCTAAGAGCTGTCAGACCAAGTGTTTGGAGGCAGAAATCATAATTAGGTATACAGGTGGGTTTACTGTGACCCTTTCATTGAAGGGGCATATACATCTGGAGGCTTTGTGGATTTCACTCATCCTCCACATGACAAGAGCATTAGGCCTATATGGCCAGCATCGAATGTTGTCAGTATTCATTTAAAACCTAGAAATTTAATAATTTTGTTCATCATAAGGACCTCATAGGTTAGATTTTGTTGCAAAGTATAAGCTTGGGAAGGTGTCACTCAGGGGCGGACTGGGAATTTAAAGTGGCCCTGGAAAAAAACGTAAAAGTGGCCCAATTCTGTGGGTGGGGTCAAAACAAGTAGGCGTGGCCTTGTGATGTGGGTGGAGTAACTAAACTCCATAAAAACTGTTTATAGATGGTCTAAATCAACATGTACACGGCAGAGAAAGAGACTCATACTGCCTCCTACTATAATACTGCCCCTATGTATAAGAATATAACTACTATAATACTGCCCCCTATGTACAAGAATATAACTACTATAATACTGCCCCCGGTGTATACAGCCTGCCAGCCCCTGCCCCGGTGTATACAGCCTGCCAGCCTCTGTCCCGGTCTATAGAGCCTGCCAGCCAGTCGGTCGTCCCTCTATACAGCAGCCCCCGGTATACAGCCAGCCCAGCACATAAAAATAAAAACACATGAAACTCACCTCTCCGACGCCCCGACGCTGCGCCCCTGCTTGATCCAGTCCGGCCACGGTGACAGCTCCGTACGGGCCGGCGTCGCACAGACCATGACGTCATGTAAGTTTCATGTGTTTTTATTTTTTTCACTGGCCCCACCAGTACAGGACCGGCCCCGGACCGGCCCTAAACCAATCGGCCCACCGGGATTGCCAGCCCCTGCCCCGGTCTATACAGCCTGCCAGCCCCTGCCCCGGTCTATACAGACTGCCAGCCCCTGCCCCGGTCTATACAGCCTGTCAGCCCCTGCCCCGGTCTATACAGCCTGCCAGCCCCTGTCCCGGTCTATACAGCCTGCCAGCCCCTGCCCTGGTCTATACAACCTGCCAGCCCCTGCCCCGGTCTATACAGCCTGCCAGCCAGTCGGTCACCCCTCTATACAGCAGCCCCCAATATACGCTGCGCCCCTGCTTGATCCAGTCCGGCCGCGGTGACAGCTCTGTATGGGCCGGCGTCGCATAGACCATGACCGGCCCTAAACCAATCGGCCCACCGGGATTTCTCCCGGTGGGTCTTATGGCCAGTCCGCCCCTGGTGTCACTACTGTCATCACACATGTGACCTATGATCACCCATACAATATTTTAAAATTCTGTGGTTACTGATGGCCAGTAATGATCCGTGTCTCAGCCTAAAAATCTTATGTAGCTGGTCAAAGACAACATACTCACTTCCCAGTGCATGAAAGGTCTTTTTATGCTTAAAATGTGTGGACAAAAAATTTTCATGAATTTCAAGGCTGCTTTATTTTTCTTTTTTGATCAGATCCTTTATTTTAAAAAATCAGATTGATCTTTATTGATTTTACATTTTCTTTAAAAAGCAGAACAATACAAACAACACCCCATTTGGAGAAAACATAAAGCCCCCCCTCCCCGATGATCAGATCTTTTTTATTAAACTCCAATTTCTGCTTTCAATTCTCAGAACACAGAAAATCAATACAAACATTGAGGAAATTCCTCAAAAGGAAATAAAGACAACCCCCTGCCCCAAGCAGACCCAAAACCAATATAAACCCAAATATAAGGGGCTAAACCAGCAATCCTCTGAACATCCTTGGTATATGTAAAGAAACAAGTCTGCATCATTCGGCATAATCTAAGACCAGAGTAGGCATCTCATCTCTTGCACTATGTAACATATACTCCAGAGTGGTGACATAGCAACTTGCAATAACGTACCTGACTGCAGACCAGGAGTGGACATCCAGCCTTCCCAGATTACGTCGAATTTACACAGAATTCCCCTCTTTTTTTACACTTATTTCCAGTGCCAGGCTATCAGTTTCCTATCCTGAGTCTCTCCGAGCCACTGTCCACAGACCCAAAAACTCAGAGTTTAGGTGTTGAAACTATATCAATGTCACAGACTATTTTAATTCCATCAAGCAAAAGGTTCCAATAGGGTCCCAATTTAGTACATTCCCAATAAATGTGTACTTATCCAAATTCTCTCCACATTTCGAGCAATTAGATGTTTCTTAGGCCCCAATCTTATGCAGCAATACTAGGGTTTTGTACGCTGTATGCAAGGATACTGCTGGGCCTCACAAGGGTACAACTTCTGAGTCATCGCCAATACGTCCTCCTATTCAAAGGGTCAACATCAGGCTCCATTTTCATTGGCTGGGCTAAGAAAGTGTTTGTTAAATAAAAATTGATAAAGCATGGGTATAAAGCTTTAGTACCACTTGTAGGTTCTAAATATGTTGATATTGGAAATGTCTCAATTTCTCTCTGCTTTAACCAAGCATGTGTGAACTGTAGGAATTTATAAAAGTTGCCAAATCGGACCATAATTGCCTAAAATTGGGATTGTGCCACAATGGCATGACTTTAGTCTAACCAGAAATTCACATAAGTATCTTACCACTATCCCATACTTTATTAAGGAGTATGCATTGTTGGAAGATTTTCAATCACCTGGATCCACCCCCCACCTCTAGTTGTTGCAAAGGAAATTTACAATCTGAAACCTCTGTTTTATTGTTCTGCAACAGGTTTGGATCAAGCAGCAATATACAGCTGTGAAGCACACAATAAGAAAGGATTGACGGCATCCAATAACATCAACGTTAATATTAAAGGTATGCTTCAGAATTCATGATGTTCTGTGACCCGTTTCTTCATAAGCACTATCATGAGGGATGGCAATGGATGCAGGAAAGTATTTTAAGGAAAATGTAGAAGTTGTTACTCTTACATACCGTTGCTTGATTCACATAAAGCACTTTCAGGCCTCTGTTCTCCTATGAATAGAGGATAGCTAATTAACCCCTTCACACACCACAATGTTGTGAGGCTGCAGAAAGGTGTATGGAGAGAGCTCAAGGGCTGAGCTCTCTCCATACGCAGCGGGTGTCAACTGTATAACACAGCGGACACCCACCTCTAACAGTTAAGCAGACCGCGACACCTAAGAGTGCTGCTGGTGGGCACCGCCATCTTGGATGACTGATCTGCATCCCTGTGACATCATCATAGAGACTTGTAGGCCTAACATGGATAGTGATGGCAGGCTATTAAAGATCAGCAGTAAAATTACTATATACTGCAATACAGTATATATATTTTTTAAAAGACTAAGAAAGATATGTGATATTATTATTATTGATCATATTGGCTAAAGATTGTCCATTCTTAGCTTGAGTCATAAAAATTGTTGTTTCCTCATAAGACTTTTGTCGTAAGGAGTAAATCATGCCTTGCTTCCTATATGTCTTTCAAATTAATTTTGGCTGGGAGAAAGTGATACTTGCCAGTATGATGCACATGGCATAAGAAGATTTTTAAAGATAAATGATGAGGTTTGGACAGATTTTTGTAGAAAGGCTTTCCAGCACCAAACTTAGCTTAAAAATACCTGTATTCTGTTCAATTAGGCATTAAAACAAAGTCCACCCCTCCAACTTCTTGCAGAGATGCAGGCTGCTGACCTGCATAACCCCTGCATGCTTTAAACTGTATTGGCATCCTTAGGCTGGCTATACATTTTAAAGCAAAGCATTCTGGAAAGCAGGGAGCAATAACCTTCATGGTCCGCTTTTCATGGCATTGAGTTTTGCATTGGGGACCCCCAAAATTCCAAATCCACCACCGCAAACAATCTTATAAGCTACCTGGCTTCTAATAAAATCATTGTTTTTTTGTCTATGTGCGGCGTTGTTGTGGCACAGTTGTGGAGAAACTTATGCAACATTGTCGAAAACAACCCCCATAGCATAAGAACACTGCAAAAAGATTTATCAAGGGCCAAACCCCATTTTAATAAATATTACAGGCAGCGGAGCTCCAAAGACAGACATAGAACTGTCATAAGGAGCCTGCCTAATGATAATTTCCCCCCAATGAATTGCCTGAATGTGAATTTCATGATAATGTCCACAGGTAACATTTCTACTTCACTGTCTGTCAAAGCCTTAGTATCAGATTGCGGCTCTTTCAGCAGAGCGGCTAGAACATGGACAGTGCTCATATTGTTGAATTTCGCTGTCTCTGATACACTCATTAATGTAAGACTTGTTTAGTTTCCCTTGGCTTACCCTGAAACTTGGAAGAAGGCCATCTTTTAATAGGATGATTCTCTCTAAACCCTGCAGTGGAAAAATAAGGTTTACTAATGTTTATTTAATTCAGCGAGCAGCAGAATAAATCACATTGAAGGACATTAATATGTTTTTATTTGGCATGGAATAGCTAGTGTATACACCTGTTACTAACCAAGGCAGATGTTCAAGCGCATATTTTCATGTATACTTAAAATTAAGGATTTCTAATTTGAGTGACTTCTTGGGGGAGGCTTATCGGGACTTTTGTGGATCTTTTTTTGAACTGTTGTGCCTTTGTTTTTGTAGTAAATTGGTTAAAATTCCCTCCATGTAGTAGTATTCTAATAGACTGAACTGCATGTTGATAGCATTAGCAAAATATTGTGTAATCAGAAGTTAAGGGCATTGAGATTTTTGCAAAAGTTAGGAAAAAAGGAAAAAACTTTTTTCTTTCAGCTCACCTCTCTGATGTTCCGCTTTACTGGTGCACGGAGTATCTGAGTCAGTTTGTAGCATAAGAAAATGAAGGAGGTTTTTCCCGCACCCAGCCAAATCCATACAGTAATTTCGGTTAAAAACACTATTATTCCATACTTTTAAAAACATATGCCATGACAGAGGTAAACAAAACTGATGCGTTTCAGATCTAAAGTGGACTACGACTAAGGATCGTTTAGATCTGAAACACGTCAGTTTTGTTTACGTCTGTCATGGCATATGTTTTTAAAAGTATGGAATAAATAGTGTTTTTAACCAAACTCACTGTATGGAGTGCTGGAAAAACCTCCTTCGTTTTCTCATATTGAGATCTTTGGTTCCTTATTTCCTAAATCAGATGCCAATTTACATGGAGGGGCCAAGGCGGTGGGGGTCCTGACCTGGGTTTCACTGCTCATACAGCGAGGTCTGAAGTGGGCTCTAGTCACTGGACTCCTGCCGTCTTTCCTGTCCAGAACCTCGGAAACTTAGTGGCTGACACAATAAGGTAAAATGTTTGATACTTAAACCCCAGATGACAGAAAACAGGGTTTTAGGAACCCCACACCGACTGCCAGGTTCTCTCTAAAAAAAAGTTTTCTTAAATTTTTGGTGTACAAGAGGTAACCAGGTATGTTGAAATGACATAGTATTAAGATATTCTAAGATTGTTATTGCACATCCTTGGATGGGCTTCTCTGCATACAGCAAAGAATTTTGCCCTTCTCCAAAAACCATAGAGATTTATGAATATACACTTACACGAGCTACATTGTTCTGTATGCACTAACAAAGATGTAATTGTCTCTGTGTGTTTTCTGTCAGGGATTCCTTTTCCTCCATTTAATCTAAAGGCCTTGAGCAAAACATCAAACAGTATCTTTCTTTCCTGGACCCCTGGATTTGACGGCTATTCTTCCATCGGCCTCTGTAGCATAAAGGTAAATTTGTTTGTCCTCCTTATGTTTAATAGTGGCATAGGTGGACCAGCAGCTAAAGTCCCTCTTAGCAACTCAGGAGCAATGTCCAAACTCCAACATGGTCTCCAGCTTTGGTAATCATGGGCTAGGAAATAACACTCGGAGATAAGCCAACAAAAAATATGCATAAATATATGGACCTACAATTCTAGATGGTAACCTGATCATGCCAGCAACGCTAATGATGGCCTGGATGAGGAGGGTGGCATAAGGAAATGGATACTGATGAGCCGGAAATAATAATGTCATTATGTCATAGATGGCTACAACTTTGACTGACATAAATGATTGCAGAGAGTGGAGATAAGAAAAATGTAGTCCATAGGTTTTTCTCTACAAACCTTGCACATTATTTTCATAACCTGTGAAAAACTCAATGGAACGCTCTTATAATTCATTCAACACATGAGTTGAAATGTTAATTTTCATATAAATAGAAAATATGATTTCTCTGCTTTCAGAAGATTTTCTTGTTCTTGTTATAACCTATTTTGAAACTGATGACCTATGCTCAGGATAGATCATCAGTATAAGAATAGAGGGGGTCCAAGACTAATCAGCTGTCATTGGTATTCTATGGCTCAGGAACCATTGCAGGGTTGGGTTATACAGCAGAAGAAGCCTGCTTGTTAGATCCTGGTACAAAGTTGAGGTGTCAGACTCCTCCACTGATTTGATGCTGATCCTGAGCATAAGTCATTAGTGTCAAAAAGGCCATGGGGCCAGAAAACCACTATACTACTATCAGAAGATGTTTTAGCTTACTGAAACGTAATCATAGGATTTCTCCTTGCTAAGAACAGGTGCTAGAAGACTATAATGTTTTCACTAGAGATGAGCGAACATGCTTCGTCCGAGCTTGAATGCTCGGTCGAGCATTAGGGTACTCGAACTGCTCGTTACTCGGACGAATACTTCGCCGCTCGAGAAAATGGCAGCTCCCCCGTTTTGCTTTTTGGCGGCCAGAAACAGAGCCAATCACAAGCCAGAGACTCTGCACTCCACCCAGCATGACGTGGTACCCTTCAACGTCGATAGCAGTGGTTGGCTGGCCAGATCAGGTGACCCTGGGATAGACTAGCCGCTGGCCGCCTGCTCGGATCATTCTGTCTCTGGATGCCGCTAGGAGAGAGCTGCTGCTGCTCAGGGAAAGCGTAGGGTGTTCTATTGCTTACTGTTAGGCAGGAGTGATTCTCAAAACACCAACAGCCCTTCTTAGGCTACATAACGTTCTACTTTTTTATTTTAATTGCATTTTAAACCATTTTGGTGAGGATTAGCAGGGGGACTTGCTACTGTTGTGTTTAGCTCTTAGTGCACACATATCCATAGCAAAAGACCGAAGTGGGAAAATTCAGTAGGGGTTGGCTTTCTATTAGGCAATCTCGTCTCTCATCTGGCAGTACTGTGCTTCCTTTGATCGTGCTAGAAAATAGCCATAGAGAATACAAACAGCTTCTTGAAGCCTACATAGCGTTCTATATATTTGATTTCTGGTTGATCTGCTGTGGCTGTAGTTTTCGCAGTGCATGTACTTGTCCATTTTGAGCAATTTTGTAGTGAGACTGCGACCGCTGTGTTCTGCGCTTAGTGGCCACATATCCATAGCAAGAGCTGAAGTGGCAAAATTCATAGGGGTTGGATTTCTATTAGCAATAACTCAGTGTCATCTCATCTGGCATAGTACTGTGCTTCCTTTGATACTGGCTAGAAAATAGCCATGGAGAATACAATACACTTCTTGAACCTACGTAGCGTTCTATATTTGATTTCTGGTTGAATCTCTGGTGGCTGTAGTTTCGCAGTGCTTACTTGCCAATTCTCTAGCAATTGTAGTGAGACTTGCGACCGCTGTGTTCTGCGCTTAGTGGCGCACATATCCATAGCAAAGCTAAGTGGCAAATTCAGTAGGGGTTGGATTTCTATTAGGCATAACTCATGTCATCTCATCTGGCATAGTACGGTGCTTCCTTTGATACTTGCTAGAAATAGCCATAGGGAATACAAACAGCTCTTGAAGCCTACAGTAGCGTTCTATATATTTGTTTCTGTTGATCTGCTGGTGGCTGTAGTTTCTGCAGTGCATGTACTTGCCAATTCTGAGCAATTTGTAGTGAGACTTGGACCGCTGTGTTTCTGCGCTTATGGCGCACATATCCATAGCAAGGCTGAAGTGCAAATTCAGTAGGGGTTGGTTTCTATTAGGCAATAACTCAGTGTCATTCATCTGGCATAGTACTGTGCTTCCTTTGATCTTGGCTAGAAATAGCCCATAGGAGACAAACAGCTTCTTGAAGCCTACAGTAGCGTTTCTATATATTTGATTTCTGGTTGATCTGCTGTGGCGTAGTTCCTGCAGTGCATGTACTTGTCCAATTCTGAGCAATTTGAGTGAGACTTGCGACCGCTGTGTTTCGCGCTTGTGGCGCACATTCCATAGCAAAGGCTGAAGTGGCAAATTCAGTAGGGGTTGGATTTCTATTAGCAATAACTCAGTGTCATCTCATCCGCATAGTACTGGTGCTTCCTTTGATACTTGTGCTAAAAATACCATAGAGAATACAAACAGCTGTCTTGCTTGAGCCTACGTAGCGTTCTATATATTTGATTTCTGGTTGATCTGCTGGTGGCTGTAGTTTCTGCAGTGCATGTACTTCCAATTCTTGAGCATTTGTAGTGGGACTTGCGACCGCTGTGTTCTTCGCTTAGTGGCGCACATATCCATAGCAAGGCCGAAGTGGCAAAATTCAGTGGGGTTGGATTTCTATTGGCAATACTCATGTCATCTCAGCCGGCATAGTACTGTGCTTCCTTTGATACTTGCTAGAAATAGCCATAGGAGAATACAACAGCTTCTTGATCTTGAAGCCACAGTAGCGTTCTTATATTTGATGTCTGGTTGATCGGCTGGTGGCTGTAGTTTCTGCAGTGCATGTACCTTGCCAATTCTGAGCAATTTGTTGTGGGACTTGCGACCGCTGTTTTCGCGGCTTAGTGGCGCACATATCCATAGCAAGGCCGCATGGCAAAATTCAGTAGGGGTTGGATTTCTATTAGCAAACTCAGGTCTCTCATCCTCCGGCATAGTACTAGTGTTCCTTTTGATACTTGGCCTATGAAATAGCCTAGGAGAATACACACAGCTTCTTGAAGCCTACAGTAGCGTTCTATATATTTTGATTTCTGGTTGATCTCGCTGGTGGCTGTAGTTTCTGCAGTGCAATGTACTTGCCAATTCTGAGCATTTGTAGGGGGACTTGCGACCGCTGTGTTCTGGCGCTTAGTGGCGCACATTCCATAGCAAGGCCGAAGTGGCAAAATTCAGTAGGGTTGGATTTCTTTAGGCAAAACTCAGTGTCATCTCATCCGGCAATGTACTGTGCTTCCTTGATACTTGGCTAGAGAAAATAGCCATAGGAATACAAACAGCTTCTTGATCTTGAAGCCTACAGTAGCGTTCTATATATTTGATTTCTGGTTGATCTGCTGGGGCGTATTCTTGCAGTGCATTTACTTGCCAATTCTGAGCAATGGTAGTGGGACTTGCGACCGCTGTGTTCTGCCTTAGTGGCGCACATACCATGCAAAGGCCGAAGTGGCAAATTCAGTAGGGGTTGGATTTCTATTAGGCAATAACTCAGTGTCATCTCATCGGCATAGTACGTGCTTCCTTTGATACTTGGCTAAAAATGCCATAGGAGAATACAAACGCTTTTGATCTTGAAGCCTACTAGCGTTCTATATTTGATTTCTGGTTGATCTGCTGGTGGCTGTAGTTGTCTGCGTGCATGTACTTGCCATTCTGAGCAATTTGTAGTGGGACTGTGCCGACCGTGTGTTCTGCGCTTAGTGGCGCACATATCCATACAAAAGGCCGAAGTGGCAAAATGCAGTAGGGGTTGATTTCTATAGGCAATAAACTCAGTGTCATCTCCTCCGGCATAGTACTGTGCTTCCTTTGATACTTGGCTAGACAAATGCCATAGGAGAATACAAACAGCTCTTGATCTTGAAGCCTACAGTAGCGTTCATATATTTGATTTCTGGTTGATCTGCTGGTGGCTGTAGTTTCTGCAGTGCATGTACTTGCCAATTCTGAGCAATTTGTATTGGGACTTGCGACCGCGTGTGTTCTGCGCTTAGTGGCGCACATATCCAAGCAAAGGCCGAAGGGCAAAATTCAGTAGGGGTTGGATTTCTATTAGGCAATAACTCAGTGTCATCTCATCCGGCATAGTACTGGTGCTCTTGATACTTGCTAGAAATAGCCATAGGACATACAAACAGCTTCTTGATCTTGAAGCACAGTAGCGTTCTATTATTTGTTTCTGGTTGATCTGCTGGGGCTGTAGTTCTGCAGTGCATGTACTTGCCAATTCTGAGCAATTTGTAGTGGGACTTGCCGCGCTGTGTTCTGCGCTTAGTGGCGCCACATATCCATAGCAAGGCGAAGTGGCAAAATGTCAGTAGGGGTTGGATTCTATTAGGCAATAACTCAGTGTCATCTCATCTGGCATAGTACGTGCTTCCTTGATACTGGCTAGAAAATAGCCATAGCAATAGGATAGCATTGTTTGGTTTAAACTCAAAAAAACACAAAACAAAAAAAAAACACAAAAAAACAAAAAAAAGTAAAAAAAAAAAAAGTTATAACTCTCATTTTAAAATGTTTAACCCGAGGGCTAGGGTAGAGGACGGGGCGGGGACGTGGGCGTCCAACTACTGCAGGGGTCCCAGAGGCCGTGGTCCGGGCGGGGTGAGACACCACCTGCTGATGAGGGGGCAGGGGAACGCCGCAGAGCTACACTCCCTAGGTTCATGTCTGAAGTTTATGGGGACTCGTGGTAGAGCACTGTTGAGGCCAGAACAGTGCGAACAGGTGATGTCGTGGATTGCTGACATGCTTCGAGCAATTGTCCACCACCAGTCAGTCTCCACGCAGTCCACCATGTCACCGAAATCGCCACTCCTCCAGCTCCTGCACCTCAGCCTCCTCCCCCCCAGTCTGCCCCTCCCAAAAATTGTGGCATTTGAACCGGCATACTCTGAGGAACTGTTTTCTGGACCCTTCCCACAGTCACAAACCACTTGTCCGGTTGCTGCTGAGCAATTTTCCCGATGCCCAGTTTTTCCACCAGTCACAGTCTGTGGTGATGATGACCTTCTTGACGTAGTGGAAGTGTGTAAAGAGGTGTCCGACGATGAGGAGAACACGGTTGTCAGCAGTGGGGAAGTTGTTGTCAGTAGGGCAGATCCGAGGGGAGCAGACTGAGGATCGGAGGATGATGAGGTGACAGACCCAAGCTGGTTGAGAGGCTGGGTGAACACAGTGCTTCTGAGACGGAGGAAGTCCCTCGACCTAACAGGTTTGGAAAAGGCAGTGGTTGGGCCAGACGGAGAGGCAGGTCCAGAGCTGGTGCATCAGCGCCCACTGTCAACTATGAAGCTCCCGGTGTGAGGGCTCTTGCTCGGGAGGGCTAGATCTCAGAGTGTGGAGGTTCTTAAGGAAACACCGGATGACCGACGGACTGTGGTGGCAACATTTGCCAACCAGGCTCAGCAGGGGTTCCACCACTACAGCTTAACTACCACCAGTATGCGCAGGCATATGAATGCTTAAGCACCCCACTCAGTGGCAACAAGCCCGTTCACCTCCGGCCGTGCACACCACTGCCTCCTTCCCCTGTGTCAGCTGCTAGTCAGCCCCCTGCCCAGGACCCTGGCACAAAACCCCATCGTCGCCTCCACGATCCTCCACACATCCACCAGCGTTTCCAGCTCTCCATACCCCAGACGCTGGAGCGGAAACGCAAATATAGTGCAACCCCCGCACGCCCCAGCCTTAATGTGCACATCTCCAGATTGCTTAGCCTGGAGATGCTGGCCCTATAGGCTGTAGAGACCGAGGCCTTTCGCAACCTCAATGGCGGCGGCCGCCCCTCGGTATTCGGTCCCCCAGCCGCCACTACTTTTTCCGATGTGCCGTCCCAGCCCTGCACCAGCACGTGTCAGACAACATCATCCGTGCCCTGACCACACGCCGTTTCTGAAAAGGTCCACCTGACCACGGCACGTGCCGAGTGCTGCCGGGCAGGGCCACTATATATCGCTGACGGCACATTGGGTTAACTTGTGAGGCTGGGACCGAGTCTGACCCTGGGGCTGCTCATATACTGCCGACGCCGAGGATTGCGGGCCTACCTCGGTCCAGGTGTTCAGGCCTACTATGCCTCCTCCTCCTCCCACCCCTCCTCCACCTCCTCCTCCGAACTACCATCCCGTGGCACGGCGCCACATCCGTTAGCTCTAGCACAGCAGCATGTGCCGTCGCTAAGCGACAGCAGGCGGTGCTCAAACTGCTGAGCCTAGCGACAAAAGGCACACCCGCCCAAGACTATTACGGGCATCACGGCGCAGACGATCTGTCGGCACCGCTGAACCTCAAGGCCGGGAATGGTTGTGTTGACAAACGGCCTGTACACCTGGTGGCGGCTCTGCAACTCGGCAGACTGACACACATGTGCCTGCCTGGCCATGTGTTAATGCTGATAGTGCAGCGTTTCCTCAGACTACCCCAATTCGTCTGATTGCTCACGAAGGTGCGCAGCTCTGTGCGCATTCAGGAATTCCAGCCCAGATGCTGGCACTCTCAGGCAGCGCAGCGCGCCTCCACTGCCCGCTCACCGACTGTTGTGCTGACGTGCCCACGAGGTGGAATTCACACTGACCATGTTTCCGAGTTTTACCAGCAGCGCGAGCGATTGTAGACTGCCAATGTCAACTCCACCAGAACTGGTAGTCAGGTCAGTCAACTTCCCAAGTCTACATGGAGTGGACGTGGATGTCGATATCTGTCATGTGCTGAGTAACTTTGAGGAGTCACACAGATGGTCATGGCGATGGCCGCCATCATCAGCCTCACCATCCGCTGCGCTGTGCCTGTTGAAAAACTCCTGCAGCATGAAGTCGGAAGCTTTGCTCGTCACAAGAGACGGGGGAAGAATATTCCCTGTTGTACTAGCCAAAGCACCCTGAGGTCTGTTTCTCTCAAGCGCATATCGAGGAGGTGGAGGTGGAGGAGGATGAGGAGGAAGAGGAGGAGAATGTTTTGGCGAACCACAGAGGGGACCATTGTTGAGTCCTTCACTGTTCAGCGTATGGGCAAAGAAGAGGAGTTGGAGGAGTTGGAGGAGGAGGAAATGGACAGTCAGGCCAGTGAGGGGAGTGAATTCTTACGCGTTGTACTCTGGCGCATATGGCAGATTTCATGCTAGGCTGCCTAGTCCCGTGACCCTCGCGTTCAAAGAATTTATTCCAGCCCGATTACTGGGTGTTCCTCTCCTGGACCCACGTACAAAGCAAATCTTCCCACTCTCATCCCTGGAGATGAAAGGATGTGAGAATGCATGAATACCAGCAGCCCTGGTGCACAAGTCTGAACAGTATTTCCCTTCTGACAGCGCTAGCGCAGAGTGCTGGTAGTTCTGCGGGACAATTAGCGAGGGAGAGTAGGCGAGCAGCAGCTTGTCCAGCACTGGCAAGGTACGCTTTACAAGGCTTTTGCCAGCTTTATGTCACCCCAGGCAAGACACTGTCACCTGTCCCCAGTCTCGGCAGAGTAGGCTGATCTTTACAGAAAGATGGTGGAGGGAGTACGTAGCTGACCATACCATGTCCTAAATGATCACACAGCTCCCTACAACTACTGGGTTTCAAAAGCTGGACATGTGGCACGAACTGGCGCTGTAACGCCTTGGAGGTTCTTGCCTGCCCTGCCGCTACGTCTTGTCCGAGCGGGTTTTCAGTGCGCGGGTGGCATCATCACCAGATAAGCGTACACGCCTGTCGACTGACAGCGCTGACACTGAGCTTATTAAAATGAATAAGGAAGCTAGGATTCTCATAATTTCCAATTCATCCACCAGTGAAGGAAGCCAACCTGGAATAATTGATCCACTCCTCCTCCTCCTCCTCATTTTCCTCTTCTCCTCCTCTTTGTACAGTAAAGCAAGGAAATGGCTATTTTTTGACAGGGCCCACTGGCTCTTGCTATAGTACTTCATGCATTTTATTTTTCGGGAGGCACCTACCCGGCCCTGTTTGAAACAATTTTTGTGAGTGCCACATACAGGCATCATCTATTCCATTTTTCTGGAGGGCCACCTACCCAGGTCTCTTTTTAAAAAATTTTGGGACTGCCACATACAGCACTCAATCTATTCCATTTTACTGCAGGGCCACCTACCTGCCTCTGGTTTGAACAATTTTTGGGACTGCCACATACAGGCACTCATCTATTCCATTTTACTGGAGGGCCACCTAACCTGCTCCTCTGGTTTGAAACATTTTTTGGGACTGCCACACTACAGGCACCATCTATTCCTTTTACTGCAGGGCCACCTACCTGCTCCTCTGGTTTGAACAATTTTGTGGGACTGCCACATACAGGCACTCAATCTCATTCCATTTTACTGGAGGGCCACCTACCTCTCCTCTGGTTTGAAACATTTTTGGGACTGCCACATACAGGCACTCAATCTATTCCATTTTACTGCAGGCCCCTACCGCTCCTCTGGTTTGAACAATTTTTGGGACTGCACATACAGCCCTCAATCTATTCCATTTTACTGGAGGGCCACCTACCTGCTCCCTTGGTTTGAAACATTTTTGGGGACTGCCACAATACGAGCACTCCAATCTATTCCATTTTACTGCAGGCCCCTACCTGCTCCTCTGGTTTGAACAATTATTTTTGGGACTGCCACATACAGGCACTCAATCTATTCCATTTTAACTGGAGGGCCCCCTACCTGCTCCTCTGGTTTGAAACATTTTTGGGACTGCCACATACAGGCACTCAATCTATTCCATTTTACTGCAGGGCCACCTACCTGCTCCCTGGTTGAACAATTTTTGGGACTGCCAACTACAGGCACTCAATCTATTCATTTTACTGCAGGCCACCTACCTGGCTCCTCTGGTTTGACAATTTTTGGGACTGCCACATACAGGCACTCAATCTTTCCATTTTACTGCAAGGGCCACCTACCTGCTCCTCTGGTTTGAACATTTTTGGGACTGCCACAACAGGCACTCAATCTATTCCATTTTACTAGCAGGGCCACCTACCTGCTCCTCTGGTTTGAACAATTTTTGGGACTGCCACATAACAGGCACTCATCTATTCCCATTTTACTGCAGGGCCACCTACCTGCTCCTCTGGTTGTGAACAATTTTTGGGACTGCCACATACAGGCACTCTCTATCCATTTTACTGAGGCCCCACCTGCTCCTCTGGTTGAAAAATGTTTTGGACTGCCATACAGGCACTATCCAAATTAAATTGTCTCCATACCGCTCGCAACACGTTGTCTCCATTGCTAGCTACCGTCCAAAGTCCCATATAGCTGCCATCCATACATCGTCCCTTTATCAAACGAGGTGTGTCCCAGCGAAACTTTGGGTTTGTTTTCATGGATTCCACATCAAAGTTGTTAACTTTGGTCGCCACCCTGCTGTGTAATCCCCAAAATATACTGGCAAACTTTTACCATTTAGGGATGTTATTTCACAGCGCTTCTTGCGCATGCTGTTTACATTCCCCTCGCCCGGCATATCCTAAACTTATAGAACCTACACTACACTTATCTTATACAAAAGGTTCTTAGAAGTGCTGTTTTGGGGAGTAGCCTAGAGACAGGGGCTTGGATTGGCGAAAGCTCGCCTGCAAGCGGAACGCCACTCCATTCGCATACCAGCGCTCTCTTGCGCATCCTGTTACATTCCCCTCACCCGCCATAATACCCAACTTATAAGAACGCTACTAACACTTAACTTGGTGCAGGCTGACGGGGTCTGACCCTGGGTCTGGTCATATACTGCCGACGCAGAGTTAATTGCGGGGCCTACATCGTCCAGGTCTCAAAGGCTACCACTTATCCTCCTCCCACCCCCCTCCTCCCACCTCCTCCTCCTCCCGAATTACCACCGTGGGCAGGCGCCATCAGTCGGTAGCTCTAGGCACAGCAGCATGCCGTCGCTAACGACCGCAGCGGTGCTGAAACTGCTGAGCCTAGGCGATAAAGGCACACCCGCCCAAGAGCTATTACAGGGCATTTCCACACAAAAGTTGTTAACTTTGTCGCCACCCCTCTGGTAATCCCCAAATACTTGCAAACTTTTATAACCATTTTAGGGAATTAGTTCAGCGCTTCGTTGCGCATCTGTTTACATTCCCCTCAACCCCGGCATATCCTAAACTTATAGAACGCTACTGACACTGACTATACCAAAGGTCTAGAAAGTGCTGTTTGGGGAGTAGCCTAGAGACAGGGGCTTGGATTGGAAAGCTCGCCTGGCAGCGGAGCGACCATCTCCATGCCAGATCCATAACATAGTTTTAAACTGCAGCACCTTAATCTACTACTAGTTCACTGCCTACCTCCATACATTGGTCCCCTTATCAACGAGCTGTGTCAGGCAGAATTTTGGGTTGTTTTCAATGGCTTCCATGTTAACTTTGTCGCCACCCTGCTGTGTAATCCACAAAATATACTGGCAAACTTTTTATCCATGTACCGATATTATTTGACGCGCTTCTTGCTCACCCTCCTTTGTTCCTCTCTGCCACCCGATTGGTTGAAGCCTGAGTCCCATTTAGGGTATGTCGCCATGCCACTCTCTAGCCTGCATGCCGCTGCCTCTGCATGCCTTCCCCTGTAGTGTCAGGGTCAATATGGGTGTTTTTTAGATGCTATCTAGCTTCATTCTGTCACCTCTTCATGGCCAGGTCGTTGCCCAACTTTTTGGCATCATGGTTGCGACTTATGCAGCCCAGAGAGGCTCTGCATGCTGCACCTGCTGTTTTCCTGTCCATTTCCGTGGGTTTCCAGTCCTTTTCTGAGGTCCCCAGGTGTTTGGCCAACTTCCTCCGTGCAGACCTTGGTCCCCTTGAAAAATGCTCGAGTCTCCCATTGACTTCAATGGGTTCGTTATTCGAGACGAGCACTCGAGCATCGGGAAAAGTTCGTCTCGAATAACGAGTACCCGAGCATTTTAGTGTTCGCTCATCTCTAGTTTTCACACAACTTCCTATTAGTCAGAAATTAAAGATAAATTGAAAGGAAATTACTAACAATTGTATAGTAGTTTACAATGACAGTTCATGACTATAAAATAAAATGATTAAGCCCCAAAGGCTGTTATTAGGCTTCATACTCCATATAGGAATACATTAAAAAGACCACTTAAATTCAATTTAAGACTTTAAGATTTGATCTGATTTACAATACTCCTAAATTCCCTTGTGAGTTAATTTCTCTATTCTGTTCCTAAAGTGAAAATGAAAAGTTTTAGAAAACTTTTCATTAGCTTCTTTGTAGTTCAGGAAGTGGGATAAAAGAAGCAGTTTCCTGCATTCACTGCTGGTAACAGGATGGGTGTTCTCCACTATGTGCGATTGTAGTATAACGTTGTATATTCTTAGAGCCTTGACGCATCATATTTAATAATCATTATGTCAGATTATGTAAGGACAAACCCGTTCAGTTGTCATAGTATTATAATAAATATGGTTAGAAAAATACAACAGTCCCTCCTATAAATTATGATGTGTTGATCCAGAAGAAGGCAAAAACCATACAAGGCTGATGGCAATAAGACCAAAGCAGTGAAAAAATTCTCCCTGGCCTAGTCAGTTTATAAAATACCAAATAAATAAAAACAAGAGGAAAGGACAAGGCTTCAATGCAACAACATAAAAGGGAAAATCTTTATTTAGTAAACAACAATAGGAATGCATAAAATAGACTTAGATGCATCTCAGAAAAGATACAAAAAAGCACGCCAGGTAATATGTCCTAAAATACATGAACAAATGTAAAATGTACAATATAAGGGACCCAAACATGTAATGAACAGTAATGAACGACAATGGGTGTAAAGTAATAATGAGGTAGAGCCCTTACCTGGGGTGCACGCCAGGTAATATCATGTCCTCCTCTTGGTCACACTAGCTTCCACTCATTTTGCACTATTTGTATGTGTTTATCCATGTTTATCATTTGGCGTCTGTGACCTCTGTTATTATTACAGTATACCTGCTAGCTATATAAGGGCTCTACCTCATTATTACTTTAAACCCATTGTCGTTCATTACTGTTCATTACATGTTTGGGTCCCTTATATTGTACATTTTACATTTGTTCATGTATTTTAGGACATATTACCTGGCGTGCTTTTTTGTATCTTTTCTGAGATGCTTCTAAGTCTATTTTATGCATTCCCATTGTTGTTTACTAAATAAAGATTTTCCCTTTTATGTTGTTGCATTGAAGCCTTGTCCTTTCCTCTTGTTTTTATTTATTTGGTATTTTGTAGTTTATCAGTAAGAGGCCTTCCTTTGGCTACATTGGTCAATATCACTGTCACTAGATTCTACAACTGTTACACTGTGCTTCTTTTGTTATTTTTTTGTAGTCAGTTTATAAATAAAGTTTTGAAGTTGTAACAGAGGACAAAAGATCTTCCATAGTATTATATTATTGAGATGTGTTCAAATAATAAAACAGACATGTGAATAGAGATGATGGGTCTTCGTAAAGACCTATTACCATGTAGTATCCTGTCCAAAGTAGATCTTATTTACAAGACCCACAGTCTTCTTTTTCATGGTCAGTTTTTGAGTTCTGGTTTTTGCATTAGTGTATTGCAAAAAGAAGAGAAGCACTTCTCATTTTTACTTTGTATTCCAACATGAGTTTCATCTGTTTTATGGGTTTAAAAATATATTTAAAAAAATAAAGTTATAAATGCATCCTCATGGGTGCTATTGTGTGACTATAAGCAGTGCTGGTAAGGCTTGGGTTATCCCATTTCTTGCCAGCTTGCACCTGGACATGGCATTGTTTTTGTTCAAAGTGCAGGTGCAGGCTGACTAATAATGGGGAAATCACATTCAGTCAAATAACAACACTCTCATGAAAATGCTAAGGAGTTATATTAGGGCCAGACTAAAATTTTCACTTAACAATTTCTTCTCTTTATGTTGCAGTTTGCTTTTTGTCTGCTATTCAATTTTGGTAATTACTTGACTGCTGGAACCAGAACTAGTGTGGCCTTCTGCTTGTACCACAGTGTTATGGAATCCTGAGCTATAGGCAGGGGCGCACCTACCATGAGGCAGGTTGTCCTGGATGCAAGAGGCATTTTGGCATTAAAGCAATTTCAAGTCTTCACTATCTTATATAGTTGTATATGGTTAATAATAAGTGTCAGGTCTTCCCCCTCCCCTCACCTGTCTGCTTCCGCCTGACATTGCCTTACTTAACCCCCTGTTGTCTTGTATGACGGCTGCCCTATAAAGATTACTTAATACACTTATAGAAAACATGTTATTTAAGGTACATTATGTGCTGTCACTATTCACATGGCAAAAGTATTTCATAGGCTGCTTTACAAATACATTTCACTATGTCTGCTTCTTTACTGAACACTATTCTTTGGATTATACTGCAGGTCATGACATTTTGTTCTACTTTTTTAACAATGGAAAGTTAAAAATACCAAGGAAACAATCAGACCCAATAATAAATCCAATGTGCATGTATCCAAGAGTTATCTCCAGCCCTAGCAGAAGCACCATAGTACAGAGTAGTTTAAAAATAGTATCCAAAGATTAAAATTCTAAATTTACTTTATTTTCCATTCATATAACTCATGCAGACTTTACTAACCTTGATATCCTTCTGATTTGTGGGAAAATTCCTTAACCCCTCACACTGGACAAGAAGGTGTGAACTGGACCTCATGGGCATGCCCATGGTGCACAGAAATGTGAATTTGTATATAAATAGAAATTAAGATTTCTTTCAACCAGGCCACAGATTTTCTCAGGAAAGGCATACTAATGATGCAGGATACTTTATCTACAAGAATACATTTTTTGTTTATATATTGTCAGGAATAGACAGATTGTCAGGAATAGGGAGATTCCTATATGTAAATCTGTGGAATAGCCTGCCTGCAGAGAGCTTCAAGAAGGGCCTGGATGCCTTTTTACATCTAAATAACATTGAAGGTTATGTTATAATATAGAATTGTTACCCTTAAATACTTTCCTCATCCAATCTCTTCCCTTCCTTGGTTTAAATGGATGGAAATATGTATTTTTCCAACCGTATAAACTATATAACCCAATACTGAATCACCCACAGGATGCACATTTCAAATGGATTGTAGTGCAAATATGTGCAGGAATCTGCTATATGGCAATAGTGCAATGGATCTAATTGTAATTTTGAGCTCATGTCAATATTATAACTATTATAATATTATAACTATACAAATATCATGTCGGTTATATAACTATAATGATTAACACAAATTGTACAATGCAGAGAAACTAATGTAAAATTTTGTATAAATTCAGGTAAAGGAAGTAACAAAAAATAGCAGCTTTCCAGTCTTCTATAATACATCTGTACCTCCTCACACTTATACTATCAGCCATCTCAATTCATTCACCCAACACAACATAAGTATTTCCTGCATGAATGAAGTCGGCTGGTCCTTGCCAAGTTCCTGGATTGTTTCTAAAACAGCAGAAGGAGGTACGTGCCAGCTCCTCCTTTTTTGTCATAGGAATGAGAAAATTGAATATGTTTTCTGTTATTTAGAAGTGATCCTTACACAAACATGGAGCATTTATTACCTCCTATCTGGTCTGAACTGCAAAAGATGGAATGATTTTACTAACTTGAATAGATCAGTTTATCTGATGCAGGATTATGCTCACTATTTGACTACATATTGGTTATGAATCCACATGGGAATCCCTTAGCCCTTTAGTATTTTTGCATTTCAACATATGATGAATTGCTGTCCACCTACAGCCATAAGGAAAATCTACCATCAAAATCCATCATGATCAACGGGGGGGGCACCTGCTCATAGATCCAGGCACTGTGACTGAGGTAATCTCCTTATATGTGTTATCCATGACCGTTTGACTTCTAAAATCAACCCTCCGTGTTGCAGATCCACACACTATTACATTCTGAAGGAGAATCACCCCCCCCCCCCACTGTGTACTCACTTCTGCCCAGATAACAGAAAGTGCAGGGGGAGCGGGGAGACTGAGACATACTCATTAGCATAGTTTTAAAAGTTGATATTAGAAGGTCGGGCACCATGGATAACACGTACAAGAAGATTACCACAGTCAGTGTGCCTGGATCTATGAGCAAGTTTCCCTGGTTTATCAAGCTTGACCATACCTGGTGTGGTCGGCTTGTGACCATGGCCAGGAAGTGTCCTGTGTCAGTGACCAACCTCAACGCTATGGACAGGATATCAATATATGATACAAGGAGGACATTCTTCCTCACTAAACAGCAGCGCCATGCATCATATACCAATATGATGCAAGGAATCTAATCTTCGGCAGTGTGGTATATTTAAGACCATGGACATGGTTTGTGATCAAGGGTATGCTAGATGGGAAACATGGATAGGTTTTCAATTAGTTACACCTGAAATACACATTTAAAGGTAACCTGTCGTTAGAAAAGTCATTTTCATATGATGACAGGTTCCAATAGCCTCTGGCATTTGATTAAAATGCCTTTGTTGTGCATCTGAATAATTCCATTGATTTTTAATTATTTCTTTAACATTACCTGACTCACCTGTGCGACTTTGTCAGCTGAAATGTCTGCTCTATATCATAGTTTCAATAGTTTCTTGTGTTTTTTAATTTTTTTCTGGTGGTATTCTTACAGGAATTACCGTGGATTTTATGTTGCTTTTCCCCCCTCTATATTACATTTCCATGTGGATGAGGACATAACTTAAAATTTGTTTTAGTATAGTTGATGAAAAGCAGCATTCAGTGTTTTTCAATAAAAAAATGAGAGGTTATAATCTGTTCGGGGATAGTTTTACAAAACCAACTAAACCAAGTATAATAACTGAAGTGAATAGTGTAAAAACTAAGAAATAAGCTGCAATTCAATTGAATCAGCATAGGAAGGAAATTGGAATTAAAAAATATTATTGGTAACATAAACATCATTCATTATGTTTTCCTCAAATTCGTCTTAATTCAGACAAGGCTATGCTATTTGTAATGTAGGATATTAAATAGCATTTCACTTCTGAACTGTAATTTTTATACTATCTGTAAAAATATACATTCTGTTTTTAGCTCCATCCACTTCACCCCAGAACATCACAGTAATAGTAAACGGCTCGCATTCTCTGAAGGTCATGTGGACACAGCCTCCTCTAAGTGCTGTGAATGGTGCTCTCCTGGGTTATATAGTAAAAGTCTTATGGAGCGTCAGAGGAAACAAAGTAAGTCAAATTAGTAGCTATAATGGTGATTTGTTTCTGTTTAAAATAGCCAGTACTGAAAGAGTGCACTTTTCTCATAGTTTGTGTCTGTCTGCAGAGCAGTGTCACCAGATCTTCTAAATTGTATATCTACACCGTATATTAACTTTGTTGGACTAGTGTTACATAACCAATATATGTTGGCTGCTAATCTGTATAGCTAGTTGGATAGGTAGGTTTGACTTGGCATATGATTGCAGGAATGACCCATACCGGCTCACTGAGCTGCTGGGTGCGCTCCTCCTTTCACTCCCCTCCACACCCACTTGATATCAAAATTTGATAGGTGAGGAACTGACATCTGTTTTTGCCCAGCAAAATACAAAGCATGGAACCAGAAACCAGAGGTCATGTGATCATCACTATTTTGGCTGTAGTCGGTTGGTTGCAGTGCATCCAATATGGCCAGTGTTGTGCTGAGACGTCTTCTCAGTGAGGTAATGTGCAGTGATGGTAGTTACACAAATCATTGCTATGGTAACAGAGCAGGACAGTCTGTTAGATCATCACTGAGAGCAGAGCATAAGAGGGAGGAGGAGCTACTGAGAACTAAAGGATCATGGGACTTGCAATTTCCAGTGGAAGCCATCTTGGTGATAACTCTGCATACTTGAGAGAGGCCATTACATTTTGTGAATCATAAAATCAAACTATTTAAGCTCCAATTTGTGACTAATGACATTGAGTATTGTTGTATTCATTTATTTATAGCATTATGGGTTTTGATATCAGACGTGCATATTCCCGGAACAACACTTTAATTATAATGATTACAAAAACTGCATATTGTTTGAAACCACCTTATTTGTATCATCCCATGCCCCCAATAAAGAATATATTTAACAAATTATAGGCCACAAAATGATGGAAATAAAACCTACACAATCATGTAATTACATGTATAGTCTGTGTGTGTACAAAATGTCCTGTAGCTGAGGAACCAAGTCCCAACTTGTGACCAGAGAAAATGCTGATGGTTCAGCTGGTGACTCCATGTACACTTCCGTTTAGTTCTTAGAATAGTTTGCTTAGCATTTTTATCCCTCTAAACAACAAAATGTGGTTAACCACCAGCAATGCTGTGAGTCTTTGTTCTAGTGTTGTAAGGATGGTTACTGTGGGAAGCCTTTAAAGACGTTATTTGATGTCCTGATATTAGTGTTCCTCACAGTTAATGTTGTATGTCTACATTCATCCAGACCATTTGCAGCTTATTGTCCAGTTTCTGTACCATCGTCTATTACAGACAATACAAGTTTCATACAAGCTAAACAACCAAGATATGTTTCGCATGCAGTTGTTGAAATCTTGTGACTATGTACACGACAATGTTGCACATATTCTGGAAAATATACATGTACCTGCACATGAACATATACTTTCTTAGCTACAAACAAGCTACAATCCGCGGTCCGTTGCCTGTTTCTCATGTGTCGTTGGCATGTGAGGTCTGATTACATGTCGATGACAGTAGCTAATATTGCTAATGGGTGGAACAGCAGGCTAAACATGTGCCTTGCCACTCCATTCACTGACTGAGATAGCCAAGCACAACGGTTGGGGTATAATTCATAAACTTGGGACAAACCTTATAACCTTACTAGCAGAATAGGTTTTTATGACCTATGCTACATTTATTGTAAAGACTAGAAAAAAAATTACACAGACCCCAAATAGCAATACACTAAATGGACCCATCACCTTGAATGAGCTTGTTTTTTCTAAAGATTGTTTCCGATGGGGCTTCCATATTCTGTAGTACCCTCCTGTTTTGTATTAGATACTATAGTAGAATTTGTAGCCACCACAACCATAATGCTAGGTACATTATATCTACAAGTACCATCAGGTGTCACAGCTTTAATTTTAAGTGCCTCAAAACATGAGAAATTAATAATAGAAATGCATTTACATTGAGTTTGGAAAGTTTTTGCAAGCCTAGGTTGAGAACCTTCTTCTTGCACCTCAGTATTTTTAAAAACTGTAGTGCAATCTCAACAACACAGCAGAATTGGTACAGGATCTTTTGGATCTCATTCCGAGAAATCCTATGCATATAAGTACTATTACACATGAAAACCATCTTGACTGTAATTCCCCTTCTACCATATGCCCCAATTTCCCAATATTGCTCCTTATCAGTAACATTTCATTATGATCAGCAGAAATAATAGAGAAGTGTTGTAATATCAGTCCATTGTTGTAATGCCAGACCATGTGTTTAAAATTGGGGAAATTCTAGTTTACTGAAAGAATTTTTAGAATTGAAGGAAAATGGAAAATACAATCAGTTATTCAGCACTAACTGGTGAATAAAGGTTTCACATTGCTGATAATGAGAATTTTAGTCCCAGTGTTGTCAGAACTTCCACATGATCTCAGAGAAGCAAATTGTCTGTAAAACATGCATACATCACAATTTTTGTTCCACATAGTTAGTGTCAGGGTCGGTGACGTAAGCCGACACTTGGAAGTGGAGTCTAAGTGGCACCCGGTATAACAATAATAATAATTCCTTTATTTATATAACGCACACGGATTACGCAGCGCTGCACAGAGCTTGCCAAATTGATCCCTGTCCCCAGTGGGGCTCACAATCTAATCAACTTACTAATATGTTTTGAATTCACCAGAGCCTGCCGCAAAGCTGGTTGGACTTGCCGCGACGGGATACCACCAGGTCGCTCCACAGGCACCACTTTGCTTGCGGTATTAGCGAAGGCAAGGTACAGAATTAGCAGGAAGAATCAGGGTCCTGGTCAGACAGGAGGTCAGGGCAGGCGACACAGGATCAGAGTAGGGGTTATGGCAGAAGGTCAAGACAGGCAACAGAGAATCAAGGCCAGAAACGGAAACAGAGGTCACAATGGATAATCACCGTTGTCACAATAGGAAGCTTTCTTTAAGGCTATGAGGCACAAAGATGCGGCAGGGGTTACAGGAGGCCGGCTATTTAACAGGTCAGCTGCCGACCAGCTCCAGTTAACAATGCGCTGGCCCTTTAAATCATGCAGAGCCGGGGACGCACATGCCAGACCAAACTGGAGGCGAACAGGCAAGTCGGGAAAGTCAGCCAGCCACAGCCGCGGTGGGGAACATAGGGGTACATAGGTGCGCTGGCAACTAGGGACATAGGTCGCAGGAGCACGCATGACAGTTATAAGCTTCTGTTCTTTTTGTCGAAGTAGGGCTACATTCACACTGATGTGTGCTCGATCAGCCGTAGCCCGTGGAGCACACGTCAGCGTGCTGGAGAGGAGGAGGGATGAGCGCTGCTCACCCCAGCCCTCACGGCTGAAGATAGAGCAAGCTCTATCTTTTCTTTTACTATTTTCAACATGCTGCAAAAAGAAGCATGGCTCACTGCCTCTCATTGAAATCAGGGGGACTTCATTGTGGCTATTTTTTTCCCTGAATTCTGGCATGTGAAACATGGCACTATCTTCTGAAACCTGTGTATATCTCAAGACCCGATCTTTTGCTAGTCAGTGAAAATATGGCTTTGCATGCTGGATCTCTGTCCTCACTGCAGTAAGTAAAAGAGGGTTGCTTGACCGGTTTTCTTGGAATGGGAATACTCCTTTAAAAGAAGTTGATATTAACATTTCATTATTAAGAGAAGGGGTAGTAAAAGAAGAAATCTTTCTGAGGAATTCCCCTTATACTTTTCCAACAAGTAAAATGCATTGTCCCTGCTTTCCGGGAATATGTGATGCCAGCGCTGCTTCTACTGTAGGGAATGTCCTGGTCTCTGCTTTTGTTTTTGCTCAGTGACTTTCTATTGGAAATGTCAGCGGTCAGCAGTGTTGTTCAGTTTCATCTGATCTTGCCATTTAGTCTGGTGGTACTGCTGAAATCCAATTCTATGCAATAAATTACAGCTCAATTGCTCAGAAAGTACATGGTGCTATTTATATACCATGCTATGTGAAATCATTGCTGTTTTGATTATCTGAAAGCATATCTAAGAAACACTATAGAAAAGGTATCAGTCTTTTTAAATTACACTAAATGACTGAAGTACTCGACCCAAACTCTAGCTTTGTATTTAATATTTGCTTTTCTTTCATTTAGTATGATACACCTGTTCTGCTACTCACACCTCCCCTCTCCATAGAGAAGCAGGCGCCCGGTGCCATAACATGGCGAAATATAGGACATGTCCTATATTTCTCTGTGCACGGTCATGGTGTGGTGAGACATGTGCTCTCCGCAACGTGACCGGGCACCAGATCTGATGGAAGATTCCTCCTGCCTGTCTCTACCCTAACCTCTATTTTAAAAATCCTGGAAGCTAACCTAACTTGTTAATAAACTTTACTTTAGTAATATGTAAATTAATTACAGAGGCTACTGGGTGTGGAGTAGCCTTAGCAACCAGAGCTCGGCCAGGCTAGTACATGTCCCAGTAGTCTCTGCAGTTAATTAACATACTACTAAAATAAAATTTTTAACAAATTAGGTTAGGTTCAGTGGCGTAACTACCGCAGTAGCAGACGTAGCAGCCGCCTCTCAGAGGGCCCGGATTCGACCTGCCACACGAACTATAGAAGGGACGATGTGCCTGCACAGCACATGTTTCATGCTGCAGAACTTTATGCTGAGCTGCTGCTCCGTGTAGAAATGCCGGGAGGAGGAGGGGCAGAGGAGGGCAGCGGCAGGAGACACTTCAGGTAACATCCTGTCCTGTCACCCGGCTGCATTCTTATCTATGTGGCCTGCAGACCCCCGTTCTGGGAGCAGGTCTCCTGGGGCCCGGGGCTGCTGCTGAGCTGGGTGGCACATGTAGAGCAGGATCTAGTGACTACCACTACCTGCCTTATACTTATGCCCCTCTGACTGCACAATGTCTCCTGGGATGTAACCAGCTCCAGGGCCTGTGACAAGATCACTGGACGCTGCTTCCAGGGAATACAAGTGTAAGTGTGCAGGGGATGTAAATGTATATGTGTATAAATGAGTGTATGATGTATATAAATTAGTGCATGTGGTGTATATAGCAGTGTATAATGTGTGTGTGTCTATGAGTGTGTAATGTATTTATAAGTATCTAATGTGTATGATTGTATAATGTGTATGTATAAAGTGTATGATGTGTGTTTAATTAGTGTATAATGTATATATGAGTATATAATGTGTGTATAATGTATATATGAGTATATAATGTGTGTATAATGTATATATGAGTATATGTGTGTATAATACATATATGAGTATATAATGTGTGTATAATACATATGAGTATATAATGTGTGTATAATACATATATGAGTATATAATGTGTGTATAATGTATATATGAGTATATAATGTGTATATAGGAGTGTATAATGTATATATTGTGTATAATGTGTGTGTATCAGTGTAAAATGTATGTAATGAGTGTATAACGTATATTTGAGTATATCATGTGTATATATGAGTTTATTCATTGTGTGTATGATGTTTATATGAGTGTATAATGTGTATATAAGAGTGAATAATCTATATATGAGTGTACAGTATATTGTGTGTATAAGGTGTCTATGAGTATACATGTTTATATATGAGCCTATAATTGTATGTGTATATGATTTTATACATGTGTATATATTAGTGTATTTTGCACGTATAAATGTGTGCATACATGTATATATGAGTTTAAAAATGTATACAACTCATTATAATGTATATTATTATATGCACATAATGTATATAACTGAGTGAATGTGTGTATATATGAGTATAAAATGTATTTGTATCAGTGCATAACTGTATGTGTATAAGGGTTATACATATGTGTATATGTACATAAACATGTATATGAAGGTATCTGTATAAATATGCATATAAATAAAAAAATATATTATACATAAATCCAACATACTCCAAAACCTTAAAATACATTTAAAGTCAAGTTAAATGGAGTTTTCCAGTTGCAGAATATTATCAGCCTCTGTGTAGTACAGGTTAGTAATGAGGATGTGACCCTGCAGTTACGGTTAAGCACCACTACACAATGGACAGCGCTGTTTTCTTCTCTCTTCTGTGTGTAGTAAAGCTGCTGGAGGCTGCTCTCCTCTGATCAGCGCTGGTGCCAGGTGTCCGTCTCTCATAAATAATCTATCTATAATCTACTGAAAGGCTGCAATATTTTGTGATTGTAAAACGTAACTTCAAATGTATTTTAAAAGGAACCTGTCAATAGGATTTCACATATCATGTTAATGGCAGCTACTGTGGGTCCCATTATATACAACAAAAATATGTATTTGAATATATCTGCTTGTTTGAAAAGGTATCTATCTATCTCTATACAATTTCTGGAGCCTGAGTCGTGTGGGCAGGTGTTTCATGGTGACTCCACAACTCCTGCTGTTTGAATGACTTGGGCCCCAGAAGCTGAATAGAGATAAGTACCATTTCTAAATGAGATTTCTCAAAAATAATCTTTAAAAAATACATACCGTATTTGTTTAGTGTATAACGGGACCTGCAGCAGCCATTAACCTGATAACTGAAACCCTTCTGATAGGTTCCCTTTAAGGTTATGCAGCACCATCTTACATAAAGGCTTATATCTTGGGGGCCCCATTATGAAGTCTGCTATGGGGCCCTGCCTTTCCTAGTTACGCCTCTGGTTAGGTTCCAGGATTATTAAAATACAGATTTGGGTCGAGGCAGGCAGGAGGAATCTACCATCCGATATACTTTGGAGACTGAAGATTTTTGTCATTTGCAAGGAAGAGGCAAGCCCGTTTTCTACATCCACAATCCTTAGTGACAGTAGTGACACATGATTATCTCCTAAATGCGATTGTCTTCTTCTGATTATTTTGTCTCCATTATTGTGTCTGCGCCTCAATTTACTAGGACCAGTCTGACCCCTGGGGAGTTTATCGGAAAAGTTGGACTGTAAGCACTGTCACTTTACTCAAGGTCTATAAGGAGCTAAGTCTTTACTTTTTTGCTCTGAATGTAAATCCAGCTACATTTTTAGGATTTGTTTATAACTGGACATATACTTAAATTTTAGGCCTCACATTTGTACTTCCTCTTTCCCTTGACATTTGACTAATATTTCAGTCATTAGACAGGAAAGTGGATGAGGAAAATCTACACGCCTGTCTTTCTGAATGTGCCTGCACTTCTTGTTTTATGGTCATGGGATGCTTAATTGTAAGAAGCAGCTGTACAGTTTTGTACCTTTGATCAATAATCTTTTATTATGAGACGCTTGCCAGTCATCTAAAGAGAATATACATTAACTCTTTCAGGAACATGTTCTGTTTTTGCACTTAAGTTTTTTAAAGCCAAAAAGGCTTTTTATCTATGTGACTAATTGTCCTTGTAATATTTTCTAGAGTTTACTGAGTAGCTAGAAACTATTCCACATGCAGTGAAAACTTGGTTTTGCCATTTTCAAGTGAGCTTTCTTTTTACATTTGTCACATTATGGTACAAATGTCACCTCCCCTTAATTCTTTCACTCAGTACAATAATGGCGCTATCAGTCAGGTATCGTTTTATTATGCCTAAGTGTTTTATTATGTTTGAAAGTCTTTGTATTGCCATATTCATGTTTCAGCACACACAGTGGTATACAGTTTGATTGTTTGTGGGATTAGCTGCTGCTTTAATTTTTAATATTTTGAGAACAGTACATCCTTTTAATCGCTTTTTGATCAAATTTTTATGGCAAAATGTTACACAATTCATATATATTTATAGACAGGGCATTATGGCAGTACCTGATCTCTCTAATTTTTGCAATTGGTAACCAATGTGATCGGGCCGAGGCCCCTCCCTGTGCGCTAGCAAATGTGACTGCAACCTCAGGGTTCCTTTTTAAAATTCTCACATTAAACTGATTTTGCAGATCGTACTAATGCTTTAACAAATCCACATTGCAAAACAAACCATTGATAATAAATCAGCAAACTTCTCTGTGACTCTGTGCCATACATGATAGTTCATGAAAACAAAACTCTAGAACATCAGCACACATAAGTGATGACTGTACAGTACATTTAACAAATGCATAAATGAATATGAACTGAATATGTAAAAAAGTCCTAAAAGGAAACCTGCCTACAAGTATCTTACATATAAAGCCATGAGTATGTTGCTGCAGTTCACATTATGCTGAAATAATCTTTTTGCTAAAGTGGCAGCTGTTACATTTTATACAAAGATAAACTTTAACTATCTAATTCTCATTGTGTAATTCATGGTGCCATTGGGGATTCTAATGGAGTAGTGATTGAGCAGTTTCAGACAACCATGGTTGATTTGTGAGTCGATGACCTTACAGGCCCAGATATATCATTAGTTAGGCAGACTTAATGGGGCAGATTTATCAAGCTGCCTGAAAATCAGAATATTTCTAGTTGCCCATGGCAAGCAATCACAGCTCCCCTTTAAAATATTCATGACTACTGGTAAAATGAAAGCTGAGCTGTGATTGGTTGCCATGGGTAATTAGAAATATTCTGACTTTCAGACAGCTTGATAAATCTGCCCCAATGTGTGTGGCTCATGGTCTTCAATAATCTGGAGCACCCAGTGTGTGCCAAACATGCTTTAACTGAATGCACCAGTTTTTTTTTCTGGTGCACTCGGTTTAACGGGTGTGCCCCACAATTATGTCAGGACTTCTGCATCGGAACCCATGCAAGGTGACCAGATGTGTTACTTAAGAGCAGAACATTTTATAGACAATCATTGTGAAGGCAGTTTATGATGAACAAGATAGATGTTACAGAGGGGGGTTGTCCACTTAGAATACACATCTTTGATTCCGAGTGTACAGTCTTTATCTATTTGGAGCTCTTGCTACTATAGCCCATATAGGACACTATTCATTTAAATTGTGACAAGTAATACATTTCCCCTACAATGGCCATAAGATAATACAACAGCCACAACTTTCTCTGGCATCATTATTTATTAGGAGTCTCTGAGTTGGAGTCCCCTCTCATGTTAAAGTAGTAGTGTATTGAGACTAATACATTTTATAATACAAGTGATAAAAAGACATCACTGTTATATTGTATGATGTACAAAGTTCTAATGTATTAAGAAATTGCAGAGATGAAACTAACACAAGGACATTAACATGCAATGGCTGTAACTGATAATATTGCAACACTTGCAAAACATTCTGCTACTACACATAAATCTTATTGTAAGGATCACAGACTTGCGATTATCTGGTCATGCTGGACCCCGAGTCATTTAAGCTGCCACCACTTGACATATGTAAGGCTGACAAGATAGCCATATAATATAAAATCAATACAGCGTGCCGCCATATACCATAAAATATATACAGCGTGCCGCCATATACCATAGAATATATACCACGTGCCGCCATGTACCATATAATACATACAGCATGCCGCCATATACCATATAATACATACAGCGTGCCGCCATATACCATATAATACATACAGCATGTCACCATATATCATATAATACATACAGCGTGTCACCATATACCATATTATATATACAGCGTGCCACCATATACCATAAAATACATACAGCGTGCCGCCATATACCATATAATACATACAGCGTGCTGCCATATACCATATAATACATACAGTGTGCTGCCATATACCATATGATACATATAATGTGCCGCCATATAGTATATAATTCATACAGCGTGCCAACATATAGTATATAATACATACAACGTGTCTCCATATAGTATATAATACATACAGCGTGCCCTGATATAGTACTGTATATAATACACACAGTGTGCCGCCATATAGTATATAATACATACAGCGTGCCGCCATATAGTATATAATACATACAGCTTGCCACCTTTGAGACAGGCCAGGAGAGACGGATGAGGTGGACCGCAGACGGGTGAGGCCAGGCCACGGACGGGTGAGGCAGAACGGGAGAGGCGGGCCGCGAACGGATGAGGCTGGCCGCAACCTGATGAGATCTGGACAGGTGGGCCAGGCGCTGCGGATGGGTGGGGCAGGCGGCTGGCCTGGTGGCCAGGAGAGGCAGGCTGCGGCTGGGAGAGGCGGGACGGGGGCAGCCAGGAGTGGTGGGCCGCCGACTGGTGAGACAGACCCAGGGTCCGTGAGAGGCGGATCGGGAGGGGCCGTGGACAGGAGGGGCGGGCCGGGCAGGCGGGGACGGAGCCGTCCAGGTGGTCACAAATGAAGCGGCCGAGCGAGTCAGTGAGTGACTAGCATGATGCCGCCCCCCTCGGCTAGCAGGAGGCACTGCCACCTGAGGCAAGTTTCTCAACTCGCTTCATGGTAGGTGCACCCCTTATTGTGTGGCTGACCCATGTGGCCAAAATCTTTATGTAGCCTCAATGTTATCATACCACAGAAAGTGCTATGTGAGCAAAGGAATGCGATTTTTTATTCTATGCAGATTAATTTTCTAGAAATATCGTGGTGCCATTCCAAAAAAAACCCATCCTGCAATTTCGACTATATGACATTTCTCTAAAAAAAAAATTTGTATTTTATCAGAGCATTTACTATCCGAGAGAGAGCTACTAAAATTTCTTGTTTGTTGTTACAGAACATATCTGAAACTAAAAACACAAATACTACTACTCTGGTCATTTCTATTCGGGCTACTAACGCTACCTGTACAGTGTCTGTTGCTTGCCAGACAGTGGGAGGAATTGGACCATTCAGCCCCACAGTACAAGTTGTTATTCCAAGTGATGGTAAGAGATTGGTAAAGTCTTCAAGTTGTGTTACTATATTTTACTCTGTTGTGTAGGACATATGTCTTATTATGCTTTGTAGATCCCCTATACCACCGAGTGCTCAAACTGCAACCCAAACCCCCCTTATTTATCGCGAGGTGCCATCCAAAAATTAAAGCAGTAACATGTTGCTCCCTGTTCAACAACTTTCAATCATATTGGCCTCCTGAGGACAGCAACATAGTAGAAAGATGGAAAATTTTCATCATTTTAGCTTCTTTCCAGTTTCCCTCTGTACAGAGAAAATCATGGGGCCAGCAGGAGGTCCTTCAAAGATAATTTGTCCCTGCCTCCTCATTCTCCCTCTTCCTACAGTCCCAAGTAGCGAAGTAAGTATCAAAATATCACTGAAAGGAGCATCTTTTAAGTTGCTTGGAACTACAGGAAGATTCTTAGAGTCCTGTCTGGTGTGCTGGGGCGATGGCCCGGGTGCCCACATAAAGGGCTCCGAGTGCCGCCTCTGGCACCCGTGCCATAGGTTCGCCACCACTGTCCTATACACAAACTACGGGGCATTGAACTCAATAAGAGAACTCGGACCCGTTACCACTCCTGTTTTATTTATTTATTTTTAAAGTTTTTATATATGCATTTTGAGAATTTTATACAATTACAATAAACTTGACCTGAATAACAAGACAGCAGACCACACCATATAAATGCTTGGATTCCCCTTCTGCAGCATATTTTATCTGCGTTTAAAATTAAATTGTGAATAATAACCAGGTGTTATTATACACTACAATGGTGATTTTGAATGTATGAACAAGTAGCACCAGACGCGTTTCAAAGCCTTCCTCGGCTCTTTCCTCAGTGGCTTAATGAATCAATGGACTGCCCATAACAACTGTTATATATAGAAAGATTTCTAAAGCCCGGCCTGGATCCTGTGGATCTATCATAGCTAATTTTAAGTGATAACATTTTCTTTTTGATTTTGAATGTAAGTTGTTTGTTTAGCTTTATGAATATATATGGTTTATTTTGTGATTATTTTGGTTGTGTGACATTTAATTCCTTTTACCTTATAGTTATATTTTATTTGTACTCCATGGACAGTGTAAGGTTGTATAGGGCATCCAACAAGTAAAGCTATTAGTAAAATTATTGATACCTTTCTAGGAGGATTAAGGGTATCTGTGCATATTCTGGAGTGTAATTCAGAAAATATGCATGTTAACCCGCACACATTTTACATATTCAAATGTAGATTTCTGTTATTTGTATTTAACTTTTCCCATGTGATATTACATATGATTTATGGAGAAAAAAATGAAACATGCATCAACCATAAACCATACATTATTACAAAGTTTGCAGATTTTTAATCTGTGGGGGGTAAAAGTATGTGCAAAAACTGGCAATTCCAAAAGAAAAAGAATCTTCTTCTTATACACACATATACACTCAACGGCCACTTTATTAGGTACACCTGTCCAACTGCTCGTTAACACTTAATTTCTAATCAGTTAATCACATGGCGGCATTTAGGCATGTAGACATGGTCAAGACAATCTCCTGCAGTTCAAACCGAGCATCAGTATGGGGAAGAAAGGTGATTTGATGCCTTTGAACGTGGCATGGTTGTTGGTGCCAGAAGGGCTGGTCTGAGTATTTCAGAAACTGCTGATCTACTGGGATTTTCACGCACAACCATCTCTAGGGTTTACAGAGAATGGTCCGAAAAAGAAAAAACATCCAGTGAGCGGCAGTTCTGTGGGCGGAAATGCCTTGTTGATGCCAGAGGTCAGAGGAGAATGGGCAGACTGGTTCGAGCTGATAGAAAGGCAACAGTGACTCAAATCGCCACCCGTTACAACCAAGGTAGGCAGAAGAGCATCTCTGAACGCACAGTACGTCGAACTTTGAGGCAGATGGGCTACAGCAGCAGAAGACCACACCGGGTGCCACTCCTTTCAGCTAAGAACAGGAAACTGAGGCTACAATTTGCACAAGCTCATCGAAATTGGACAGTAGAAGATTGGAAAAACGTTGCCAGGTCTGATGAGTCTCGATTTCTGCTGCGACATTCGGATGGTAGGGTCAGAATTTGGCGTCAACAACATGAAAGCATGGATCCATCCTGCCTTGTATCAACGGTTCAGGCTGGTGGTGGTGGTGTCATGGTGTGGGGTATATTTTCTTGGCACTCTTTGGGCCCCTTGGTACCAATTGAGCATCGTTGCAACGCCACAGCCTACCTGAGTATTGTTGCTGACCATGTCCATCCCTTTATGACCACAATGTACCCAACATCTGATGGCTACTTTCAGCAGGATAATGCGCCATGTCATAAAGCTGGAATCATCTCAGACTGGTTTCTTGAACATGACAATGAGTTCACTGTACTCAAATGGCCTCCACAGTCACCAGATCTCAATCCAATAGAGCATCTTTGGGATGTGGTGGAACGGGAGATTCGCATCATGGATGTGCAGCCGACAAATCTGCGGCAACTGTGTGATGCCATCATGTCAATATGGACCAAAATCTCTGAGGAATGCTTCCAGCACCTTGTTGAATCTATGCCACGAAGAATTGAGGCAGTTCTGAAGGCAAAAGGGGGTCCAACCCGTTACTAGCATGGTGTACCTAATAAAGTGGCCAGTGAGTGTATTTGATCTATATAGGCAGTCCCTGCGTTACGTACTAGATAGGTTGCATAGGTTTGTTCTTAAGTTGAATTGTATGCAAGTCAGAACTGTATACTTTATTATTGTAACCCCAGCCAAAATTATTTTGGTCTCTATGACTATTGGATTTTAAAAATGTTGTATTGTCATAAGAACCAGGATTCACAATAAAGCTTCATTACAGACACCTTTTATAACCGTTACAGCTGATCATTGTAGTCTAGGGCAAAAGTAGAGTAAATTATCAAAATCCAGAGGTCCATTTGTAACTAGGGGTCGTCTGTAAGTTTGGTGTTCTTAAGTTGGGGACCGCCTGTACATGATTCACATATCTATTTCTTTTTAGGATCATTGGCATCTGCAACTTCCTCAACTCCAGCTCCGGGTCAAGTTAGTTCCTACATGATATTACTTGGCTTTATAAGTGGCTTAATGATTATTCTTCTTCTCATATACGGCGTAGTTAAATTCATAAGCAGGAAAAAGGAGCTTGAATTTGGGTGAGTCTCCATAATGATTTATGTTTCAGATGAAATATCATAAATTGATGTATTTGCTAAATTTAGATGATATACCATATTTTCATGTATAAAAATAGTGTATGAAAATTGTCTTCATTGTTTTTTTTTGAAGGCAGCTATGTTAGCAAATATTTAATATAGTACATTTTTCTGTTTTGTTACTTCTATGTAATACACTTTACTTCTATGGAGTGGTTCAAATGGTTTGCCCATAAATTTTAAGAAAACAGTCAGAGCTGGGAATGGTTTAAAACAAAACTAACCAACACGTATCTCCACTGTACTTCCCTATAGTTGTACAGGAATGGTTATATCATGTATGTGTATGATGCAGTCACTGGCCTCAGCGGTGATGCTCTCATGTACACCGAGTTACTGCTTGATTGGCTAATAATCTCCATGATGCCATTTCTTCAGAACAACGCACAACAGCAATGCATTAGTGGAACGGACTATAAGGCGCATCGGATTATAAGGCACACTTTCAATAAATGCCTGCTAAAACATCTAGGTTCATGTAAAAGGCGCATCTGATTATAAGGATGAATAACCAGCAGGTGGCAGACCTGTGCACAGCTCAAGGCAGGTGTTGTCTGTAAGTACGGTTTATATATAAGGCGCACTGGACTATAAGGCGCACCTTTGATTTCTGAGAGAATCAAAAGATTTTTTTGTGCTCCTTATAGTCCGAAAAATATGGTAACAGTAAAGTAATTATTTTCACCTAATTCTATTCCCTGCTCACCAGCAATTTTTTAAAAATCATGAATTATTCTAAACCTCATAAAAGGTCTGACATTGAGAGTTTTTTTTTTTTTTACTGTTTGTCTGTGTTAACAAAATAAGAGACTGCACAATAGCCTAATAAAGCAAACAGTTGATATCTACTCTACAATCTGCAAATGGCTTAAAGGGGCTTTCTATTTTTTGTTCAAGTTTAATAAAATGTTTGAGGTTGTCTTATAGCACAATTGTCTTTTTACCCATAGCTTTACCCATAGAGATAAAAACCAGGGATTGTTTTATAAATTCTCTTTTTGAGTTTGAATTATTTCCTCTCTGCTCGCTATCAGCTATTTTAAAGCATTGTTGTTAAAATCCAAATACATATCTTGAAAAATGTGAGGAATTTCATGACATACCAATCAGGGGCATCATTTTGTATTGAAACTTCCTTTCTGGTATTTTCGAATTTCCATATCCCTACAGATAATGTAAAAACTATGTCAATGTGATTTCCCATCAGCAGAGATTTCCATGTAACTACAGCAAGTTTCAGAATAGTTTGAGCTCTATTTGGATGAGGTGATGTCTATTTTGAGCCTTTTAGTGTTCAATAAAAATACATGACCAGTTAGCTGATGCCTGTTGTCGAGAAATCATTGTGATGCTGTAGACAATAGAGTTGGCTATGTTATTCTTGTGACATAACGTTTATGGAGCACAAGACCATAAGATCAATCCCATGGAAGTGAAGCATGTAGAAGGAATGTCCCATTATCCCCTGGGAGTACATGCTATCAGCAGTTTGTGGGCCTGTATATGATGGAGTTAAATGTCACATCCTGCTCACTAGTCCGGGTGGAAGTGCAGTTGAGTGATGGTGTAAATGAGTAGAGTAGACACTTCTCTGTGTACATGAGATTTCAGCTGACCTTCAGTTATGACTCAATGCTTCTTGTTATTGACTTGAATTCTCGTAGCGATACACGCATGATACATGTTTACAACAAAAAGAAAACTTTTATTTGTAGCTTGATTGAAGACATTGTCCTATTGTTTAAACACATACAATGGTACTTTGTTAAAAACTTGGAATTATGTAGATTAAAGAAAGGATATTACTGTATAAAGAAAAAACATTATTTTAAACAGAAATATTTGGTGAATTTTTACCACTGTGAGAAAGGCTTTAATATTTTAGTGACTTGTTGCAGGCTTCAGTTGAAGTAGAAGAATTACACATAACATGTGTGGTAAAAAGAATTAGGGTGTTTTTGGGAAGATATAGGAGGGATGCATTTTTGGATGGAATGTATTCACTCTTTGGGTCAATCCCAGTGCCCACGTTCCAACACATTTCATGATGGTTTATCTTTTCAACTAAAGCTCTACACACATTAGCAAAAATACTCATTCTTTTAAAAATATCTGGATCCACCTTGAGGATTCCTATTGAACAACTGACTAGATAATTAGTCAACATTCAGATCTGATTTTTCTTTTTTTTCCTCCGCACCTCCTTTGACCTATACTGTCAATGTTTGGTGTTTAGAGGATGATAAGAATACATGTATAGTAAAATGAAATAAAAATATGCATACAGTAAAAATCTTTTTCATAATATTTAATGCTTGCATACTATAAAAATCACATCAATTCCTTTGCATGCAGCATGTTAGCTACCATCACTGACCCACTGACTTCACAGCTTCTGTCTGAATTGTGTTACAAAATAGCCCCCTTTTTGTTACATTACTGATATTTTATTTGTAATTTTTAACATAGTTTTATAAATAAAACAACAGGAACTATTATCACCAAATGGATAGTAAAGCATTCAAACCAGATAATAGTAATGTGGTGCAAAAAGAAATAGCAATACGTCCACTACTGATTTTCCAATGCACTTATCAGGAAGGACTCTAATGCATAGCCATTCAGTACAGTAGATTGATCACTCAAATTGTACAAAATAAAATGTACACCACAAGTAGCAGTAGTATCAAACTGGCAAAGGTCAAAAGGACCTCTTCATGTCTTAGTTTGGTCTGTGATACTAGTTTTTATTATTCCTCTGGCTATCATTGTTTTTTCATTGGTTCATTATTGCTTTTTCATTGCTTTTTATTTGGTATATATATGCTAAAAAGGGGGCTGAGGTCCAATGTTGTGCCATTGAAGTTAATAAAAAATTTATAGTAACTTGGCTGTAACTCACCACAGCATACAGTATGGGGACCTGTACAATGTATAAGAGGTTCCAACAATTCTTGTAGATGGATTCTGCATGACTTATATCTTTAATACACTGCTCAAAAAATTAAAGGGAACACTAAAACAACACAATATAACTCCAAGTAACTCAAACTTCTGTGAAATCAAGCTGTCTACTTAGGAAGCAAAACTGACAATCAATTTCACAGGCAATTAGCAAGACACACTCAATAAAGGAATGGTTCTGCAGGTGGAGACCACAGACCACTTCTCAGTATCAATGCTTTCCTGCAGATTTTTTGCACAATTTTGAATGTTGGTAGTGCTTTCACACATGTGGTAGCATTAAACGAATACAGGTTTGCTGTGTGTGTTTGGTAGTGTCCAGAGGCTGGAGGCACTACCAGGAGACAGGCAAGGGGCCTTATGAGGGCAACAACCCATCAGCAGGACCGCTACCTCCGTCTTTGTGCAAGGAGAAACAGGAGGAGCACTGCCAGTGCCCTGCAAAGTAACTGCCAGCAGGTTGCAAATGTGCATGTGTCTGCACAAAAGGTTAGAAACCGACTCCATGAGGAAGGTATGAGGGCCCGATGTCCACAGACGCTGTTGAGAGCGGTCTGCTGCCGGCAACATCCTTCAGCATGACCAGTTTGGCAGTGGGTCAGTAATGATGTTGGGTGGCATTTCTTTAAAGGGCTACAGAACCCTCCATGTGCTCGCTAGTGGTAGCCTGACTGCCATAAGGTACCGATGAAATCCTCAGGCCCCAACGAGAGAACATATGCCGTTGCGGTTGGCCCTGGGTTCCTCCTAATACAGGCACGTGAAGGCCACACGCAATACTGAGCCTCATTTTGCCTTGTTTTACGGACATTACATCAAAGTTGGATCTGCCTGTAGTGTGTTTTTCCACTTTAATTTTGGGGAGGACTCCAAATCCAGGCCTCCACTGGTTAATAAATTTGAATTCCATTGATGATTTTTTGGGGGGATTTTGTTGTCACCACATTCAACAAAACAAAGTATTCAATGAGAATATTTTATTCATTCAGATCTAGGATGTGTTCTTTTTTTTGAGCAGTGTGTATGTAATGCATTGCAATAGGTTTATATTGAAGGTTTTTATACATATAATATCATTTCATTAAAAAGTTGCGACCAAGTAAAGGGAACATAGGCCACAGTATACAAACACAACATCATAATGATAAACATAATGGAAACAAATAGTTATCTCCCGCAGGGAGCAAAGAATAATGTGCATAGCTCATCTGTGAATCTGTGATTTTGTAAGAGAGTAAGATTTTAACACCATCTTCTCTTCCATTTACCCAGGGATGCATTTGTCAGTTCAGATGATTCAGACATGGTGGTTTACAAGGCAAAGAAGTCTTATAATAGGAAAGGCATTGAAGTGACATGTAAGTTGTGCTGGAATGTGTTTTACGACATTTTGTATGTTATCTATATGGATGAAATTTAAATGTGTATCCAGGTCACATCTGGACATGGAGACACTGCCACCTGATGGTATGAAGCAACACTGTAATCACTATTCTGCATTGCCGTTTAATAATGTCTGTTTATTTTACTTTAGTGAGTACTTTAGGAATCAATGAAGATCTACAACAGAAGTTGGAAGATGTGATGGTGGAGAGAAGCCTGCTATCCCTTGGGAAAGTGTTGGGAGAGGGTAGGTGATATAAGCTTTAGTTAATGCTGCAGTTCTAACACCCAGGTTGGAAAATAGGAATAATGATATCTTGCACCATGTGACTAATATTGAACTCTTGTAAAGTATAATAGAAAATCTATTAAGACTATAATGACCAGCTCCTCGCTGTGCTAACTGCTGCCTGCATAATACCCACAATGCAATGCAATCTTTCCTTCATGTATATGCAATTACAGTAAATATCAATCTGATATATCTCATTAGGAAGCTGATATAGCTTTAATGCATACTTTACACAGTAGGTGATGTATTTGCCTATAATAATATCACTTTTATTGTTGGTTATTTAGGTGAATTTGGATCTGTGATGGAGGGAGAACTGCGATATCCGGACAGTACAGCTCACAAAGTAGCTGTGAAAACCATGAAGTGTAAGGAGACTGGGCCACATACAACACTAGTGTGGGAACATGTAATACTTGAAATGTTTGCTGGAGATCACCTGCAAGCCTGGAGATTCCTGCTCCAGTAGTCGACATTCTCCAGGTTTAAAACCCAAAGTCCTAGACACCTGTTCCTGTAGTCTTAGCTGCACCACGGGAATAAGAGTTTTTATCCTATTCATAGTGCAGTTATGGTACCTCACAGTGAGTTTTCACTAGATATCTTACAGAAACAACTACCTGTATATATCTGGATACTTATTTTATCTCTGCATCATGCATGGGTCTCCACTAGGACAGGGGTCCCACCCTTAACTTTGCAATCTTTGGTATGGAGTACAATATTTGGAAAATAATGCATTTGGAAAGTAGCAGATAGCAAACTAGCAACTCCATTTATTCTCCTCATTGGGGTCATAAAATAGGGAGCACTAGGGAGCTCAGGGGTTGTTTTAGTGATGTGTGGGATTCCAATAGCAGCACTCCCAGTGTTAAATTGAAATCCAATTAGGATTAGTCATATCAAATTGTTCAATTGTACTGAAAAATATCAAAGTAAAAAAAAATGTAACCATCTTTATCAGTTGCCTATTGTTTTAATCTTATATGTTCATTGCAGCATTGTATTCACCTGTACATTCTATTGTGTTTTCCTATCACAGTGGATAACTTTTCACAAAGGGAAATAGAGGAGTTTCTAAGCGAGGCAGCCTGTATGAAAGACTTCAACCATCCAAATGTCATTAAATTGCTTGGTAAGGTTTATACACAAAAAATGTAAGTGTTGTTCTGATCACAGGTTACAGGTTATCACCTTATCCCCAGGATCCAGAGTGCCTTGTACCCCCAAAAATATTCAGCGGCTGGTTGTACATATGGGACTCCCATAGATAGTTGAAATAACTGGAAAGCCTATTTTACCACAGCTATACAAGTACTACAGTAGTCTAAATAACAAAAAACTGTAGTGGATAAAATCATGATGTGGGGAACAGAACCAGTTAGGCAGCATGGTAACAAATTTGATCAGCTGAAGAAAGTTCAAAGACTCAAACAAGTATATAATAGCTGGGTCATCCTGGTACTGGTATTCTAATGGTGTTAGAAGCTGGAAATAAGGTTTACCAGTGTTGAATCGCTGGAGTATTGTTCTAATGTGGATTTTGGGTGACCTGCCATATAAAAAGAATAGTGGCAGGGGAAGGGAACTGGACACGAGCATAAGGTAAGCCCAGCAGGTGCAACTTTTCAGTGTGGATTCACTGCTAAACCCATGTATACTGTAACTGACAAATCATTGTGTAGCTTCTACGGACTCTTAGATTTTACCCGAGTTCCATGTTTCGACCTAAAACAGCTTTTTACTTTGTTCCATATGTATTAAAGGCGTCTGTCTAGAAGTTGGACCTAGGAGGACCCCAAAGCCCATGGTCATATTACCATTCATGAAGTATGGAGATCTTCACAGTTTTCTTCTCTCCTCTAGAATTGGATCTGGACCTCAAGTAAGTTAAAATAAGTTCACTGCTGTTCTTGTAAAATGACTTTCCTTATATATAAATCTGCACATACTGAAATAGGGTATATTTAAAAATAGTCAAATAATTTTACTTGATGCCTCAATTTGAGTCACATTGCTGTAGATGCTCCACCGCAGAAATGAATTGTGGGCTCAAACAAACCCTTTAACTCACACAAATGGGGCTATCAGTGGTTACTCTGGTACGGTAAAGACCAAGGGCCACATTTATCACTTGTTTTTTCTGTTGTTTAGGCGCACCGTTTTTGCGCCATTTTTGCGATTAAACGTCAAATTAGCCGCGCAGCTAAAATAACCACCTTTCCCTCATCTATCGTTCAATTCCAGATGTTTTGCTAAAAACGGGCGCAAAAACACTCCAGCCCGAAGGTGGCATTATCTGAGAAGAAAGCACTGAGCCCCTTTGCAGAACAGCTCATTTCTAGCAGCAGAGCTCAGCCAGACACTGGTACATATAATAGATACATTAGATACACTGCAGACAGGAGCTGCAGACTCTATTTACAGTTCATCACCTTCTATTTACAAAACAATCTGCAAAACGCTGAGCTCACAGCAAGAGCAAGAGAAGTTTGCACAAGTTTGCAGAAGCTTGCAGAAGTTTGCAGATACTACAAACAAGTGTCCCCCATGTAATTCTGCACAGTGTCTGAGGGGGATATTGTGCAGAATTACAGGGGTGCAGCAGGAGACCAGCACTGGGGGATCCCCTCCAGGAGAAGCCACTGCTGAGGAGGTCACTGGGTGCTGGGTGTCACACACCTGGGTGCTGCTGTGAGTGTTATCTTCATTCTGGGCTGTGGGAGAAGCAGAGAGGAGCTTGTAGCAGGATCACAAGTGCCTGAATCTAACATTGCGCCTAAACTGCGCCTAAACTGTGTTAAAGTAAAGTGATTAATAAGAGGCAGAAAATATACTTATCACAGTTGGTTGTAGCTTGTGATAATTCTGGCAAAACAGTGCGCCCGAATTTAGGCGCAACTACTACACTTAGGCGCACAAAAGTGATAAATGTGGCCCCAAGTGAGCAATACGTCTATGTAGATGAGTTCTTTACTTTCATACCAATTTACATCAATATGGAGTGGAGTGACGTTTCCTTCACTTGGGAGAATACCACTTACCAGTCAAAGTACCTTTTATAAATTCCAAATAGCCCACACTCCATTTCTTTTTCAAGATGTTGTGATGTAGTATCTATCTTAAGATGTTAATTTACAAGGACTTATGATATGTAAATTACTCTCTGTGACCACTTTAGCTGTTGCCTGTATTACCAACTATGAGGGACCCTTTTGCAGGCTGACACTGAGGAGGAGTAGGAGGAGTAGTAGTAGTAGTAGTAGTAGTGGTAGTGGTAGTGGTAGTTAGTAGTAGTTAGTAGTAGTTAGTAGTAGTGTCCTGAGTTTTAGGTGTCCCAATAAAGATACTCTGTGGGCAGGATTTAAACACAATGGTCTAAATATATGAAAACTGGTACACACTGCCTTAAGAGAAATCTACCATTTATCTTTATGCATTGTGAACCAAACATACATTGAGAATGCTGTAGCTATACTGATGTAGAAACATTTGTTGTTTAATCCCTGATCTGAGTGGTTTTGCTAAAAAAACAATTATAAAATTCAGGACCTTGGGAAGGCTGGAATCAGACTGCCTACCATACATAAACACATTACACGGAGCTTCCTGTACTGTCCAGATAGGACAAATCAAACTGGAAGACTCATACACAGCAGCTGGGGGATGGTGCAGCGATTGATAACTTCTGCCTGTCAGGGACAACAAAGTGAATACAGCGTTCTCTGAAGCAGTGCATAATTAGGGTAAGAGGAGAAGCGCCGGAGCAGCCACAGAAGCGATAGAGCCTCATAGTGGCGCACGCTTTTAGTAAGTGCACACAGTTGCACAGTTGGTGTACTCCGCTTCATGCAATTGTGACAAAATTGTGGCGCTGCTCAGAAATAAATGTGGCACAAATTCCGACTAAGCACTATCATGCCCCTTTAAGTGCACCGGTTTTACATTTTTGGACAAAGATAAACGTGACACAAAAGTGGTGCAAACACTTCATAAATACATGTGTAAGCTGAAAAAAGACACTTTTTCTGATGCAAACAAATAAACTGTTACAGACACAATAATATATCTGGGCCACTGTGCCAATGGGAAAAACTGATCTACACTTGTCACGGGTGTACACCCACACCGCTCTCCGTGGCGGCCGCTGCTTCCCCACGGCCTCACTCACCCTCTCCACGCTCCTTCTCCCATCCCGGCTTCCTAGCGTGCACGTCCCCTTCTCCTAGGGCATATGCGAGCCGGCACTCGCATAAATTTAAAGGGCCAGCACACCACTGATTGGCGCTGGCCATTTCCCAGATTCTGTTAAAAGCCGGCCTCTCCCAGCATTCCCCGCCAGAAATTCGTGCTATATGCCTAAATGGTAGCTACAACCTGTGCGTTACTCCTGTGTATTGACCTCTTGTTGTGACTCCAGACCTGTTCCCGATTATGCTTCTACGCTGCCCTGACCTCCTGCTCCGTCTCTGACCCTGAACCTTTGCCGCTTGTCTTGACCTCCAGCCTCCAGATTGCCTGCTGACTTTGTACTTTGACCTTGGCTGCCACCGCGGACAAGTCACGCCTGCGGAACAACCTGGCTGTACCACGCCAGAGAAAATCCAACCCGCTTTGCAGTGGGGTCTGGTGAAGACCGGGTGCCACTTAGATTCCTGTCCCAGGTGTCGGCTTGTGTCATCGTCTGTGGTGGTCCAGGGCTTTCACTACCCCAGAAGCCTGACAACACTCCTTACACCACATTTATTTGTGAGCCATAATAAACAATTTTTCTTATTAAGCATCAGACTTTTTGATAAATCTGGCTCATTAGAAGTCTTTTAACCTCCTACAATTATGTCTCTATGTACACAGCATGTGCTGTTGTACACAACTCAAACAAACAGGGATATTAGTAGAACTTTTATTGAAGAAAGAATAGCTGTAATTCCTGGAGCTCCGATCAGAGTTTTAACTTCTTTTTCTGTGTCAAACAATGCAATGTTTGTATCCTATGTTGCATCTGCAGGTGAGCTTTGCTCACAAACTAATGACAATAATAAGACTGCACAACCTGCAATTCGGACAGGGATAGGGACTGCTCTATCTTCTGCAGTCTGGCCAGTCGGCTCACACACTGGGCCATGAAATGCAGGGCCTTGTGCATTAGCCAATATAAAATTAATAGGTATATGTGATAGCTGTAAAAAATATGGTTAGCACTCGTTCATAAATAATGTTTTCATGCAGATAGGTTGGCACTATAAATACGGTGTGATAGTGTCTGATACAAAAATGAGACAGTATTTTCCTGTATGTTAAGTAGAGGCAAGTATATATTTGTATATATATTTCTATATGGCATTTTTTTGTGTTTTTTAGTATGTACCCCTGCATACTCTTGTTAAGTTTATGGTTGACATAGCTACCGGAATGGAGTACCTTGGTAGTAAAAATTTCCTGCACAGAGACCTGGCAGCTCGGAACTGCATGTGAGTCTAATCCTTCAGTACATTTCTTCCATGTCAAGTGGTATACAATGTAAATGATGCCATCACTTTGGTCCAACCAGTCTAGAAACCCCCGAGGGAATTGGAAGTGAGGTGAATATATAGTGTAGTGATTATATTGCTGAGGGTTTGGGATTACTGAAAAGCCCCTTGGGCTATCCAGTGTCAGGAAACAACAGCCCCTTACAGACCTAACCATCCTTACGATCCTTAGTAGGCTAAATACAGAAGCACATATTTTTTTGTCTCATTAGAAAATTGGTGTCATTTGCTTACTGAATAAGTGAGTCAATAATATTTGGTATAAACCAATAAACTTGACAGTATTAAGATGCATCTGATCTATGACCCAGAATCACTCCCTTTGATAAATCTGACTTATCATACTGCCTAAAATTTAGTAAATCTTCCCCACTATGTTAACATTCAACAACAACAATCAGAGATTTGGGGTATGGTGAAAAATGCAGGACAAATTGTACTTGAAAATCCCCCATTATACACTGTTTATCCTTTACATGTCTTATGCCAGAAAATACAGTGTTAAAATGTAAAATTGGATGGGAGAGGTGGATAGAAACTCCATATCATAAGGCATCACAATATTCTCAGTTAAATGAAAATAGTAAATGAGTGTTACAAATTATTAGATATGAGGTGATAAAGACAAAGGAAACGTCTTTATATATATCCTTGTAAAGCCCTAATGTTATTGTGGTTTTATTGTTTATGTTAATTTGTTTAAGTTTTTTTGAACTTTAAGATCTCGGGTACTAAATCACTAAACGCGGATGGAAACATTATCTGACCGAGATTTAAACATCAATGTTAAAAAAATGTAAAATTGGACCTTGTAAAAGACTAAAATACACGATAATATCTTAAATTTGTATAGGTTGAGAGATGACATGACTGTGTGTGTTGCCGATTTTGGCCTATCCAAGAAAATATATAGTGGTGACTATTACCGACAAGGACGTATCGCAAAGATGCCGGTAAAATGGATTGCAGTGGAGAGCCTCGCCGATCGTATCTACACTGTGAAAAGCGATGTGGTAAGTCGTAGAGTATTGGAAATGTACATTATGTACCACTTACATACAGAATGACCAGCGCAAATAGTGATCCTATGGATCCCTGTAAATCCTGACAGATCCCATTACATCAGGATGGAGTTTGTCAGATGTCTGGAGTTTTTAATGGTACGAATCTCACAGCTCACTCTCTATTGCTCTGCATATACATCTGCACAAAAATCACTAATATGGACTGTGATAGCTGAGTAGCTTATTGATTTATGTAATAGGATGTCTTCCTATATGCAATATTTTTACTGTAGTAGCTATATCCTACCTTATTATGTGCTGTCTTATATCATCCCTGACATATTTTGTATTGTACTTAGCAGCCAGATAATAACAACAGTGAGGGCCCTGCTCACAAGAGCTTACAGTCAGAGGGTGAAGCTAGATCCTCGATAAAGGATATCTCTGCCGCATGTTGCCAAAATATAGGCAGGGCGCTACTGTAAATATAAGGACTGGCACTCCTGTTGCTGGGTGGCTGGAGGATGCCTTCTCTGTGGCATTCCCTGACTTCCCAGTACTACACGGGCATTTACAGTATCGGAGTGGATTCCCTATACCGGAGCTCTTTAGCAGGTGTTAATGATGCTTAATAGCCCTAGGTTTTAGATTTATTAAATAAATCTATTGTTTTTAAGTGATGCTCTATACAGGCAGTATGTATTTGTTTTGGTTTCCAATTATCTTGAGGACAACACATTCTATTTTTGCAGGGATGTTCATTATGTTACCAGACAAAAAGGACCAACTTAGAGCACTGTTTCCTCCATAACATGATATAGGCCATTACAACCATTTTACCCTCCCATTCCATATCTAGCAATGAAAACTCAATTTCTTATTAACCATATTATGAAATGGATACAGAATGTCTTGCATAGATCCCATTGCCCTCTTACATAATCCCATTACAATACCTTCTTATACATTTGTTTTTCCCGTTTACTATAATGGTTGCACCTAACATGAGTGGGATACTGGTATCTGACCTTTCAGTGTGAAAGGAAGCATTCATTGTTTCTGGAGAGATTGCCCTGATCCTTCTGTTTGTTATCTACAGTGGGCGTTTGGTATCACAATGTGGGAAATTGCAACCAGAGGAATGACGCCGTATCCAGGGGTCCAGAACCATGAAATCTATGATTATTTACTTGAAGGACACAGGCTGAAGCAACCAACAGACTGTTTGGATGAACTGTGAGTTATGAATATTGCTAATAAAAATGAGCACAGTATAAATGTTAAGGACTGGAAATAATAAAAAATATAGTGGTAGCCATAGACACAAACTTGTTGAACATAAAATGTTCCAAAAAAGTATTTAAAACAGAAAAAAAATGAGAAAAAAAAATATCATATTGGGTACTACCATGTCAGCTGAAGGCAGTAAGCATAAGTACATGTACCCTCTGAATCTGGAAAATGGTGATGGATTGACGCTATACATATTTATAACATATTTTCGTGAGGGTTCGTAAAATTTTACCGCATATTAAAAAAGCATATTTTTCCCATTTTAAGTATAGGCCGGATTATAGGTGGGGACCCAGGTGATCATGTTTGACAGTGCGAGTCAGACATTTATTTGTTTCATATTTGTGCCGCTAGCAGTCCCACACTGTGAGCTGGCTATCATTCTCTGGAACTTGGAGTGATGCACAGTGGTGCTGCCGCAGCACATCCCTCCCAGCCAGACAGTCAGCTCACAGTGACCGCTCCCTACGCAGCCCTGTCCCTGAACACTGCTTCTCAGTCCTTGTTAGGTGAGTGCCAGACAGTCAGCATCGCTTCCAGGTAGAGGCAGTCAGCACCCAGTTACCACACAGCAGGCAAACTGTGATGTCACAGGAAGGGGACTGTGTGTCTGGTGTGGGATGAGGTGTATGTTACATGGGACTGTGTGTCTGGTGTGGGATGAGGTGTATGTTACATGGGACTGTATGTCTGGTGTGGATTGAGGTGTATGTTACATGGGACTGTGTGTCTGGTGTGAGCTGAGGTGTATGTTACATGGGACTGTGTGTCTGGTGTGGGCTGAGGTGTATGTTACATGTAACTTGGTGTCTGGTGTGGGTGAGGTGTTGTTACATGGGACTGTGTGTCTGGTGTGGGGAGGTGTATGTTACATGGGACTGTGTGTCTGGTGTGGGGTAGGTGTAAGATGTTACTGGGACTGTGTGTCTGGTGTGGGCTGAGGTGTATGTTACATGGGACTGTGTGTCTGGGTGTGGTCTGAGGTGTATGTTACATGGGACTGTGTGTCTGGTGTGGTCTGAGGTGTATGTTACATGGGACTGTGTGTCTGGTGTAGGAAGAGGTGTATGTTATATGGGACTGCATGGTTGGCATGGTTGAGGTGTATGTTACATGGGACTGTGTGTCTGGTGTGGATTGAGGTGTATGTTAAATGGGACTGTGTGTCTGGTGCCGGCTGAGGTATATATAGATATATTACACGGGGGTGTTGGTGGCTGTATATAGATGTTTTACTGGGGGGGGGATAGTGGAAAGTGAGCAAGAGGACGCTAGTTCGCTACACTCATTGGGGCCCCCACTGACCTTAATCCGGCCCTGTATTTGTCCACTTATTCTATTTCAAAAAGCATTTTTAATATTCTAGTAATGTAAAGTCTGACATTTCATGAAAAGAAAACTAATTAAAAAGGTTTATGATATGTAAAGCAGTTTACATCATTTAAAGAAGAACAAACAGATATTGACAAATATTGATATCGACATTCCTGCACCAATGACCCTCGGTCATGAAGGGGTTAACCTGCTTTTTTAGAACAAACTTTTTCTTTTCATTTGCTGTAGGGTCATCAAATAGTTTAAAATTTTATTTTGAAAATGATAGCTTTTTTCCATGTAGGCATATTGGGAGGATTTTGTTAGCCTAAAAGCCTAAATAAGAAGGCTCTGTGCAAACACTCAATACTGGTATATTAGAAGCATATAAGTATATAATGGAATCATCCTATCTTTTACTAAATATACAGACAGTGGGGGGAATTTATTAAGCTAGAGCATTGTGGGCCAGTATTAATAATCCCGACTTCGGTGCATGAAACATCAGATTTATGTGCTTCTCCCGAATTAAATCTATGTCAGGTCTGGCCTGGGATTGATCTCAGCTATTGCACTGGGAATCTGGTGCAAGCTATAGTTTTAAGTTTTGCAGCCTGTGGTGTCCCGCGGCCACCTTATGTCCTATCACTGCCACTTTTCAAAAAAGAGGGGTGAGGGATGCCAGCGCATGATAAATGGCGTAGAAGGCATGATACATGCCACATTTAATCAGTATTTGATACAGAAGTATCGGACATGCAGAACACTATTGATTGAGGATGTATTTGTTTCTATTGAAGTCTTTATGTAATCTGTACAACATGTAAATACATTATATCAATGTTCGTTTGATGCAACATATCAGCCCATGTTACATCTTCTCCCAATCCAGCTATGAACTGATGTACCTCTGCTGGAGAGCGGACCCAGCTGATCGACCTACATTCACAGAACTGAAACATCAGTTGGAGAAGTTTCTTCAAGAACTGCCTCCTGCAACGAACAAAGAGGATGTTATTTATATGAATACAAGCCTACCCGAGGACAGTGACCTTCTCTCACAAGATCTAGATATACATGACATATCCATAGATGTGGATTCCAAGTATGTACATATTACTCCTCCCAGGTCGGACACTACCATGGTCACTGTGGATGTCCATGGCAGCAATTTTGATGAAGAGAGATATATTTTGGAGGCTGCATCAGAAGATTTAGCTGGGGAGTCAGGGCTAGCATGTGCCCCACTAATTCATGACAGTATGCCACGCAACAAAGTACCATGGTGCGAAAGCAACACTCTTCTGGATGGCAATTCATTGACTGAAGAGCTACTATATGCTGATGACTCAGCCGAGGACTCGGAAATTGCTTTATAGGGGAACACACCATTTTCATACTTGTTTTGCCAAATTAAACCAATTCTACCAACTCTCAAGGCACCATAAAAGTACAAACTGTATTTTGTTGGCTCTTTATGAGCTTTCAGGACATAACTTTACTGTTCCCCAATGATCTGCCATTTAAGAGATAGAAGAAAACGGCACCCTGCTGGAGAGGGGAGCTTATTTCCATCTTCCACTTTGACCAATGTTACCCTTCACTACTCCTTTACACAATTATTGACACCCTCCATAGAAAGAAGGTATAAGGAGATGAATAAAGTGCGCTAGCATACATGGCCCCGCCCCTGATTTCCATTTGTGCATAAAGATAAAAATCTAATTTCTCCAAAATTACAGTTTCTATTACTTTCTTAAACAGAGCTGCCTTTATTTTCTAGAAGTTTATAATATGGAAAGTGTTAATGGGCATTGAATCCATGTAAATACCATGCAGTGTTCTGTACAGTGATATATAGGTGACTGATGTATATAAATAGATGAATATATAGATTTATATATAAAGTGATGTAAATGTTCAGAATGTAAATATGATTTATGCTATAGATACCTACGAGGATTTATAATTGTGCCTTAATTAGCCCTGGTAAGGATTGTGTCTCTATGGACATATTCTGAAAAACCTTTCTACCTCCCCCTCCTGTTACAGAGGTTTCTATGAGATTTTAATTTGGTGACCTGTTTTTAGGTTAACGGTGCACACATGTATTCAATGGAATTCGGAGTATTCTTCAGACAGAACTATTTATTAATGTCTTGGTAACACACCACATTTCAGAAACTTATAAGATTCCTTTTTCAAGTGGGAAGAGGCAAGTTTTTTGGCTGCGGTTCAGACACCCTGGCCCGAGCTTCGATTTGAATCGATGGGATTCAGCTGAATATGGCAACCGTCTGAGATAATCAAACATAGTTCGCTGTGCGCTCTCTCCGGGTGTGGTCACACGTTGCAGTTAAAACTGCATCGCAATTAGCTTTGAGGTCGTTTTAGGTGCAGTTTTGTTAATTTAACAGGTGAAAGACATGAATGTGTGAATTTGATTTTGAACAAGAAACCTGTTCCACACATGTCATTCACCTGTTAAATTAACCAAACTGCACCTAAAACCACCTCAAAGCTGATTGCAATGCAGTTTTAACTGCAACGTGTGACTGCACCCTCTCACAGTGCGATACTCCGCTTCCCTTGGTTTCATGCTGTGGGAGAGAGTTTGCTGTGTGCTATGTTTTATCATCTCAGCCGGTTGCCATATTCAGCTATATTGTGCTGAAAACTCGGCTTATACTCAAGTATATATGGTAAATACGGTGCTCAGTCCGAATCTAGTGGACCAACCGAGGGCACACCCCTAGTTTGTGTCGCATAGAGGCTAGCGCAGCTGCACCACAAAAGGCTCGCATGCAACACAATAGCGGCGCATATACTTCTTAAACTTGAAGCCGTTTAAACTTGAAAGACGTGCACAGTCCGACAGAAGAGCGGCGCAAAGCCCTTAGTAAACGTGCAAAAAGTCTGATCCAAAGTTTATTACGTCCCATACATGTAAACAGAGCTGAGGCATCACTGCTTTGTTCATATAGGTCAATCATGATCCCCATAGTCCCTAATGAACCTGTGGTTGCAAACACAATTGCCGACATTTATTAAAACCAATGCAGTCTGTACTATGTGCAGCCTGTCTGTGGAGTGTGCCAGATTCATCAAAACTGGCAGACACTTTATAAATACATGCACAAGCAGTTTGCATGTTCTTTCTAGTCCTAATTGAGATGGGAAACTGGCAAAAATGCTTTAATAAATGTGGGCAATGTCATTAGTAAAAAAAAAACTCATAAGGCTGTGGACAAGTGGGGTGGGACTGATGTTGGTTACTGCAGCATAATAGTTTGTGGTTAATCCAGGGCTTCATATATTTGGCACTATTTGTGGACGTGTTTTTTAACCTCTGGACAATGAATAACTTTTGAGTCTAAAAATTAGACAGATTGGATCCACAGAACAGGCTCTAGAATAGAATAGAAATGTTACCAACTACTTACAGCAGCCAGAGATATTAGATATGGTAAAGAATGGAAAAGTACAATACATGTTAGCTAGAAAATGATTTATTATACAATGGTAATACTTAATTCTGAGCATGATTTCTGTCGTATTCAAGATTCTGTAACATCCTATGACTGTTCTTCTCATCCCATTAAATCTAGCAGTCTATATATATATATATGTACCGATTTCGCTCTTTGTATTTATATACTTTTTGTTTTTATAAAACATTTTCATGTTTGAGACATTATAATTTTATTTACCTTTTACTACTGACCTATAATATATTTACTAATCTGAACAGAAACCAATGACATATACAGGGGGTATTTTCTTTTTTTATTGTATAGTGAATACTGTTGGTCCATTGGCTGCAAGCAGTTTTCACATGCTGCCCACGGGTCCCTACAGTCCTGCTCATTGTTACTGGCACCCATGAGGCTTAAGTACATAAAGTGGGATATCTCCTGAAAAACATGAGCACTAATATTAAATACAAAAGTACATATGCTATATGGTTATTTAAAAAAAAACAAAAGAAAGGGAAAAATAGAAAAACCTAAAGCTTGCTAGACAAAGGTATTATAAATTAGTATGGAAACACATTTTGACTCGTCCGTGGTAAGTGACAAATGTGTGACCTGAATTAACCAGAGAAAGGTAATTAACCCCTTAGCACTCAGTGCTGTACTAGTACTGCGCGGGTCCCGCTATTAGCGGTCAGAGTCGCAGGGTGTCAGCGGTAATCCCTTGCCGTCTTTGGGGGAAACCGATCAGGACCTCAGGGCTGTCTGAAGGCAGTGCCGGTAAGATGGCGTCTATAACGTCATAAAATCCCTTCACAAAAATGTTCCAATTAGTGATCAAATAAAGTTATGTGCGCCAAAATGGTACCACTGAAAAGGACAACTTAACACGTAAAAAAATAAGCCCTAAACCAGCTCTGCCAACAAAAAACCATAAAAGTTATCTCTCCGAAAAGATTGCGATACGAAATTAAGAGGTTTTTTTTAATATATTTAAAAAAACTATATAAAAGGTATCACTGTAAAACATTTTTGAGGAATGCAGTGTATGACCCCTTTCACACTGCACTGCACTGCCGGATATATGTCCCCATAGATGGCTATGGCACCCAACTATGCTGCCAGGGGAAAAGATAGAACATGATCTATCTTAACCCGTACGTAGGCCTGGCGCCATGCATCACTAAGAAGAGGGGAGGGGTGGGCAGGCTACGGCCGGAGGAGCACATGGCAGTATGAAAGTAGTCTAAGTGGTTTCACATTGGTGATTTTTTCAATCAATGATTTCTCACAGAACCCATTTTGGCTTATGGACACATACAGTACAGATTGGTTTTCTCTCATTAGCGTCAGTGATCTTTCACTGATGCCTTACTGAACCATTCTTCAATGGGCTTTTTCACACTTCTTTTTGTGTTCACTGGCATTGGATAAGTGTAAAAAAACTGAACAGGTTCTAAATCGACACTGAAAAAAAAACTGAAGTGTGAAAAGGCCCATTGAAAAGAATGGTTCAGTAAGGCATCAATGAAAAATCACTGTTAGAGAAAACCAATCTGCATGCGTTCAAAAGCCAAAATGTAAATGATCAGACAATGGCATGTACAAATTCATCCTTGTGGGTTTTTTTTAAGTGAGTGGCCTCCTTGGACCGGGAGAAGACACAGGAAGTCCCCTGAAAAACAGTACGTCTGAGGAGGTCATTTATTGTCTTAAGCGGGTCCTGTGAACCCTTGGCCAGTTGCAGGCACATAATCAGGGAGAACCAGAGCAAAATGGGAATCGGATGCCAGAGACAGGTAAAAATTTAGCGATTTTTTTCTCCACCCCTGCTACTTGAGGATTTTCCATATTCCTGGGAAACCCCTTTCTCTTAGGAGAAGCTATCACCTGTATATTGGATTGTAAGCTCCTAGGAGCAAGGCATTTACTGTATATTAGCTCCAGCATACAGTAGATCATTTACTAATATATATATTTTAATATATATATTATTATATATATGAGAAACAAAACTGCCATGCTTGATGGAGGCAGCATCTCGCTGTATGGGGAGTTTACCTGCCTGGATATGTAATGGACAATGGTGAAGTATGGCCAACTGAATCCTACAATCTAAGTGGTTTCTAAGTCAAGTTGCCTTTAATAATATATTGAAGCCCGCCAAAGTTCACTGGTGGGAAAAATAGTCTCCACACGCTAGTGTGTAGTCTAATAATAATAATTCTTTATATAGCGCTCACAGACTATGCTCACTGCACAGAGCTTGCCAAGTCAGTCCCTGTCCCCAATGGAGCTCACAATCTAATCAACCTAACAGTATGTTTTAGAGAGCGGGAGGAAACCCACGCAAACACGGAGAGAATATACAAACTCTTTGCAGATGTTGACTGTGGGACTTGAACCCATGTTCCTAGCACTGCAAGGTTGTTATGCTATCCAGTTAGCCACCATGCTACTCCCAGCAGGGCCTCCTGCCCTGGGTTTGCTGCCTTTAGCTCCTACTTGCAGTCAATTTGTTTTTGCAGGTAAAATTTCTGCTCTTTAAATGTTTCCATCTTTCTCAGCAGTCCAGCGATCTGATTGCCAGCAGGAGCTCAAGCAATAGCTCTGGGTCCCGCAGTTTTCTGCTGGGGTGTTGTTCGGCCTGCTTGCAGTACTGCATCCTGTAGGCACACAATGGGGCAGATTTATCAAGTGTCTGAAAGTCAGAATATTTCCAGTTGCCCATGGCAACCAACCACAGCTCAGCTTTCATTTTACCAGTGCTCAAGAATATTTTAAAGGGCAGCTGTGATTGGTTGCCATGGGCAACTGGAAATATTCTGACTTTCAGACACTTGATAAATCTGCCCCAATGACTGATCTTTCCTGGCACCAGACCCTGCAATTTTAGTACTGCCCTGAGATTCCCGGATTTTCACGGCTGTAGGGTCTCCGGGATTGTCTGCCTCTCCAGGATTGTCCTCGTCTGGCTCTCTGGAGTGGAGGTGGATTTTCTTCCTGAGGCCTGCAATGGATGTTGCTGCATATTCTGCATGGTTCTTGACTTTGTGCTTTCCAACATTTTAGGCTTGGTCACAGGTGGTATTACATTTAATAACAGAAGTGTGCTATATCAGAGTGCAAAGGATGTGGCAATCTAATTAAAGACAACCAAATAAATGTTATCATAAAATTTTTATAAACAATACTATGTACACAATGAGCATCAATTGCAAGGTGGTCAAGATACAATGCACCACATGTCTGTAAGAAGGTACAAAGGTAAGCCAAGAAACTGCTCTCTAAGTCAACAACAAACACCATGTGGCCAGAAATGAGTAACAGTTCATCATACAAGCCCTGGATATCATGTTAAATACAAGCAAATAAAGTCCCAAATAATAAATATAAAAAAGGTGAATAGGTGCAAGATAAATCTCTATGGAACAAAAGCATTATCTAAGTGATAGTACACAAATGTGACCATAAACCTAGGTTACCGGTATTATGCTAGAAATTAGGCAGGCAGTAGAACAACATTTGTAAAACAGGAAATGAATCCAGCGCTTGACCCAGGTAAGTAGTAAAACTTCTTCTTTTATTGAAATAATGGTGGCTTAGTGAGTAGCACTTCTGCCTTGCAGCACTGGAGTCCTGGGTTCGAATCCCACCCAGGTCAAAATCTGCAAAGAGTTTGTATGTTCTCTCCTTGTTTGCGTGGGTTTCCTCCGGGTACTCCGGTTTCCTCCCACACTCCAAAAACATACTGTTAGGCTGTTTAGATTGTGAGCCCCGTTGGGGACAGGGACCGATTTAACATGCTTTGTGCAGCGCTGCGTAATCTGTGTGCGCTATATAAATAAAGAATTATTATTATTATTATTAATGCTTGTGGCAATACAGCTTAAAATGCACGAACCGCCTGTATCTTGAGTCATCATCGAGCTATGACAGATGGTGGTAACCTGGCTTCGCCTACGCGTTTCAAGTTTCCCCAGACACTCTTTTTCATGGCTAGTGTCACGGACGCCAAGGAGGCAATAAATGCAAGTGAACCGGAAACCTCTCTCTGAGACAACAGAGAGAAAGAAAATCTGGCATGGATTCCTTGCAAAGAAAGAGAAAATCCGGCATGGATTCCTTGGCATGTGTGGTGCTAAATATTGTCCGATTTGCATGGTTCTAAAAATGAAAGCACCTATAATTAAGTGTGATGCCATTTATAAACTACTCTTTGGCGGGTGCGTGCAGGAAACAGACAATTAAAAACAAGTGCAGGTTACTATGTTTTCAAAACGGCACCGCTTCGGTGCTATTCGTTTTTAAACAGGGAGACATTACCTCTATAACTTGTGTTCTACTTATTATCAACTCCGTTTGGGTAAGTTTATTCTATGGTCCAGCACAATGTGGTGATGGTTATTAATCAGTTCTAATCTATTATATTAGCTTTAACTATCATTTGAACGACACAAGATGAGAATATCTTCATGGGGGGTTACATGCTATGATTATGGGAGGGCAAGGAGGGCGTTTATATAATATTAGTAGAACAACATGACTCACGCGGGGGTGGGAGGCTCCCAGTGGATCTTGCTCTGACTTCCGGGCTTGCATTGTTCTTGCTGTAACACTCCAGAGCCTGATATGGTGGAACATGGGCACATAAACGGTGAGCTCACTTTGGAGGATTAGTGTTAAACTGAGGAAGTCGTCTGTAGCGACTATACGCATGGGAAGTTTCCTACACCTTTTTGAGATCATTATCGTTCTACTTCCTACCCTTTTATAATTTGGCTAACCCAGGTTATGGTTTCATTTGTGCATTTTGACTTTGATATTGCTTTTGTATGTTTACAGGGGTGCTGGATCTTAGGATCCAGTGCTGCAAATGCCAGGACAGTGGTGACCATGGCAAGTTCTGTGGTCTCTACCACACCTGACCTGAGACTCGCGGTGACAATGTATTATTTATTAGAGGGGCCATTAATACTTTTATTGCAATGTTGCTAATTGCTCCAATAAAAGATCTAAAATGAATATATACGGTAGTTGTTCTCTGCCCATTGAGACAATGATGAGGGGGATTGCTGCTGTCTCATGTCCTAGGACAGTGATGGCTAACCTATGGCACGGGTGCCAGAGGTGGCACTCGGGGCACTTTCCGTGGGCACCCAGGCCATCACCAGAGAGGACTCCTGGTATCTTCCTGAAGTTACAGACAGCCCAGGGCTTGCTGTGCACAGAGATATTTTAAAGTGACAGCTCTACCTGGGACTACTCGAGGAATGGGAAGGTGCGGACAGATCTGGATTATCATTGTAGCTCCGGCCCTGACAATTCTTCCTGTTTATGGGATCCTGGAGGGAATCTACAATGATTATTCAACTTTCTTCTATTTTCTGCTTAATTAGTGTCATCAGGGTGCTGGTATGAATGAAAGTGACAGAGCAGGGAGTATAAATCACAAATAAAATTTCTTTGTTGGCGCTTGGGTCTTGGTTGTAGTTCAGGCACTCGGTCTCTAAAAGGTTTGCCATCATTGTCCTAGGACTACTACTAGACTTGTTATATAAAAAATTGAATCATCCCACATTCACATGGTGGCAGCTGCTGCAGGAATGGCAACTATTGGAGACTATAGGTAGACTATAGGTAGAGAGCAGGTCATATAAAACTGCACCCACAGATGTGTCATAATGTCAGATGTGTCATAATGTCAATTTCCACGCCCTCATTAAATTTCAAGTATTATGGGGTTCAGTCCCTGCTAGGGGCAAAACATTGTTGACCCTTCTACCCAACAAACTACCTGAAAGACTGAAGACTGGGCCAGGTAGAGCGAATCATTGAATTATTGGGGGGCATCTCTCAAAACAAACAGGGGACAAAATTCCCCCCCCCCCCCTTCTAGCTGGATCTCCTGTCTTCTCTTATTATTATCTTCTTTCCTCTGCCTTTACTTTTGTTTTCTTTTTGCCTTTGTGTTTATTGTTACAATTTTTGAATTGTTGACCAAGATGCTATAGTGTAGATTTATAAATAATAGTAATAATAATATAGACCTCTCCTTACCAGTATTTAATTACTAGTAGGGTAGTTTCGCTACATGCATACATGGGTCTTACCAAGGGAGCTCCCTATTTCAGAACATCATTTGCAGCACCGTCTGGCCAAGCCTTCCTTGTGGTGGGTCCTGGAGGGCCAGAGCCCCTCCAGGGCATATTGGCTGCTAATATATTGAATAGCGGGAAGTGAATATGCCCCTATGACACAACCTTTACTCCCCAAACTAGCAGTGCTTGCTGGTGGAAATACGTGATCCTGCAGTGTCAACACATTAGATGATCTCTATGTCCAGTGTGCACTATGGAAATATGAGGTCCCCATGGCACACTTTTTCAGGTATGTAAAGAGACATACCCAAGTGGGTCAATTCCCTTCTGGGAACCTCCAATATCTCACTACCCACTGTTCACCACTGAGTGCTAAAATCCCAGAGCCAGCGAGGCTCTGGGATCTTCGCATATACAAATACAAGCTATGAACATTAGGATCTATGCCAAGGCAATTCACAAATGACAAGACGACTGTTCAAATTTAAGAAGTTGTGCTCAAGGCAGAATAACACTAATAGTGCTTTCCCAGTAACTAGTAGTCACAGTGCCTGCCCCCATTAACCAGTAGTCACAGTGATGCCCCCAGTAGCCAGTACTCACAATATTGTCCCCAGTAGTCAATAGTCACAGTGAATCCCCTGAGTAGTCACAGGGTTGCCCCCAGTAGCCACAGGGTTGCCCCCAGTAGTCAATAGTCACAGTGATGACCAGAGTAGTCACAGGGATGCCCCCAGTAGCCACTAGTCGCTTTGATGCTCCCAGAAGTCACAGCGATCCCACCGGTAATCACAGTAGCCAGAGGTTGCAGGGATCCCCCAATAGCCAGCAGTCATAAGGATGGTGTGGAGCAGGTGACATCACAAATCTGCCTGGCGATGTATGATGACATGTCCGAATGCGCTGGGCCAAGTGGCCTATAACCCAGCGCATTCGGACATGTCATCATACATCGCCTGTGCCACATCTGAAAGCATACAAATTTCCGATCGTCTTAGTATGCTAAGGGTTTGTTCAAACCCCCTAACGGGTGATCCACGGCGTTCGAGGAAGCATGTCATTTTAGTTTTTGCATTTTTTTTTTTTTTTACTCCCCACATTCTGAGAGTCAGAATTAACTTTTTTTTAATATTTTTTATTATTTATTTGTTTTATGGGGCACAAATTGTAGTCTTTAGTGGTTCCATTTAATATTCCGTGCATTATACTGGGAAGTTGGAAAATAATTTCTAATGAGGTAAAATTGACACCAGCTGGCCGGAAAAATTAATTATAATGAAGGGGCGTGCATATTTTATTATAATTAATTTTCCGGCCAGCTGCGCAAGATGTATTCCGCTCGCGCATATGCGAGATTTGCAGACAGCCGGGTGATGTCGCAGCGTTTCTCCCATGTTCAGGAACACCGAATAATGATAAAATATGCACGCCACTTTATTATAATTTATTTTTCTGGGCGGCCGCAAGTGCTGCAGACAGCTGGTGATGTCACCCGGCTGTCTGCAAATCTCGCACATGCACTACATGTTGCGCAGCCGGACAGAAAAATGAATTATAATGAAGGGGGCATGCATATTTTATTATCAGATCGAGCCAGTGCCTATGGCTCATTGCATATTTTTATAAAGTTATTTGGTGTAGAGGACGTTACTGAACATGGGAGAAATGCTGCCACATAACCCCTAAGGTAACAAGCATTGCATTGGTGACAGTCTACCACCAGTAAATCTAGTGGCAGATGACTTTGTTTTGAGTGTCGTTCCCTGTGATGTCATAAGGATCGGCTGCCATGACAGCCTCGGGTCTGTATGGTTTCTGCAGATTTGTTACCATGTGCCAGTTTCACATTGTAATGAATCATGTGTAAAGACACCATACAGTAGTATTGCATTATATGGTAGGAATGATCAGACTCTCTAGCGATATAGTACCCTAGAGAGTCTGTAAAAAAATTGTAAAATTAAAAAAAAAAGAAAAGAAAGAAAGAAAAATTTAAATCACCATGCTTCTCTAGAACTGATATAAAAATAAACTGTAAAAATCACAAACATCACAAAATGCCTGTTCTATCAAAATATAAAACGTTTTTTTTTACCAGCGTTGAACCCCATAATGCAAAATAGCGCCCCAAATGTCCAAAATGCCATTTTACATCACATAAAGAATGTTATAAAAAGTGATGAAAGGTCGCACAGTCCTCAAAATGGTAGCAATGAAAAAGTCAGCTTATCTCACAAAGAAATTACGCCTTGCACAGCTCCATAAATTAAAGTATAAAAAAGTTATTAGGGTCAGAATATTGTCAAATGAACATTTTTTCGTACACATTGTTTTAATTTTTTAAGTTTTTAAATTTGGTATCATGGTTATTATACCAAACCAAAGAAAAAAGTAGAGGTATCATTTGGAGTGCACAGTAAAAGTCACAAAAGCTGAGCCTACAAGTATGTGACACAAATGCTTTTCATGCTTTTTTATTCTACCACATTTGGAATTTTTTTTCCCAGCTTTGCACTAAACGGTATAGAATAATAAATAATGAACAGTGAGATGTAAAATTTGCTAAGCAGAAAATAAGCCCTCACATGCAACAGATAATGCCAGAAGCATCTTACCTGGGCCAAGGAAAAAAAACCAGGACTGTTGCTCAGTGGTCCAAGGTGTTGTTTCCAGATGAAAGTAAATTTTGCATTTCATGTGGAAATCATGGTGGAGGAAGAGTGGAAAGGCATAATTCAAGTTGCTACAACCAGTGATGGTTTGGGAAGCCATGTCATCTGCTGGCTTGAAGAACATCTACCACCAGAATGAAGGATTGTAAGCCACGCACACGTACATACTGGTGTGTGCCCCCTCTAACACAATCTGCTCTTCTTTTAGCTTCTTAAGCCGTTGTTTTAAGGCATAAAAGGTTTTAAAACGATGCAAATTAACCCGAAGGGCTCCAAGTTACATAGATTGTCAATGGAGCCTGGAGAGCCGCTCAGACTCATTTGCATCTTTTTTTTAAATCTTTTTTTTTCCTATAAACAAGGGGTAAAGAAGCTAAAAAGAAGAACTTATGCTGCCAGAGGGGGCACAAACCAGTATGTAAGGGTGCTTGGTTTACCAGGTCTTCAGCCTGGTGGTTGATGTCCTTTAAAGTGTAACCGTCATTCTGAGAAAAAAAGTACTCGAAAAATTTGATCTTCAGTTTCTGTCTGTATGGATTATTTGTTTATATACAAGTGCAGGGAAAGCTGGGGGAGAGATAAGTGTAGTTGTGTGATTTTTTTCCCTTTGCCAACAAGCTTTCTATAGCTGGAATTTTCATTTCCAGCAGCACCTGTTCACACTGCCAAAAATGCTTAGTTGTCCAACAAACTTGCCTGACCCAAAAATGCAGACAAGCTGAAGGCTGTTTTAAAAGCAACCAGGGCTTCCATAAGGCCCTCTGAGCAGAGTGCACTCTTTGGTCAGTAAAAAAATGACATTTTTCATCAAAGTTCAATAAGTCAGTGCAGTGCGTTTTCTAGTCTCCCTAGAATTGTATGGTGCATTTTGTGTTACTGGTGCGTTAAAAAAATGCACATGTGGGCGTGAGAAAAAATTCAAGTCTGATATAAACCGTTGAACACAATGGGGCACATTTGCTTACCCAGTCCCTGCACGATCCCCGAGGTGCGTTGTCCAACGAGGATGAAGTCTGCTGAGATTCAACAAGATCGTGCTCCGGAGATCCTGCATGTGTCGGTTCCCCGCCCAGGTCCGCCAGGGTTCACCTTCTTCTTCCCGGTGTATGTGAGTGCATGTATTTTAATTTTAAATCCCATGCTTAGTCCGAATGAGTCGGGTTGAATGACGGCCACGCCCCCTGATTTGTGTCGCATGAAAATCCTATTGCGTGCGCCAAAAACCCCTGTTAAATGCGGCGCAAAATGGAAATAGTCAGGAAACCTGGGGGAAATGCAGTCTGCGGACCCTTAGCAATGCAAGTTCTGCACGTCACAAACATGCGCAGAACACGCGAGTAAAACGCAAAGGTAAAAGGGGCCTCTGCAGTGCCGTCAGCTGATCAACTCCATGCCCCCCACATTGATGCAGTCATTCATGCAAAAGGAGCCCCAACCAAGTATTGAGTGCATTTACTGTACAGGCGGTCCTCTACTTAAGAACACTTGACTTACATACAACCCCTAGTTACAAACGGACCTCTAGATATTGGTAATTTATTGTACTTTACTCCTAGGGTACAATGATCAGCTGTAACAGTTATCAATGGTGTCTGTAATGAAGCTTTAGTGTTAAAATTGATTCTTATGACAACCCAACATTTTTAAAATGCAATTGTCACAGAGACCAAATAAGTTCTGGCTGGGATTACAATGATAAAATATACCGTTCCGACTTACATACAAACTCAACTTAAGAACAAACCTACAGACCCTATCTTGTATGTAACCTGGGGACTGCCTGTACATAGTTTTAATTTGGCCAACATTTCTGTGTTACATCTGTGTAACCTCTTCTGCTATTCGGCTGAGAAGGTGCTGAACTTTATTTGGAGCTTTTCAGTCATCAGTCTGTACTGCACTCTATTGCTGGAAATCTGCAACCTTTGCTCTGGACCAGTAAGGGTTAAGGTTTGCACACCTGAAGTGAGTGTTTACACATGGCGTTTTGACTGCGTTTTTAAAAGCATCGAGTGGGAGGAGCTTGGCCAAAATGCATGTACGTTTTCACTGAAAAGCATGCATTTTGGTATAAGCTACAACACATTTTGCATTACTTACATTCAGTGGAAATGTATATGTGTTTTGACCAAGTTCCTTCTAATTGCAATTTTGATACGTTTAAAAAAATAATCCAAAGCGCCATGTGTGAACACGCACTCAGAGTTCTGACTCACTCTCAGTCTGATTTAAGCTCTGTGTTCACCATCTTTCCTTGCTGGTCAAACAGTTGGTTTTGCTGGCTTCCCATAGTTTTTTTGCTATTTCTTGTTATTCTGGTTTCCTGATATTTTATACATCCTTGACTGTTTATCCTCTATCTAAGCTAAAAAGACCCTAGTGAATGCTGAAGAACCTATGCAGGTTGGAACCATTTCAGCTCATGAGCGTAAGGAGCATCACATTAAGAACTAGCTATGCTTCAATTGTGGAAAATCTGGTTATTTGATTAGGAGTATTCTAGGAATCAGCATAATTCATATACAAATGGGTCTTTAAAATATATTAATTGGATCTGAATATTTCCTAATATACTCGTGTATAAGCCGAGTTTTTCAGCACGTCGCGGCTCCCACTCCTCCACGCGGCTCCTCTTTGGTCTTCTCTCATCGCAGCTGATGACATCATAGTGTGCGGCAGCCGACAGATCCCATGGACGCATCTTTGCCGGATAATGCAGCAGAGAGAAGACCGATAAGGAGCCACGCTGAGCATCAGGGTGTCGGAAGGCGAGTATGTAAGTTTGTTTTTTTTGGATGTGCTTGGCAAACTGCGGGCTGGCTGTATACTACATGGGGCTGGCAGGCTGTATACTACATGGGGCTGCAGGGAACCGGGCAGCTCGCGGGGCACATGCCAAAGTTCCTCGGAGCTGCCCAGACAAGAGGACGGATCCCCTGTAAGTTGGCCCGGGGGATCCGATCCACGCGCACACCCTTTGCATGAACCGTGGGCCTGACATAGCCCTGCTTCTGTTACGGCTTCCGTTCATTATCCGGTGCCATAAGCATTGACGTTATAGACCCCCCGTTGCGCTAAGTCTCTAGCCCTGGGGATGGACGAGAACGTCTTGGTTGCGCTTAGGGGTTTAAACCTTACAGGAACTCTCCCTGGTTTGGTTTTGAGGTTCTTTTTTTTACACTCCCCTTCATGTCCAAGTTCGCGTGGGTAGGCGCACCCAGTGGGCGGTGGACATGGGTGACTGGCGGCCGGCTTAGGTCCGAGATAGGGCACATTGGACAAGATGGGGGTGGTAGTGTGTATATGGTTAAGCAAAGTGAACTACACCAGGTTCCCAAACTACGGTCCGCGGATCCGCGTGGAGCCGGCCCAAGCGTGTCGCTGCCACGCCGGGCCCCCACGGTGCCCTGCGACATTTCCTGGCAGGAGCCTCTGTCCGTCCGGACGGAAGCTCCTTCCGTCACTGTGGTGTGCTCGATGCGGCCGGAACGGCCTCCTCGGCCACTATTTGGTGGAGCAATGTTGGCCGGAAGAAAACCCCAGCGCACATCGCTATTCTTTGAACTTGGATTGCCACCACCAATAACGTCATCACGCGGGCCTTTTCGCGCACATTCCTTTTCCTGCCTGCTGGACGCGGCATAGAAGATAGAAGACGCCGTGGATGACTTAGTGTGAGTACAGGTTTTTTTTTTATTTTTTTTAATTAAAACACTGTCTAAAAATTGTGGTGGCCGTGACCCATATTTAGCTATGAGGGCAGTATAGGAAATACTTAACGATATGGGTTCAGCCATAGGAATCATAATGGTGAGGGGCAGCAAGGAAAATAATTAATGGTGATTGGGCAGCATGAATTAATTAATGGTGAGGGGCAGCAAGAGGAAATTAATTAATGGTGAGGGTCAAGCATAGAAATAATTAATGGTGTAGTGGGTCCTTATAGGAAATAATTAATTATGGAGGGGCAGCATAGGGAAATAATTAATTATGAGGGCAGCATAGGAAATAATTAAATGGTGGGTGGGTGGGCAGCATATGAAATAATTAATGGTGAGGGCCAGCTAGAAAAAATAATTATGGTGGTGGGCATATAGGAAATAATTATTAGATGGTGCAGCATTAGGACATAATTAATGGTGGGGGGGGGGAATGTCATAGGAAATATTAATGGGTGAGGGGCAGCATCGGTAATACTAATTGGTGAGGGGCTAGAATAGGAAATAATTAATTCGGAGGCAGCTGTAGGAAATAATTAATTATCAGGGACAGTATAAGAATAATTAATTGGTGGGGAAGCATAAGGAAATAATTAATGGTTGATGGCCTATAGGAAAGATAATTCTGAGGTGGCAGCACTAGGAAAATAATTAATGGTTGGTGGGGGTGGGGAAGCATAGGAAATAATTAATGTTGAGTGGGCAGCATAGGAAATAAGGATTCGAGGGCAGCATAAGGAAATTTAATTATCAGGGAGCAGTATAGTGGAATATTATGGTTGGGGGGATCATCAGGAAATAATTAATGGTGTAGGGGCAGCAGCATAGGAATAATCAATGGTTGGTTGTATAGCATGGAAATAATTAATTATAAGGGGCAGTATTATTTGAAATCATTTAATGTCAGAGGGGCATCATATAAAATAAGTAATGGTTGAGGGCAGCAAGGATTAACTAATTAATGGTGGGTGGGCAGCATAGAAATAATATTATCAGAATTGGGAAGGGAGAGTTGGGAAAATTGTGGCAGATAAAATATAATATACATTTATTTTATTATTATTAAAAAGTCCTTTACACAAGAAATGATAAATTTGCAAACATGTTATTACATCTAGGGCATAGATTAGGTAACCTTGTCTTCCTGCATGCATATATTGACCCCTTTTAATATTACCTTTTGTTTGATAATTCTTTTATTACTTTCTTCTATTTTTTGTTCATGCTTTTACTTCCAATAAAGGGACATAGGAAGGTATAGTGTTAGAGATTGAGATCTTCTGCAACTGCCTCATGATCGTTTTTTTGCAGATTGCTTCTATGGTGCGTGAGTAAGTAGCAAATCAGTGGATACAGTATATACACTTTTGCACTTATTGTAGACTTCTGCCTTGTATCACAAGCCCTTTTGGGTTTCAAGTATCCGTTTACGTGATTAATTGTGGCGGCTGTTAGGCACAAGTAGTGCTGAATTCTGTTTTGTATGGCTGTGGTCCCGGGTTTTCATCTTTTGTGTATTTATCGTCGATGTTTCACTGCTATCCCAGGGGTTACTCCTTCTCATCCAGCATTGTATATATTTGGATCGTTATCTATGTCTGTTGGCCGACTCTAGCACTTACTTATGGTATGTTTGATTCCTATATCGTTCCACTGCTCGTAAAAGATCTCTCCACGCAGTTATAAGAGTGGACCTTATCTAGTTGTTCCCTGATCTTGCGGGCCTCTTTCTCAGAGCTGGGTTTCAGCGCCCGTTGTTGAGGCAGCTGTTTTAAACCAGACAGTACGCCAAGTATCTTGGTGACCTGGGTAACATTACAACACAGGACCTTGTGGCACTTTCTCTTACGTTTCTGAGAATCATTGATATAAGAGGATATAGGCCATAATGCCAATCCTGAGAATCGATTCTGAGACAGTGATATAGAGGATGGCCATATGCCAAAAGAAATTGATCTAAGAAGGGGAGACCTGGATATAATTCTGCTCCAAACAGTAGAGTGATGGACTTTTCAATGAACTCTGTCTGTCATTCCCACTAGGCCTTAATGATCTTTTAACTTTTCTATGCTTCCTGTCACGGTCCTGAGAAACCTAAGTGAAGTTGTTGCCCCCCACCTTGTTCAATATCAAACAAATTGGTGTCCAATCGTTTTTTCTACGTTTGTGGCTGGTTTTTCAGGCAGAAATTTGCGTTGTCGCCGGCTAATCGTTTTTTTTTCTAAATTTGAAATGAAGTTTCAGAGGCATCAGAGGTCAACCCAGCAGCCCCCCACATTGCCGCCCGCAAATCAAACAAAACTGGTTTCCAATAATCTGCTTACGTTGTGCTGGTTTGTTGCGGCTCAATATTTTTTGTTTGTGCTGCTTTTTGTTTTGAATTTAATGAACAAAATGAAAGTTCAAAAGTTTAAGCAGTCCCCCCCACATTAACGGAATCAAACAAAAACTGTGTGTTCAAACGTTAGTGCTACGTTGGTGCTGGTTTGTGCAGCAAAAATTTCGTTTTGTGGCCGCTATCATTTTTAATTATATTCATTAATACTTTTTTCCAGAGGTCCATCAGAGTTCTTCTTCCTCAAGTACAAGTGTTTGCTAGCTCCCCCCTGGTGATCAAACCAGGGAAGTGTCCATTTTTTTCAGGTTTGTATTTTTTTTACCAGTTCAAATTCATCCAACACACCTCACCACCTTAACATCCCTTTAAAAATTATAACGTCACAAACACATAATTTTTGCTGCATCAAACCCCCAACTCGCGCACTAACGTTTGACACAGTTTTGTTTGTTCCGTTTAATGTGGGGGGGCTGCTTGAACTTTTGAACTTTCAATTTTTTTGTTCATATATTCAAAATCAAAAGCAGGCACAAGCAAAAAATTTGCGCATCACAAACCAGCACAAACTAGCAAATTGTTCGGCACCAGTTTTGTTTGATTGGGCAATGTGGGGGTGGCGTTGACCTCTGATGACCTCTGGAAACTTTCATTGAAAATCTTAAAAACGATAGCGGCATAAACAAACGAAAATTTCTGCTGCTACAAACCGCACAAACGTAGCAGCAAACGTTTGACACCAATTTTGTTGATTTACAAGTGGGGGGGCCAACTTCACTCAGGTCTTGAGAAATCTAATCTATACTCTCTACACTGCTGTGGAGTACTTTTCTACGAGGCAGTTAGTGAAAGATATAGATCAACATGACATATGGTAATGTGCTGAGCTTCGGTCCAACAGCTAGATAAGATCTCACTCTATTACCGCTGGATGATATTAACCACCTGGGAGCAGTGAAACATCTGCTACGTGATAAAAGGGGTTGTTCCGAGTTTTAAAAAAAAAAAAAAATATGTTGGCCCAGGAAGCGGGGTTTACTAAAACAATAAGCTTGTACTACCTCCCGTTCGCCCGTCTCCGCAATCCAAGCTCTGTTTTTTCGCTCCGGTCCGTGGGGCCATGTAAACAATCAACATGGCCGCCGAAGCAGCGCTGGCCTCAGCTTCCGGCCGGCAGTGGCCGGGTCACGCCTATCTTTCCCTAATATCACAGCATTGTTATGGGGACCGGAAGGTTGGTCGGCATCCGTCCGTAAGGCTGAATGCAGCTCCTCTCTTTCTTCCGCTGTGATACGGGAGGGCACCTGGGAGGTTAATTACAGCTTTTATGTTTAGAACCCTTTGCTCCGGCCACATTTTTTTCTTTTTAATCTCGACACCCATTTTAAATACACAATAACTGAAACCCGGATCCAGCGCCATTACACCACAGAATTAGACACTACGTGTCCCTACAGTCAGCCACATTCATAAAGTAAAGATACTTGTAACCCAAGTGCTTGTAATTACAAAGGCAGAAGTTTATCAAATAAGTTGTTCAACATTTGTATCTGTGTCCACTGATGCTGCTCTTTACCCAGCACATAGAAGCAATCTGTGCAAAAATCGATCCTGGTTCAGTTGCAGAGATCTCATTTTCTAACACTATACCCTTCCTGTCCCCTTTAATTGGAAAGTAAAGTCATGCACAAATAGAATAAAGTAATAACGAATATTCAATATCAAACAATTAATTATTACAGGGGTCAATATATGCATTCAGGAAGACAGCTTTCCTAATCTTTGCCCTAGATGTTATATACATGTTTGTCAAATTTATCATTCTTTGTGTAAAGTACTTTCTTCATAATAATAAATAAAATAATAAAATAAATTCGGCCACAATTTTCCCCAACTCTCCCTTCCCAGTCTGTAATACTAAACTACTATTGGTGGTGCACACTGGGCATGAAAAGGAACCACCTGTCTTTGTGTATTAATCCATAGCATAGGAAATATACTGTAATGGAAGCATAGGAATAATTAATGTGGGGGAAGCATAGGAAATAATTAAGAGGGGTGGCGCAGCATATGAAATAATTATGGTGGGGGCAGCATAGAAATAATTAAAATTAATTGGGTGAAGGGGCAGCATAGAAATAATTAAATTGTGGGTGGTAAGCATAGGAAATAATTACTTCTGAGGGGCACATGGAAATTAATTAATTATGAGGGGCGAGTATACGGAAAATTAATGGTGGGAGTGAGCTAGGAAATAATTAATGGGGGGGCGCATAGGAAATAATTAATAGTGGGAGGCAGCCTAATCGGAATAATTAATTTCTGAGGGCAGCATAGGAAATAATTAATTCTTTGGGAGGGCAGTATAGGAATAAAAATTATTTTGATGGGGCAGTATAGGAAATAATTAACGGTGGGAGAAGCTAGGAAATTAATAATGGTGAGGGGCACATAGGAAAGAATGAATGTGGGGGGGAAGCTAGGAACTAATTAATGTGGGTGGACGCATATGGAATTAATTAATTATAATTGCATTATCGGAAATAATTAATGTTGAGGGCAGATATAAATAATTAAAGGGTGGGGAAGCATAGGAATAATTTAATGGTGGGGCGCAGCATAGGAAATATTAATTAATGGTGGTTTGGGGCACATAGGAACTAATTAATGTTGAGAGGCAGATAGGAAATAAAGTGTGGGGGGGGCAGCATAGGAAATAATTATGGTGGTGTGTCAGCATAGGAAATAATGGTGGAGGCACTATAGGAAATATTAATGGTTAGGGCAGCATAGAAAATAATTAATGGTGGGGGTATAGGAATCATAATAATTTTAGGGCAGTCCTAGTAATTAATTGGGGTAAGGGGGGGGGGAGGCATATTCAATAATTAATGGAGAGGGGTCCCACTATATTTAATAATTAATTGTCCCAAATAATTCATTAATTGGGCCAATATTTAAAATAGTTCACAAGGGGGTTCAGTATATTAGATAATTAATTGAGGGGGGTACCAGTGTATTATGGATGCGGTCACATGTACTGATATTTATTTTTAAACTTTAGTCCGGCCCTCCAACGGTCTGAGGGGGACAGTGAACGGCCCCCTATGTAAAAAGTTTGGGGACCCCTGTACTACACTATCCATACGCATATTTCTTCTAGTGAGATTGTCTTAAAGAGGACCTGTCACCCAATTTATCGACACTAGGAGCTGCTTACTAAAGTAAGCAGCTCCTAATGCTCGATCAAACGCCCCAGTGTTAGCGTGATAGCGTTACCGGAAACCTCTCTCTGCGCTCTCTGGAGTATGAGAGGCTGGGCACGGGGAGGGCCTCTTTCCTTTGGAGGGGGTTCTCCTTTAGTGTCCCTTAGTCTGTCATCTCCTCTCCTGGTGTTGGGCTGATGCTGCACAGTAGATTTTTGTTTTGTGTTCTGGGCATGAAGTGATGAAGGGCTTGCAGGCGCCAAACCTGGGCTTTATGTGGTTTGTAATGATGTTGTTGTAAGTAATTTAAAATTTCTGATGAAGGGTCTTGTGTTGACCCGAAACGAGTGATACTTAATTTTTAAATGATATGTTGTTTTAAGGCGAGGCAACAGAAGGAGGCGGGGTTTGCTGGCAGCATGGAGAAAGCTTGACTCTGCTGTTCAGAAGTTGACTCATCTCTACTCATTTGCATATCAGAAGTTAAAGTGCCTCAGTGGCAGATCATTTTAGGTGAACTTTTAACCCTTCACCAGCAGGAAGTAATGGTGTGATGGGTAAAATTCTGGTTCTCTTTATAGGAAAGCTACCATTTGATTTGATGCATTATGAAGCAAACATACTTTGAGAATGCTGTAGCTACACTGATGCAGGATCATATCTTGGTTAATCCCCAAGCTGAGCAATCAGTTAACAGTGTTTCAGCCAGGTAAGCTGCTGTGACATCACACATGCATGTATCCCTTAGCCAAGAAGCTGTGACATCACACATGTATGTATCCCTTAGCTAAGAAGCTGTGACATCACACATGCATGTATCCCTTAGCTAAGAAGCTGTGACATCACACATGCATGTATCCCTTAGCTAAGAAGCTGTGACATCACACATGCATGTATCCCTTAGCTAAGAAGCTGTGACATCACACATGCATGTATCCCTTAGCCAAGAAGCTGTGACATCACACATGCATGTATCCCTTAGCTAAGAAGCTCTCCCTCATCATTTCTTGCCAACACCACCCTGCTGGAGACCTGCCAGGCTGTAGGACAGCCCTCCGGTTCCCCATTTCTAGCACCGTGACACTAGCGTGCCTAGGCCGCAACCGTCAGCCACTCAGATACTGCGGGCCCCGGCTGTTTCCAGGCCCCAAGAAAAGGCTAGGCCCTGGTGGGGGATGTTGCAAGTGTTGTCACGAACAGGATTTATACTTCTATGCCTTATTCTGGCACTATAGACTGTCCTTTATAACAAAGACTGTGCTTCCTAACCCTGCTGCCCTGCTGCGGCCCAAGTGATTGTGTGAATTTCTACATTGAACTGTGTTACTGCTGTCCCATGCTGTCGAGCTCCGCTCCAGCACTCAAGAGGTTAATTCCTGCAACGTACTCTGTCAGCTCTGCTACATCTGGTGCAGCAGCACCTGAAGAGTTTACCTTAGGAAACTGTGGCGCAGCAAGTAATTCCAGCCAGCCAAAACCTTCACTGGCGGGAAACCCAGAGGCATCGCTAAGCTCTGCCCCCTGCGCCTATGGCGCGAATCCTGCCTCAGAACGGTGTGGCGCAGGAGAAAATTCAGCCCGCCACAGCTCCGGGTGGGAAGGACTTAAGCCCCGCGAGAGTTTCCCGCTCCACCTCAGCGCAGGGAGTGAGCCGCTGACCGCCTCGTGGAGTGAAGACGCAGCCACCATCTTAGCAAGACCAAGGCCTTCACCTCCCAGTGAGGAACCGGAGTTCCTTGAGGCCTTTGAGACTGTGGCAGCGAATCCCGTCCGGAGACCCTTTGCTGCGCACCGGCTGCATCGCAGTTCGACTCGGGCCTCCTTTGCGGACACTTACCTCCGGTCTGGGATGGAGAGTGCCCCTCTACACGCAACGAGTTTGCTAGCTGCTGGACTTCTCTGCAATAGGTCCAAAATGGCAGACCATCCTCAGCAGCCATCTTCCCCGGCTGGGACTCCGGTTCAACCCCTGCAGAGGACCCTCTCCACTATCGGTGTCCGGGTTCCGTATGCACCGGAGGGTTTTCGTTTTTGTTTGGGGAATCTGCCGCAGCCAGCCCAAATGGCAAAAAAACCGCTGCTATTCCCCTGGGCTCCCTTTGCCCTGGAAGCTATCCTAGAAGAGCCCAACACTCCTCTAGCCATTGCTGACCGTCCTGCGGAGTATCCAGGACCACCTGCTAAGCTAAAGGATCATGGGACTTGTATTTTCCTGTGGTGGCCATCTTGGTGATAACTCCACCTACTTTAAAAACATTTTGTGAATCATAAAATTAAACTATTTAAGCTCCATTTTGTGACTAATGCGTTTTGTGACCTTTGGAAGGGTCGCTTGGGTGCACAGGTACTTTCTGGTCAAGTCTTAAAAGATGTTTTGCCTGTATCTCTTTAATTCACCGACAGATAGGTTTCTGGCAAGGTCTTTTTTTGATTCAGGGGCTCCAGCCAATATCTTGATATGAATTTTGTTTTGGCTCTAAATGTAGATTTAGTCAAATTGGATGCTCCACTCTTAGTAACAGGAGCTGATTCTTCTCCTTTAAGAATTGGAAAAGTTTGTTTCAAAACTCACCTTATTACCTTGCAAATTAGGTCTATTCACAGTGATTTGTTGGAATTTTAAGTTTTTAATAATTTGTCAACTGATATCATCCTAGGGCTTCCCTGGCTAGCCATGCATAATCCTGTCTTTGACTGGACCTCTGGTGAACTGGTAAAGTGGGGTCAAAATTTTTTCCTTCCATTGCACCTCATTACTTGTTTATGATGCTCAGCCTGAGAATGTGAATGTGCTCAACTTTATTTCTGATTTTGTTGATGTATTCGACAAAGTTTCTACTGACACCTTACTTTGGCATAGGCTTTACAATTGTAGGATTGTATAGCTAAGTATACGCACCTGTCTTGATCTTACCGGACTTGAATCGACCTTTCGTGGAGTTGGAGCCATGGTCCCATGGTCCTGACTCCCAACAGACTCCCTGTAGGCTTTTTCTCAAAGAAGTTATCTTCCCGAGAGAGCAATTAGGATGTGGGCAAATGTGAACTCCTGGCCATTAGTTGGCTGTTTAAGGAATGGAAAACCTTCCTTGAAGGTTCCAAACACTGAACTACGATTATTAATAAAAAAAAATAAGAATTTACTGTATTTGGATAATGCTAAGAGATCTCCCGGCAGGCTGGTTAGGCATAGGATTTTTTTTTTTTTACCCATTTTGATTTTGTTAAAAGTAGAGACAATTCCTTCTTCTGATTTTGTTGATGTATTCGACAAAGTTTCTACTGACACCTTACCTTGTCATAGGCTTTACAATTGTAGGATTGTATAGCTAAGAATACGCACCTGTCTTGATTTTACCGGACTTGAATCGACCTTTCGTGGAGTGGGAGCCATGGTCCCATGGTCCTGACTCCCAACAGACACCCTGTAGGCTTTTTCTCAAAGAAGTTTTCTTTGCACAATACAGTAAACTCGTCCACCAAAGTCTCGCCGTTCTATTGCAATTATGGATGTAACCCAAAATACTCATCTTGTCGGAGTCGCTAAACCCTTTTAATGAATCAACATATTATCAACTGAGCTCAGACTGGGCCCAGTCTCTCTCTCATCTGGTTAATGACACCAAGCTAACAAAAGACGGTCCTCTGGCCCTGACTATGTTTTGGGAGAAATGGTACAATTGTCCATATGTGGTTAGGGTTGGATTAATACCAGAATTTTGAGTGCAATACGATGCCCAGAGAAGTATCATGATACTCAATACCGATACAGTACTTTCAGGAAAAGAAAAAAGTATTATCTGAATTCAACGTTGAGGGTGCAGTCACAATGCAAACGTCTGGGGGCGGAGCTCAGTCAAATCGCATTTGCGTTTCCAATGAACCGATCCACCAGCATTTTGCAAGGAGAGCTTTAGTTTTTTTTATGACAGTTTATTATATGTATTGTAATGGTTGTCCTGGAAATGTAAATATAAAATCTATAATTTGATTTGTGTCTCATACAGTTAAATTGGATTAATAAAAGTGTATTAATTATAAGTTAGGATTTTTTTGATATAGTTAGGGTTTTTTTTATTATGTCACGGGTCATGAAAGGGTTAAGCGTCAAAAAAATTTGTGCATCCGAATGACCAGAGACAGGTTTTTATTCACAGGAAGTAAATAATGAAGCTTAAGTCTTCACGATAATTGGTTCTAACTTCGGAAGGCTTTAACATATCAGGTGATTTTGAGAGAATCTTTTCTCGGGACAATTGTACTTCATGGTAAAGTGATAAGTTTGCGTGTCGTTCTGAAACAAAAGTGAAAATTGGCAAAAGTTGTAAAAATTCTTATTTCCAAGTGTGAAATGTTCTGCTTTCAGGCAGAAGTTAAAACTACCAAAAAGCTTGATAATTAATATTTACGACATGTCGCTTTATGTTGAGATGATATTTTATGCATCCTCTCACTTTTCTAGGATGTTATGAGGCGCAGCTTTAGGTGCGATTTTCCATTTGTCATGAAAATGCCCAAAAACTCACATTTGAGGGACAACTCAGTTTCAGGTGACTGTGTAAGGCCAAAGAATAGAGTAACACCCCATAAAAGACCCCACTATAAAAGTTCACCCCTCAACATATGTAAAAAACTTCTAAAGTCTATTAACTCTTTAAGTGTTTCCAGGGTTCAAACCATATGGACCTGCCGATTAGAACATTTTTTGGCACAAATACATTAATTTAGGCCAAAACTGACAGTTTCATAATAAATTAAATGATGAAACACGTCCCAGCGCACCCTGCGCGTCAGTCTACCACAAGTCCCAGCGCACCCTGCGCGTCAGTCTACCACAAGTCAAGCGACCTGCCCGTTTCAGTCTACCACAAGTCCCAGCCGCCACCCTGCCCGTCAGTCACCACAAGTCCCAGAGCAACTGCCCGTCAGTCTTACCACAAAGTCCCCAGCGCCACCCTGCCCGTCAGTCTACCACAAGTCCCAGCGCACCCTGCCCGTCAGTCTACCACAAGTCCCAGCGCACCCTGCCCGTCAGTCTACCACAAGTCCCAGCGCACCCTGCCCGTCAGTCTACCACAAGTCCCAGCGCACCCTGCCCGTCAGTCTACCCAAGTCCCAGCGCACCCTGCCCGTTAAGTCATACACAAGTCCAGCGCACCCCTGCCCGCAGTCTGCCACAAGCCCCGGAGGCACCCTGCCCGTCAGTCGGCCACAAGTACCAGCGCACCCTGCCCTCAGTCTACCACAAGTCCCAGCGCACCCTGTCAGTCCTGGTGTCGAAGTGACAGCCCCTGTGAGAAGTCTTTCTCTTCATACCCAGACGGCAGAGGATAAGAGGGAATGGCCCAGTACTCCACTAGAAGTCGGATACTCCAGATCCCTGCCCGGCACCGACTCTGCCTCACTCGTACAGGCCCAGCCACTACACACCACCATAGGAGGAGAAGGCGAGTGATGGGGGCGGCCACCATATTGTAAGCGACTTCTCAGCCAGCGGCCACTCTGCTGGTTCTCCTCCTCCTCTGGAATAAGCTCGGTGATCTTGTACAAACCCCGGATCCAGCTCACCCTGGCCGGCGGTGTGACATTCACGGCTAACCTGGAGGAGGGACAGCCGATTCCTGAACGCCCTTTGTATGGCCACAGCTGACGATGTTTGGGCACTGATTTGCTAACAGTTAGTTTCTAGGGGAAGGAATCTAAACATAGTGAAAGGCAATTATGTCCCCATCGTGCGCGCCGCCCGCATTTTCGGAGACCAAATAAATTGTAGTGTGTTACCATTTGCATATATGAAGTTGAAGGGCGTCACTTCGGTGCTCTCTTGTGGGAAGATACGTGAGGGTGGAGGACGTCAGGTCATGAGTCCAGTGGAGGAATGTAGTGTAGATGAGGCGGATGCTATGTGCAGAAAACCTTTCAGTGAATTGTATTCTGCACTCCAGCGGAGGGGGTGGGTAAAGGGAGGACCTGGAATGTGAATAGCTTGGTGCAGCTCTTGGATGAAAAGAGAGATGAACCGGATGAGTTAAATTTTATTTGGTTCAGGCTCAGAATTCAAAGCGTTGGTCCAATTTAGCCAATTGGTTTTGTTGTGTAATGAAAAGTTTTTCAATTTTCCTGTATACTTCGGTATAAATTTCTCACAGTTTAATAGATCTCTGTTGCTTATTAAGCTTGCCGTCTTTGGATGGAATAATGTCCTACTTAGCAGACAGTTGAGGCATTTGGACAATTATTCATCATTCTGATTGTGGCAGCACTGTTAGGCGCGCTCACGCTGTGCGTTTTGTGTTGCGTTTTCATTGCGACCAGCTGAGATGAGGTGATTTGCTAAGTACATTTACTGTAGCATTTACAAAAAATGCAGTGTAAATGCAACATAAAACACACGTTAAATATGTTAACAAAACTTGAATGTCATTAAGCATGTGTTAAACTCATGTTACACTCGTTGTAAACGCAAATGTTAACAGTAATGGATTAGGTAAATACCTAATGGTAGCTGTTGTAAGCGTTTATAATGCATCGTGTGAATAGTGCGACCACATTCAGGAGAGCGTATCTGCTGCATACCAGTGGTCCATGCTGTGGTCCTGCCCAGCCACGGGTTTCCTCGGTCACTCCCCTGGGCAAGGCAAACAGGAATGTGGGTGGTGGCGAGGGCCTGCCAGGGTGCTGGGAGAAAGGGGTGCCTGGGACTTAAAGGGCCTATACTGTGGGCCCAGAGTAAAAAGAAGTAGGTGGGGTTCTATAATGTAGGCGGAAAAAAAAAATGTCCCAATGGATACAGTGTTGTAGATTCTCTAAATGGAAACAGAAATAACGATTTCCATAAGGAGGTATTATTATGCTAAGAAAGGCCTGAGCCAAAAGCATATAAGAACAGCATGTGAAGCAACACACACAAAAAAGGAAAGCTTTCTGTTTGGGTCCCCCATCCGAAAAAAAAGTTAAATAACGATCTACCGTTACTGAACACAACCACACAATCAGGAATAATGTTATACATGGACACACATAAAGACTGAATAATAGCACCAGGCTATGAGCATACCATTACCCCTGCTCATGACCGGATACCACCACACCAATACCATTACCACTGCAAAATAATACACCTAACACAGTTTGATGGGGAAACTTTAGCACGCCGAGTGCCCAAACTGCAACCCCAAACCCATTATTTATGCGAGGTGCCAACCAAAATTAAAGCCGAGTAACTTATGCGCCACTGTTCAACACTTTTCTACTTCATTAATGGCCTCTGAAGGACAGCAACACCGTTTAGAAAGATTGAAATGTTCATCTTTTATCTTCTTTCCATTGTCCCGCTGTACACAGAGAATCATGGGGAGGGCCAGCAGAGGTCTCCAAAGTTAATTTGTCCCTGGCTACACATGTCGCCCCTCCTTACAGTTCTAAGTAGCGAGAGTAAGTATCAAAATATGACTGATGAAAGCAGCATCTTTTAGTTGATTGGAAACTGCAGAAGATTCTTTGAGTCTGTCTGGTGTGCTGGGGCGATGGCTCTGAGTGCCGCTATGGCACCCGGTGCCATAGTTCTCCACCACTGACCTAATAACATACTCAATAACATAAAAAAAAGAATCCAAATTAGAAATGAAATGCATGCAGATAATTTAAAGATTTATAATATAGTTATATCTGAGACTCATCGTTTACAGTCTTCTTCATTACAGCTTATGCGCCCCCCGTCGTTTGGGATGTCTGCTCTATCAGTAAGAGAGAGAAATCTATAACGCATCCAGATGTGATGATGAATCCCCCCCCCACCCTAGCTGTACTTCAGCTCTTGGGTAGCACATCTGTGCCCTTAAAGATACCACCAATGCACTTACAGTATAACATGGCACTGGAATATATATATATATATATATATACACAGCACCTCCTTACTAAAGCTAATATAACAGTACCCCTGCTATAGGGGAGTCACACACTAACACTGTCATTTCCAGTTCTTTTATTAGAAGCTGCCCCTGACTATACAGCAACCCCCACTATACAACTCTCCCCCCCCTGTCAAAAAACAATGGCCCATTTTGTGACCGCCCCTCTCCATTGCCACCACTCTATACCAGCATCCCCAGCTTGTCCCTAAAAATAAAGTTCCCACAATCCCACTAAATGTACTGACTCCAGCCCCTGTCCTCTATATCAGTGCACTATACAGGGCACCCCCCCATCCTCTATACATGATTCCCTGCCTCTAGCAGTGCCTCAAACACAGTCCAACAAACAGTCCAACAATTATTAAAACAAAAAAGAAAAGAGGAGAAAGTATCTCTGACCGGAGCTCAGACAACATTTATGAATCCAACACAGTTATTGCTGGCACCTACGATCCTTTCAATGAGATTGCACGTCTCCACAGGGTTCTGACAAGGATAGGTCACCATTCAGACCAACTAAATCACGTTTTCACAAGCATCTTCATGCCATCTCTCTTTAAGAGGACTGTCACTCAATTTTCGGCACCAGGAGTGCCTTACTAAAGTATTGTTACATGTTGGGTGCAAAGCTGTCGATGTATTCATGAGGGGGCGGTCCGAGGCGCTGCCTCTTCTCCGGACCGCCCTGCTCCTCAATGCCGGGCAGTGGACTCCGTGCGCTAGACGGCAGGTCCCCGCCCCCCTAGCCATGCCACCAACCCCGCCCCCTCATGAATACGTCGGGTTCTTTGCGAGCGGGTCCGACAATTACATCTGTAGATCTTGTATTTTATATAAAAGAAAAAACATAACACAACCAAAAATAATATACAATAACTACAAAAATATATGCAATCTAACTGCTGCGTCAGCCACATTCACATAGCAAAAACAATAACTTACAATACACCAAAATGAATAAACACCAATACCACAAACCCCACCAACCGATTATCACAACCTAAACCAAACAATATAAAACCAAAGACAAGACACACCCACACATACACATAAAGACCATTAAATATACATAAACCCACCCCACACCATCTAATAACACAACCACCCCACACCCATTTTTATATATACTAATATATTATAATATGAGAATAGAAAAAAAAATAAAATATTATATATATATTATGAACAAAAACACAGGAATCCACATAACACTACACCAGTGATTTCAACCTTGTGTGCCGACGAAACATGGTTGAGTGTGCCCGGGAAAGTTCCCCGTTACATGGTGCCCCTGTGTAGTGCTGCCGCCGCGCCCCCGTGTTCGGCCCCATACTTACCTACACGCCCGCGTCGGCGATGCGACCCATCGTCTGTAGCTCCTTGCACCGCGCGGCCAATGTCACGTGGAACTGAACCTGACTCAGGTAGCGTAATCACGGACCAAAGGCGCGCGCGTTGCAGGAGCTACAGAAGATGGGGATCGCCGACTCGGGGTGGGCGGATCGCATTAGGGTGAAGATACGCGGAAGGAAGAGACATCAAGGGTTAAGTATATAAGGTTCTTATTGTATAGGAAGGCAGCGCTAGGTCTTTTTTTTATTAGTAAAGGGAGGATGGGGCTTTTTATTAGTTTAAGGGAGGCCGCCAGGGTCTTTTAATTAGTAAAGGGAGGCCGTAAGAGGTTTTATTAGTAAAGGGGAGGCCGATAGGGCGTTTTTTATTAGTAAGGGAGGCCTTTTATGACTGTTTTAGTGTCATTTTGTGCTCTTTTGGTTGGTGGTGGCTCCCAGGATTTCTACGTAGAAAAAGGGTTCAGCGGCTCAAAAAAGGTTGAAAATCACGCACTACAATAAACTAAATCCCTCGCCCGCACCATTCCCTTCCCCCCAGACATGGTTTTTCTAACGTCCCGAAAGTTTGCGTTTTAAGTAGTCAGAACCGTGTCCAAACCAGTGTACTAGGTCAGTTCATACTCCCACCACATCACCCCCTCCCAACCTAATACGTATTTACAATATATACAGTCTTTACACATAACATACAGAAAGAAACAGAATACAAAAAGTCTAACAACATCAATACAAACCCAAAAGCCCAGGTTTGGCGCCTGCAAGCCATTAATCAATTCATGCCCAGAAACAAAAACAAAAATCTACTTTGTGCAGCATAAGCCCAACACCAGGAGAGGAGATGACAGGACTAAGGGCACTAAAGGAGAACCCCATCCAAAGGAAAAGAGGCCCACCCGTGCCCCAGCCTTCTCATACTCCAGAGAGAGCGCAGAGAGAGGTTTCCGGGTAACGCTATCACGCTAAACACTGGGGCGTTGATCCGGCATTAGGAGTGCTTAACTTAGTATAGCAGACTCCTAGTGTCGAGAAATTGGGTGGACAGGTCTCTTTAAGACAATCCGCACTAGACGAAAACGCGTATGGATAGTTGTAGTACAGGGGTCCCCAAACTTTTTAAATAGGGGGGCCGTTCACGGTCCCCCTCAGACCGTTGGAGGGCGACTAAGGTTAAAAAAAATAGCAGTACCTGTGACCGCAATCCATAAAAATACACTGGTACCCCCCTCAATTAAGGATCTAATATACTGAACCCTTGTGGAAACTATTGTTAAATATTGGCCCAAAGTAATGAATTATTTGGGACAATAATATCAATATAGTGGGACCCCTCTCCATTAATTATGCATATGCCTCCCTCCCCCATTAATTATAGACTGCCCCTCATAATTAAGTATCTCTATACCCCCACCATTAATTATTTCTATGCTGACCCTCACCATTAATTATTTCCTATAGTGCCTCCACATCTTTCCTATGCTGCCCCCCACCATAATTATTTCTATGCTGCCCCCACCTTTATTTCTATGGCCTCTCACCATTAATTAGTTCCTATGCTGCCCCCACCATTATTATTTCCATGCGCGCCCCACAATTATTATTTCCTATGCTTCCCCACATTAATTATTTTATATGCTGCCACATCAACATTAATTATTCCTATACTGCCCCTTATAATTATTACTTCCTATTGCTTCCCCCCTACAATTAATTATTTCCTATGCTTCCCCCCACCATTAATTTTTTTCATATGCTGCCCTCACCATTAATTATTTCTTGCTTCCTCCCACCATTAATTATTTCCATTTACTGCCCTCAAAAGTAATATCCTATACATGCCCCTCAGAATTAATTATTTCCTATCTGCCCGCTGCCCCTCGAATTTTAATTATTCCTAATGCTGGCTCCCAATTTAATGATTTATGCTGACCACCACCATAAATTATTTCTATGCTTCCCTCCCACCATTATTATTTCGTATACTGCCCTCATAATTAAATTATTTTCCTATGCTGACCCCTCAGAAGTAATATTTCCTATGCTCTCCCCCACCATTAATTATTTCCGATGCTGCACCCTCACCATTAATATTATTGCTGCCCCCCCACCATAATATCCTATGCTGCGCCCCAATATTAATTATTTCCTATGCTTCCCCCACCATAATTATTTCCTATGTTCCATCACCATTAATATTTCCTATGCTAGGAGTAATACAAAAGCAGGTGGTCCTTTTCTGCCCAGTGTGCCACACCAATAGAGTTTAGTATTTACAGAAATGGGAAGGGAGAGTTGGAAAAATTTGTGGCAGATGTATTTTATTTATTTTATTTATTATTATGAAAAAGTCTTTACACAAGAATGATAAAAAATGGCAAACAGGTATATAACATCTAGGGGCAAGATTAGGAAGTTGTCTTCCTGCTGCAATATATGGACCCCTTTTAATATTAACTGTTTGATATTCTTATTACTTTCTCTATTTGTGCAGGCTTTTACTTTCCAAGAAAGGGACAGGAAGGTTATAGTGTTATTGAGATGGGATCTCTGCAACTGCCAGGATCGTTTTTGCAGATTGCTTTATGTGTGGTAGAGCAGGAATAAGTGGATACAGATACATGTTGCAATTTATTGTAACTCTGCTTGTATTACAAGCACTTGGGTTACAAGTTCCTTTTACTTTTATTAAATTGTGGCTGGCTGTGCTGTAGCACAAGTAGTGTTGAATTCTTTTTGTATGGTGTGTCCCGGGTTTCAGCTTATTGTGTATTTACAGGGGTTGTCCGCAGTTTAAAAAGAAAAATATATTGTGGCCGGGAGCGGGGTTACTAAAACAATAAAGCTGTACTACCTCCCGGGGCCCTCCCGTATCCAGCGCTGCATTCAGCTCCGAACGGATGCGACAAACCTTCCTGTCCCCATACACCATTGCTGTGTATATGGGACAGATAGGAGTACCGGCCACGGGCCGGCCGGAACTGAGGCAGCGCTGCTTCGGGGCCATGGTTGTTACATGGCCCCCGGGACCGGAGCGACAACAGAGCTGGATTCGGAGGGGACACCGGGAGGTAAGTACAGCTTTATTGTTTAGTACCCGTCCTGGCCACATATTTTTTTTTTTTTTAAAACTCGGGACAACCCCTTTAATCGTCGATGTTTCACGCTCCCAGGTGGTTATCTCATCCAGCGGTATCGAGTGGATCTATCTAGCTGTTGGCCGAAGCTAAGCACAGTACTTATGTATGTTTGATCCATATCTTTCACTGACTCGTAGAAAGTGATCTCCAACAGAGTGTAGAGCGTATAGATTAGTATTTCTCAAGATCATGAGTGAAGTTGGCCCCCCACCTTGTTCAAATCAACAAAAGTTGTGCAACGTTGTGCTACGTTTGTGCTGGTTTGGCAGCAGAAATTTTCGTTGGTGCAGCTACGTTTTTAAGGATTTTAATGAAGTTACAGAGGTCATCAGAGGTCAAACAGCCCCCCACATTGCCCAATCAAACACAAATGGTGCCGAACAATTCGCTACGTTTGTGCTGGTTTGTGCTGCGCAATTTTTGGCTTGGCTGCTTGTTTTGAATATATGAACAAAAATTGAAAGTTCAAAGTTCAAGCAGGCCCCCCACAGTAACGGAATAAACAAACTGGTTCAAACGTTAGTGCTACAGTTTGTGCTGTTGTCAGCAAAAATTTTTGTTGGTGCCGTTATACTTTTTAAGGTATGTTCAGGTGTTTGAGGTGTTTTGGAATGAACTGTAAAAAACAAAAAACCTAAGTACACTTCCTGGTTGTCACCAGGGGGAGCTGCCAAACAATGTACTTTGGAAGAAATGAAACTATGATTGACTCTGGAAAAAGTATGAATATATAAAATGATAGCGGGCACAAACGAAAATTTGTTTGCTGCACAAACCAGCACAAACGTTAGCACTAACGTTGACACCAGTTTTGTTTGATTCCGTTAATGTGGGGGGGCTGCTAAACTTTGAACTTTACATTTTTTAGTCATAAATTCCAAAACAAAAGAGCACAAACAAAAATTTGCGCAGAACAAACCAGCACAAACGTAGCAGAATTATTGGAACCGTGTTGTTTGATTTGTAGCAATGTGGGGGGGTGGTTGACCTCTGAGACCTCTGGAAAACTTTCATAAAAAAATCTTAAAACGATTAGCGGCACAACGAAAATTTCTGCGGCACAAAACCAGCACAAACGTAGCACAAACGTTTGACACCAATTGGGTTTGATGTGAAACCCCAAGGTGGGGGGGCAAACTTCCAACTTAGGTTTTCTCAAGGACCGTTACGGAAGCATAGAACAGTTAAAAAGATTCATTAAGTCCTTGGGACTGACAGAGTTCATATTTAAAGATCCATTCACTCTCTGTTTGGAGCAGGAATTTTATCCAGTATCCCCTTAGATATTCAATTCTTTGGCATATGGCCCATCCTCTTATATCACGGATTCTAAGGGAATCTGATTCTCAGGATTGGCCATTATGGCCCATTCCTCTATATTCACTGATTCTCAGAAACCTGTTTAAGAGCAATGCCACGGTCCTGTGTTGTAATTGTTACCCAAGGTCACAAGATCTTGGCAGTCCTTGTAGGGTTTAAACACGCTGCCCTCATACAACGGGCAGCTGAAACCAGCTCTGAGAAGAGACCCAGGTAACAATAGATAAGGCACTCTCTATACTGCTGTGGAGATACTTCTACGAGCAGTGGAAAGAGTATAGGATCAAACATACATAAGAATGTGCTGAGCTCGGCCAACAGCTAGATAAGATCCACTATATACACTGCTGGATGGATAACACCCTGGTTAGCAGTGAAAACACGACGATTTTAAATACACAATAAGCTGAAACCCGGGACACAGCAATACAAAACAGAATTCAGACACTACTTGTGCTACAGCCAGCCACAATTAATAAAGTTCAAAAGGCTTACTTGTAAACCCAAAGTGCTTGTGTACAAAGGAAGAAGTTACAAATAACGTGCACCATTGTATCTGTATCCAATGATTCTGCTCGTACCAGCACAGGAAGCAATCTGCAAAACGACCTGGGCAGGGCAGAATCTCAATTCTTAACAATACTCCTGTCCCTTTTTGGAAAGTAAAAGATGCACAAAAAATAGAAGAAGTAATAAAAGAATATCAAACAAGTTAATATTAAAAGGGTCAATATATGCAGAGGAAGACAAGTCCGAAATCTTGCCCTAGATGTTATAACTGTTTGCCAATTTGATCATTCTTGTGTAAAGACTTTTTAATAATAATAAATAAATGTTATATTTATCTGCCACAATTTTTCCCAACTCCCCTTCCCATTCTGTAATATTATCTTCCTAGCTGCCCCCACCATTAATTATTTCTTGATGCCCTCAACCATTAATTATTTTATATGCGCCCTCAACATTAATATTCCTATATGACCCTAGAATTAATTGATTTCCTCTGCTCCACCCACATTGATTATTCCTCTGCTGCCCTCACCAAATTATTTCCGAGGCTCCCACACCCATTATTATTTCCTATACTGTCCCTTATAATTAATGTATGTCCTATGCTGCCCCTCAGAATGAATTATCCTTGCTGCCCTCACCAGGAATTATTTCCTATACTTCCCCCCCCCACCATTAATGTATTACTATGCTTTGCCCTCAGAATTAATTATTTCCTATACGGCACTCAACCTTAATTATGTCATATGCTTACCCACCATTATTATTTCATTATACTGTCCCTTATAATATACTTTCCTATGCGTCCACTCGGAATAATTATTCCTATACGGCCCCTCACCATTAATTATTTCCTATTGCTATTGCCCCTACCATTAATTATTTACTATGCTTCCCCCCCCCCAACATTAATTATTTACTATTGCTGCCCACAAAAATTTAAATTTTTATTTTTTTTTCCATACTGCCCCCACCAGTAATTATTTTCTATGCTGCCCATCACCATAATTATTCCTATGCTGCCACCCCTCACCATTAATATTCCATGCTGCCCCTCAGTAATGAATTATTCCTATGTGCCCCTCATAATTAATTATTTCCTATACTGCCCCTCCAAATTAATTATTTACTATGCTGCCCCTCAAATTAATTATTCCATGCGGCCCCTCAACCCATTTTAATTTTTCCTATGCGATGCCCCTCACCAGTAATATTTCCCTAGCTGCCCCTCACCATTACTATTTAATATGATGGCCCCTCATCGTAATTATTTCCATACTGCCACTCCATAGCTAAACTATTGGCTCACGGCCACCACAATTCTTTTTACACCGTTTTTAATTAAAAAAATTAAAAAAAAACATTGTACTCACTAAGTTCTCCCACGCGGTCTTATATCTTCTTGACGCGTCCGGGCAGAAAGGGTGCGCGGGCCCGCGTGATGACGTTATTTGTGTTGGCTGCGCATACAAGTTAAAAGAGCGATGTGCGCTGGGGATTGTCTTCGGCCCACATTGACTCCACCCAATAGTGCGAGGAGCCGTTTCAGGCCGCATCGAGAGCACTACACAGTGACGGGCAGGAGCTTCCTGTACGGAACGGACAGAGGCTCCTGACCCGACTGTCGAAGGCCCGTGGGGGCCCGGCGATGGCGCGACAAGCTAGGGCCGGATCCACGCGGTCAGGGGCCGTAGTTTTGGGGAACCCTGGTCTGTAGTTTAAAATTTGATTTAAAAATATACACACTTACAACAATATTTGTAAAAATGTGATATCTAGACATAAGCAGGAAGCCAGTCACACATGTCCCACCTGACCTGGGTTTGCCTACACAGCGAATTTGGAATGAAGGGGGAGTAAAAAAACAGAAAATCAAAAAACACAAAAAAAGGGAATGAGTCCTGTAAGGGTTTAACCCATAAGCGACCAGGACTTATAGTCATCCACGGGGCTAGAGATTAGCGACACTGGGGACGTTCATAAGTCAATGCTTATGGCACCGGATCATGAACGGAGCGGTACCAGAAGCAGCGGCTGTCAGCCGCGGTCATGCGGTTGTTTCGCTGTGGATCGGATCCCCCGTTGCACTTTACCGGGGGATCCGATCCTATTCGGGAAGCTACGAGGACTTGGCATGTGCCCCGGAGATGCCCGCGTCTCCCTGGCAGTTCAGACCCACTTCCGGGTTGCTGTAAAACTGTCTGAGCGCTGCGCAAAGCTGCTCAACAGTTTCCACTGCTACAATAAAATAGTATTTGTGAGCAGTGTATGAACTTGACGTGATCAGAGCATCACTGGTTTCAAGTTCAGTATGTATAATTAAAAAAAAAAGTCAAACACATAAGTTAATAATTAGAATAAATATAAAAAATAAAGCATTCCATATAAGCCCCTCAAAATGTCACTCCTATAAAAACACTTAATAAAGTATAAAAAAAACACAGAAAACCCTGCATTGGTATTGCCACGTCCGTAACAATCTGTATACTACAAACAGAACGTTACTGGACCCGCATGGGTAAACGCCCGATAGAAAAAAAAATGCAAAAAAAGTTCCTAAAAACGATCATTTTAATTAATACACTATAAAAAAAAAATGCTCTAAAAAGTGATTAAAAAACTGTGATGCACTCCAAAAAATAAGCCAATAAAAGAACAACTCGCAAAAAAAATAAGCCCTAACAGATTTGTTAGGCCGAAAAATAAAAAAAGTAATGCATATGAAAGCTGGTGATTGCTAAATGAACAAGATTTATCAAAAATTGGTTTTATCAAGTACCATTGAGTAAAATACACAAAGCCCCCCACATATTTGGGTATCCTTGCGTCCGTAACAATCTGCATAAAAAACAGATCGTTATTAGATCCGCAAAGTGACCCCGTTATTAAAAAAAAAACAAAAAAAAGCTCCAGAAAAAAAATCATTGTCAATTAATACCCTATAAAAATGCTCGCAAAAGTGGGAGTTAAAAAGTATGCACTCTAAAATAAGACCACTAAAAAGAACAATCCTTCTCGCAAAAAATAAACTATTTAAAAAAGTTGTGAGAGCGAAAAATAAAAAAGTTGGTGATGCGGAAAATTAACAAAATTTTTGCCAAATACTTTTTATTCAGTTAAAATGGGAAAAAAATAAAAAATAAAAAATCTATATAAATGAGGTCTTTTTGTAATCGGTGGCGACCCATAGAAAAATAATAAACTCATTTATGGTTGGGAAACGCAAAAAAAAAAAACACATAAAAATCTTCCTGAAAAGTGATGAGGTTTTGTTACTCCACCAACAAAAAAAAAAGGAGTTATAAAATCTCACCCAATTAGCATATAGATTCCCCTAAAATTACGTACCAGAAAGAGAAAGTGCATCTGGTGGCAAAGAAATAAGCCCCTATAGGTCCACATTAAAAAAAAGAAAAAAATTATAGCCTTGTACAATGTGACATAGAAATTGAATCGGGATGGCGCCTCCTTCCCTTCTATGGACCGGCCGTGCTGCGCCATACAGAGGTTAACCCCACGAGAGAGTATCAGTGTATTCGGGAGGATTGTGGTAACAACTTTGTGAGCCTTTATTCATTTTAATGCATGAAAGTGAATTTTCCACCCAAAATGAGGTGTATGTGAAAAAATTATACAATTGCAGACTGCCACCTCCATTTGTTTGTAACCCCTGATAAAACACGTAAAGGGTTAACAAACTTCTTAAAAGTGGTTTTTCAGACGTGATGGGGGTCTAGTTTCCCATGGGGAATTACGAGCTCACTATGAGTAGGCCTCTCAGTGTCAATTTTGAGAAGTTGAGCAGGTCAATCTAACTACAGGTTTTTGGTGATTTTTACAAAAAATGTGAAAAGATACTAAATTTGAGCCTCATAACATTCTAGTAAACTTGGGAATCTTAAAAAACCATCCAATAAAGCAGACATTGGGGGAAATGTAAGTTATGAATTTATTGGGCGCTATGCCTATTGCCATCAAAGTAGAGAATCTAGAACGCATTGAACATTAAAGAATTTTCAAATTTTTGCAAATCTTGTGTTTTTTCATGAAATAAAAGCAAAAGATGTAATCCAAATGGTTAAACTAATTTGAAAGTACAATGGATTTGTCACGAGAAACAACGCTCAAAATACCATGGATATCTCATAGCGTCCAAAGCTATAACCATTATCGTGACACAGGAAGAGTTTGAAGAACGGGGCCGCGTCCGTAAGCAAAATAGGTGAGTACCGTAGGGGTTCAGCTTGCTGTGTAGGCGAAACCCAGGGTCAGGTGGACATGTGTGACTGGCGTCCTGCTTATGTCTAGATATGCACATTTTTACAAATATTGTGTGTAGTGTGTATATTTTTAAATCAAATTTTAAACTACACCAGGGTTCCCCAAACTACGGCCCGCGGACCGCTTGGATCCGGCCCGACGCTTGTCGCGCCAGCGCCGGGCCCCCACGGCCTTCGACAGTCGGGCAGGAGCCTCCGTCCGGACAGGAAGCTCCTGCCCGTCACTGTGTAGTGCTCGATGCGGCCGGAAACGGCTGCCCGAGCACTATTGGTGGAGCGTTGTGGCCGGAAGACAACCCCGGCGCACATCGCTCTTTGAACTTGGATGCGCAGCCACACAATAACGTCATCACGCGGCCGCGCACCCTTTCCTGCCCGGACGCGGCAAGAAGATAGAAGACGCGCCGTGGGAGACTTAGGTGAGTACAGGTTTTTTTTTAATTTTTTTAATTAAAAACGGTCGTAAAAAGATTGTGGTGGCCGTGAGCCAATAGTTAGCTATGAGGGGCAGTATAGGAAATAATTAACGGTGAGGGGCAGCATAGGAAGGGAACCGGGCAGCTCGCGGGGCACATGCCAAAGTTCCTCGGAGCTGCCCAGACAAGAGGACGGATCCCCTGTAAGTTGGCCCGGGGGATCCGATCCACGCGCACACCCTTTGCATGAACCGTGGGCCTGACATAGCCCTGCTTCTGTTACGGCTTCCGTTCATTATCCGGTGCCATAAGCATTGACGTTATAGACCCCCCGTTGCGCTAAGTCTCTAGCCCTGGGGATGGACGAGAACGTCTTGGTTGCGCTTAGGGGTTTAAACCTTACAGGAACTCTCCCTGGTTTGGTTTTGAGGTTCTTTTTTTTACACTCCCCTTCATGTCCAAGTTCGCGTGGGTAGGCGCACCCAGTGGGCGGTGGACATGGGTGACTGGCGGCCGGCTTAGGTCCGAGATAGGGCACATTGGACAAGATGGGGGTGGTAGTGTGTATATGGTTAAGCAAAGTGAACTACACCAGGTTCCCAAACTACGGTCCGCGGATCCGCGTGGAGCCGGCCCAAGCGTGTCGCTGCCACGCCGGGCCCCCACGGTGCCCTGCGACATTTCCTGGCAGGAGCCTCTGTCCGTCCGGACGGAAGCTCCTTCCGTCACTGTGGTGTGCTCGATGCGGCCGGAACGGCCTCCTCGGCCACTATTTGGTGGAGCAATGTTGGCCGGAAGAAAACCCCAGCGCACATCGCTATTCTTTGAACTTGGATTGCCACCACCAATAACGTCATCACGCGGGCCTTTTCGCGCACATTCCTTTTCCTGCCTGCTGGACGCGGCATAGAAGATAGAAGACGCCGTGGATGACTTAGTGTGAGTACAGGTTTTTTTTTTATTTTTTTTAATTAAAACACTGTCTAAAAATTGTGGTGGCCGTGACCCATATTTAGCTATGAGGGCAGTATAGGAAATACTTAACGATATGGGTTCAGCCATAGGAATCATAATGGTGAGGGGCAGCAAGGAAAATAATTAATGGTGATTGGGCAGCATGAATTAATTAATGGTGAGGGGCAGCAAGAGGAAATTAATTAATGGTGAGGGTCAAGCATAGAAATAATTAATGGTGTAGTGGGTCCTTATAGGAAATAATTAATTATGGAGGGGCAGCATAGGGAAATAATTAATTATGAGGGCAGCATAGGAAATAATTAAATGGTGGGTGGGTGGGCAGCATATGAAATAATTAATGGTGAGGGCCAGCTAGAAAAAATAATTATGGTGGTGGGCATATAGGAAATAATTATTAGATGGTGCAGCATTAGGACATAATTAATGGTGGGGGGGGGGAATGTCATAGGAAATATTAATGGGTGAGGGGCAGCATCGGTAATACTAATTGGTGAGGGGCTAGAATAGGAAATAATTAATTCGGAGGCAGCTGTAGGAAATAATTAATTATCAGGGACAGTATAAGAATAATTAATTGGTGGGGAAGCATAAGGAAATAATTAATGGTTGATGGCCTATAGGAAAGATAATTCTGAGGTGGCAGCACTAGGAAAATAATTAATGGTTGGTGGGGGTGGGGAAGCATAGGAAATAATTAATGTTGAGTGGGCAGCATAGGAAATAAGGATTCGAGGGCAGCATAAGGAAATTTAATTATCAGGGAGCAGTATAGTGGAATATTATGGTTGGGGGGATCATCAGGAAATAATTAATGGTGTAGGGGCAGCAGCATAGGAATAATCAATGGTTGGTTGTATAGCATGGAAATAATTAATTATAAGGGGCAGTATTATTTGAAATCATTTAATGTCAGAGGGGCATCATATAAAATAAGTAATGGTTGAGGGCAGCAAGGATTAACTAATTAATGGTGGGTGGGCAGCATAGAAATAATATTATCAGAATTGGGAAGGGAGAGTTGGGAAAATTGTGGCAGATAAAATATAATATACATTTATTTTATTATTATTAAAAAGTCCTTTACACAAGAAATGATAAATTTGCAAACATGTTATTACATCTAGGGCATAGATTAGGTAACCTTGTCTTCCTGCATGCATATATTGACCCCTTTTAATATTACCTTTTGTTTGATAATTCTTTTATTACTTTCTTCTATTTTTTGTTCATGCTTTTACTTCCAATAAAGGGACATAGGAAGGTATAGTGTTAGAGATTGAGATCTTCTGCAACTGCCTCATGATCGTTTTTTTGCAGATTGCTTCTATGTGCTGGTAAGAGCAGAATCAGTGGATACAGATACAATGTTGCACTTTATTTGTAACTTCTGCCTTTGTATCACAAGCACTTGGGTTACAAGTATCCTTTTACTTTATTAATTGTGGCTGGCTGTAGGCACAAGTAGTGTCTGAATTCTGTTTTGTATGGCTGTGTCCCGGGTTTCAGCTTATTGTGTATTTAATCGTCGATGTTTCACTGCTACCAGGTGGTTATCTCATCCAGCAGTGTATATAGTGGATCTTATCTAGCTGTTGGCCGAGCTCAGCACATTACTTATTGTATGTTTGATCCTATATCTTTCACTGCTCGTAGAAAGTATCTCCACAGCAGTATAGAGAGTGGACCTTATCTAGTTGTTACCGGGTCTCTTCTCAGAGCTGGGTTCAGCTGCCCGTTGTTGAGGGCAGCGTGTTTAAACCAGACAGACGCCAAGATCTTGTGACCTGGGTAACAATTACAACACAGGACTGTGGCACTTGCTCTTACAGTTTCTGAGAATCAGTGATATAAGAGGATAGGCCATATGCCAATCCTGAGAATCAGATTCTGAGAATCAGTGATATAAGAGGATGGGCCATATGCCAAAAGAAATTGAATATAAGAAGGGGAGACCTGGATAAAATTCTGCTCCAAACAGAGAGTGAATGGATCTTTAAAATGAACTCTGTCAGTCCCAATGGACTTAATGAATCTTTGTATTCTGTTTTCTTTGTTATGTTGTAAATACTGTATATATTGTATATATTGTATATAGTGGGGTTTGGGACATAGCGTTAGGTTGGGAGGGGGGTGATGGTGGTGGGACTTATGAACTGACCTTGGACACTGGTCTGGACTACTTAACGCAAACTTTGGACGTTAGACCAGTGTCTGGGGGGAAGGGGAGGGTGCGGGCGAAGGATCTAGTGCAGTGTAGTGTTATGTGTATTATGTATTATGTGTTTTTTTTATTATATTTAAAAAAAAAACACGGGTGTGGAATGTGATCTGTGTGGGGTGGTTTGTTATTAGAGGGTGTGGGGTGGGTTTATGTATATTCATGGTTATTCATGTTTATTTGTGGGTGTGGCTTGTCATTGTTTATTGGTTTGGTTTAGGTTGTGATAATCGGTTGGGTGGGGGTTGTGGTATTTGGTGTTTATTCATTTTGGTGTATTGTAAGTTATTGTTTTTGCTAGGTGTGAATGTGGCTGGACCAGCAGGTAAGATATTGTATATATTGTATATTATGTTTGGTTTGTATTGTTATGTTTTTTTACTTTTATATAAAATAAAAGATCTACAGTAGTCAGCCTATGCAGATAAATAGACTGACACACACTCTGCTGCTGGTGGCAGCTCTGGAGCCCTTGTCCAGAAAACGGCACTGCCATGGATGATCAACGACCCCCACTACCCGGCACCTGGGCAAGAATGGTGGGGGCGGGAAGGTACAGAAACCCTATAGATGCTGCGGTCATGTTTAATCATCATCATGATCCCAGCACTACTGTCACTGTTACCAATAGTCAAGGTGACAGCACTGCAGGATGAAAATGTTCGTCCGGGGGCGGCAGTTATCCACCGACCTGGACGTACATTTACATCATACGTGGTCAAGGGGTTAATATCCTGATGGTAGGTTTGCCTTAAAAATCAGAAGCCATTCTCAGTGATAATTTTGACTGCAATTTATATTATAGAATATATTGTTTCCTCTTTATTTCATACACATGTAAATGCAGTACTAGAAATCTTTCGATGATGAGTTTCGCTGAAGAATAGCTACATTCTATTCATAAATATGCAAATTTCCGATAATTTTTAACTCTTATCAAGACTGACATTCATTATCTATGGCATCGGCTGTATAAACCATCTATCAATCTAAGGATCCCAGATGAAAGCTCTTCTCCAGGAAGAATATCTATTGTATGAGTTACATGCAAAATAACAGATTAAAGCTCAGGGAGTGCAGAACTTTGTGTTAAGACATCTAGTGCAGACAGTGAAGGGGAAGACAGGAGAGTAGTGAGGGGGTACTTTCAGTGATCAGCACATTAAAGACGACTGTGAGAGTTCTGTTCATTGCTGCAGCAGCCTCCTGCAGAGAGAGCCGGCAGTGCGCTGCCACAGGTGACATACAGGAGTCTATAGGAGAAATGCTCATTACTAGCAAGTGCCTAATAAACACAAGGCCTGGGAAATATCACCTCTCCGAGACTCCTGATCTTCTTTAGACACAGTTTTATGCCATTGCAACATCCCCCACCGGGCTCTAACTTTTTCCTTGGGGCCTGGAGACAGCTGGGGCCCAGAATACCGGAGTGGCTGGCGCTTGCGGCCTAGGCACGCTGTGGTCACGGTGCTTGGTATGGGGACCGGAGGGCTGTCCTACAGCCTGTCAGGTCTCCAGTAGGTGTCTGCAAAAAATATGGAGGGAGAGGCTGCTGGACTAGTTTTCCCCGGGTCAACCCCTGAGTATCCATAATATATGTCCCTTGGTGATGGATGGGGAGCCCTTGGTGTTACAGCCTTATCCATGGAACAGACGCGGGGACATAGTGCAAAATAACTCACGGTACTTTATTAGAACAACTGCAGGCAAACGGCCAAAACGATCTTGGAACAGATTCTGGATTACTGGAGATTCCGGATTACTGGAGATTCCGGATTACTGGAGTGGGCATTGAGAGTGGTCCTTAGGAATTGGGTCACCAGTCTGGTAGCAGATGCAGACTGGCATGGAGCTGTGTCCAGATGTGGAAGCTGCAGCTTTAATCCTGGGTTTAGCTGAGTGTTAGTGCTGATGGTGCACAGACACTGTTTCTCTCCTCTATGACAGCATGTGCTCTATAGTGAGAGCTGTTGCCTAGGCGGACTGTGGTAAGAGCATGTGCTCGAAGATCTGACCTCTGTCGTAAGAGGTGGCTGGGAAGAGAACTTGCCCCAAAGCCAGGGGTTTTGTTATCCTGGTAAGGTGGTGGCTTACTATCCAATCACACTCCAGTGTATATGGTGCAATACAATTGGTAGACAGAATCAACTAAACCCTTGCCTGTTCACAACTACTCCTCTGTCCATGAATTGGCAGGGGTGTTGCACCATGTTGTATAGATATCACTGATGTGATGCTCACCCTTCCAGTGTTTTTTTCCAAGTTTAGCCATTCATTTAACCCCTTAAGGACAGAGCCTTTTTTCGGTCATTTTTTTGCTTAATTTTTCTGTGTACAGAGCTGAGTAAGGGCGTATTTTCTGCCTAACAAATTTTACTTCTCAGTGACATTATTTATTATTCCATGCCATGTACCTAGAAACCGGAAAAAAATCCAAATGTGGTTTAATTGGTCAAAAAACATATTTGCGCCACTTTCTTGTGAGCTCAGTTTTTACGACTTTGTTTCGCCATCTTCTGACCCTAATAACTTTTTCATACTTTGTTGTACGGAGCTATGTGAGGTGTCTTTTTGTCTTTTTTTACAAGATGAGCTGACGTTTTCATTGCTACCATTTTGAGGATTATGCGACCTTTTGATTACTTTTTATAAAACTTTTTATGTCATGTAAAATGGTGTAAAAGTCACGTTTCGGGCATTTGGGCGCCATTTTCAGTTATGTGATTCTTTGCCGGCAATAACCGGCTTTAGATTTTGATAGATTTTGGCATTTTGGAACACGGTGATACCTAACATGTTTGTGATTTTTACTGTTTATTTCTTTTTATATCTGTCCTAGGGAAAGGGGGGTGATTTGAATTTTAAATATTTTATTATTTTTTTAACTTTATTTAAATTTTATTTTTATTACTATTTTTTAGACCCTCTAGGACAGTGATGGCAAACCGTGTATTCTGTGTTTGTTATTATATATATATAAAAAAAAAATGGGTGTGGGGTGGGTTTATATATATTTATGGTCATTTATGTTTATTTGTGGGTGTGGCTTGTCTTTGTTTTATTGGTTTGGTTTAGGTTGTGATAATCGGTTGGGTGGGGGTTGTGGTATTTGGTGTTTATTCATTTTGGTGTATTGTAAGTTATTGTTTTTGCTAGGTGTGAATGTGGCTGGACCAGCAGGTAAGATATTGTATATATTTTGTATATATTGTATATTATGTTTGGTTTGTGTTATGTTTTTTACTTTTATATAAAATAAAAGATCTACAGTGTAATTGTCGGACAGCTCGCAAAGCAACCCGACGTATTCATGAGGGGGCGGGGTTGGGGCGTGGCTAGGGGCGGTGACTGCCGTCTAGTGCACGGCAGTCACTGCCGGCCTATGGAGCGAGCATGCCCCCTCATGAATACATCGGACAGCTTTGCAAGCTGCCCGATGATTACATTGTACTCCGCCGCAGTGTTTGATAGCGTTACCGGAGGTTTCCGGTAACGCTATCACTGTAACACTGCGGCGTTTGTTCAAGCACTAGTAAGCAGCTCCTGGTGCCGAAAATTGAGGTGACAGGTCCTCTTTAAAGAGAGATGGCAATGAAGGGGGATTAGGAAACGTTATGGAGTTGGTCTGAATGATGACCTATCCTTGTCAGAAACCTGTGGAGACGTGCAATACTCATTGAAAAGGATCGAGGTGTCAAGCAATATACTGTGTTGGATTCATAAATGATTGTCGGAGCTCCGGTCAGAGTAATTTCTCTCTTTCTTTTGTTTTAATTGTGGGACTGTTTGTGGGACTGTGTTTGAGGCACTGAATAGAGGACAGGGGAAATCATGTACAGGGGGGCGTGTTCTTCATGTATAGAGGCACTGTATAGAGGACAGGGGGGCTGAAGTCATGTACAATTTAGTGGACGTGGAAACTTTATTTAGGGGACAAGAGGGGATGCTGTATAGAGCGGTGGCAATGGAGAGGGGCGGTCACTGTATATACAAAATGGGCCATTGTTTTGACAGTGGGGGGAGGAGTTGTATAGTGGGGGTTGCTGTATAGCAGGGGCAGCTTCATATAAAAGACTGGAAATGACAGTGTTTAGTGTGTGACCCTCTATAGCAGGGGTACTGTTATATATAGCTTTAGTAAGGAGGTGCTGTGTATATGTGTATATATATATATATATATATATATATCCAGGTCCCATTATACTGTAAGTGATTGTGGTATCTTTAAGGGCACAGATGTGCTACCAAGAGCGAGCTGAAGACATCTAGGGGCGGATTTATCACAGCTGGAGGAGTTATAGATTTCTCTTACTGATAGAGAAGACATCCCAAACTACAGGGGGCGCTATGGAGGCTGTAATGAAGAAGACTGTAAACGATGAGTCATCAGATATAACTATATTATAATCTCTTAAATTATCTGCAGTGCATTTCATTTCTAATTTGGATTCTTTTTTTTATGTTATTGAGTATGTGTTAGGTCAGTGGTGGAGAACCTATGGCACGGGTGCCATAGGCGGCACTCAGAGCCATCGCCCCAGCACACCAGACAAGACTCAAAGAATCTTCCTGCAGTTCCAAGCAACTTAAAAGATGCTGCTTTCAGTCATATTTTGATAATTACTTCGCTACTTGGGACTGTAGGAAGAGGGAGAATGAGGAGGCAGGGACAAATTATCTTTGGAGGACCTTCTGCTGCCCCCATGATTTTCTCTGTGTACAGAGGGACACTGGAAAGAAGCTAAAATGATGAAAAATTTCCATCTTTCTATTGTGTTGCTGTCCTCAAGAGGCCATTATGATTAAAAGTTGTTGAACAGTGAGCAATAAGTTACTGCTTTAATTTTTGGATGGCACCTCGCGATAAATAAGTGGGGTTTGGGGTTGCAGTTTGGGCACTCGGCTGCTAAAAGTTTCCCCATCACTGTGTTAGGTGGTATTATTTTGCAGTGGTAATGGTAGTGGTGTGGTGGTATCCGGTCATGATGCAGGGGTAATGGTAGTGCTCATAGCCTGGTGCTATTATTCAGTCTTTATGTGTGTCATGTATAACATTATTCCTTGATTGTGTGGTTTGTTCAGTAACGGTAGATAAGTTATTTAACTTTTTTTTTCGGATGGGGGACCCAAAACAGAAAGCTTTCCTTTTTGTGTGTTTGCTTCACATGCTGTTCTTATGCTTTTGGCTCAGGGCCTTTCTTAGCATAATATACCTACTTACTGGTAAATCGTTGTTTCTGTTTTCCATTTAGAGAATCTACCAACACTGTATCCATGTGGACATTTTTCCGCCTACATTATATAACCCCACCTACTTCTTTTTACTCTGCCAACAGTATAGGGCCACTTTAAGTTCCCATGCCACCCCTGTCTCCAGCAGCCATGGCAGCCCTCGCCACCCCCACATTCCTGTTGCAGGGGCCCAGGGGAGTGACAGAGGAAACCCTGTGCTGGGCAGACACAGCATGGACCACTGTATGCAGCAGACGCTCTCCTGATGTGGATCGCACTAATTCACACGATGCATTATGAAACGCATTACAAACAGCTAACATGAGGTAATTTACCTAATTCCATTACTGTTAACATTTGCGTTTACAAAACGCAGTGTAAACATGATGTTAACACATGCATTAATGCATTCAAGTTTTGTTAACATATTTAACGTGTGTTAATGTTGCATTTACACTGCATTTTGTAAATGCTAACAGTAATGTAATTAGGCAAATCACCTCATCTCAGCTGGTCGCAATGAAAACGCAACCAAAACGCACAGCGTGAGCGCGCCCTAACAGTGCTGCCACAATCAGAAGGATGAAATAGATTGTCCAAATGCCGCAACTGTCTGCTAATTAGGACAATGTATTCCATCCAAAGACGGCAAGCAGTTAATAGCAAGCAGAGATCTATTAAACTGTGAGAAATGTATACAGAAAGTATAAAGGGAAATTGAAAAACTTTTCATTACACAAACAAAACCAATTGGCTAAAAGTGGACAACGCCTTTTAATTCTGAGCCTGAACAAAATAAAAATTTAACTCAATCACGTTTCATCTCTCATTTTTCATCAGAGCTGCACCAAGCTATTCCAGGCCTCCCTTTACCTCCGCTGGAGGTGCAGCATACAATTCACTGAAAGGTTTCTGCACATAGCAGCCTCATCTACACCTACATTCCTCCACTGGACTCATGTCTCTGACGTCCTCACCCTCACGTATCTTCCACAAGAGCGCACACGGAAGTGACGCCCTTACAACTTCATATATGCAACCGTAACACAGCTACAATTTATTTGGTCTCCGAGAAAATGGCGGTCGCGGAGCGCACATGGGGACATATTGCCTTTCACTATGTTTACGAATTACTCCCCTAGAAACTGAACTGTTAGCAAAATCATTGCCCAAAACATCGTTCAGTGTGGCCATGACAAAGGGGCGTTCAGGAAATCGGCTTCCTCCTCCAGGTAGAGCCGTGATGTCACAGCCGGCCAGGTGAGCTGGATCCGGGTTGTCACAAGAGTCACCGAGCTTATTCCAGAGGAGGAGGAAGAACCAGCAGAGTGGCCGCTGGCTGAGAAGTCGCTTACAATATGGTGGCCGCCCCCATCACTCGCCTTCTCTCCCTGATGGTTGTGTGTCTGTGGCTGGGCCTGTACAGTGAGGCAGAGGCGGTGCCGGAGCAGGGGATCTGGAGTATCCCGACTTCTAGTGTGAGTACTGGCCAATTCCTCTTATCCTCTGCCGTCTGGGTATGAAGAGAAAGACTGCTCACAGGGGCTGTCACTTCTGACACCAGGACTGACAGGGTGCGCTGGGACTTGTGGTAGACTGACGGGCAGGGTGCGCTGGTACATCATCCTCTCCTGCAGTGAAAAACTCAGATGCCAGGAGAAGCACTGAAGCAGCCATAGAGGCGACAAAGCTTCATTCTCATAATTTTATATCTGTCTTATCATTAAAACCACTCAGCTCAGGGATTAACCAAGATATGATCCTGCATCAGTGTAGCTACAGCATTCTCAAAGTATGTTTGCTTCATAATGCATCAAACAAATGGTAGATTCGTTTAAATGAGATGTAAATTGGTTGGATAAGTCAAGGCAGAGATTTTGACGAAACTGAAATCAAGCCTCTCTTCCTCAGGAAGCCACCGTCATGTTTATTAATGGTCCTGCATTCAAAAAACATCACTAACCAGATCTCATGAAGTCCAATAACTGTTTTCAATCACAGAGGAGGAGGAGGCCTTCAGACTGCATTCAAAAACATCACTAACCAGATCTCCTGAAGTCCAATAAATTATTTTCAATCACAGAGGAGGAGGAGGCCTTCAGAGCTCCCCACCTTGACTTCAGTGTTAAAGGGGTTTTCCCACAAAGGCAAGTTAGGCCCCATCTACTGGATAGGGCCTAACTTGCTAATCTGCGGGGGTCTCAGTGCTGAGACCCCCCACTGATCAGCAAGTTACACAAAGGCAAGTTAGGCCCCATCTACTGGATAGGGCCTAACTTGCTAATCTGCGGGGGTCTCAGTGCTGAGACCCCCCACTGATCAGCAAGTTAGGGATAAGGCCTAACCTGCCTTCGTGGCAAAACCCCTTTAAACTCTCCGCCTCCTTGACTTACAACCAATTAGTAGTCAATAGTCCCAGTGTCCCCTGAGTAGCACAGGTTCCACCAGTAGCACAGGGTTGCCCCAGTAGTCAATCTTCACAGTGATGACCAGGAGTAGCCCAGGGATCCCCCAGTAGCCACTAGTGCGCTTTGTTGCTCCCAGACGTCACAGCGATCCCACCGGTAGTCAACAGTAGCCAGAGGTGGCAGGGATCCCCCAATAGCAGCAGTCATAAGGATGGTGTGGAGCAGGGACATCAAAAATTTGCCTGGCGATGTCTGATGCCATGTCCGAATGCGCTGGGCCACGTGGCCTATAACCAGCGCATTCGGACAATGTCATAATACAACGCCGGTGCCACATATGAAAGCATAAAAATTTCCGATCATATTAGTATGCTAAGGGGTTGTTCACAACCCCTAACGGGTGATCCCGGCGTCGAGGAAGCATGTCATTTTAGTTTTTGCATTGTTTTTTTTTTAATCCCACATTTGAGAGTCAGAGACCTTTTTTTAATAGTTTTTCTATGTATTGTTTTATGGGGACAAAATTGTAGTTTTAGTGGGATTTAATTATTCCGTGCCGTATACTGGAAGTGGAAATAATTCTAATGAGGTTAAAATGACACCAGATGGCAGAAAACTAATTCTAATGAAGGGGAGTGCATTTTTATATAATTAATTTTCCGGCAAGCTGCGCAAGATGGATTACGCTTGCGATATGCTGAGATTTGCCGCAGCCGGGTGATGTCGCGCGTTTCCACATGTTCAGGAACACGAAATGAAAAATATGCCCGCCACTTTATTCATAATTTATTTTCTGGGCGGCCGCAAGTGCTGCAGACAGCTGGTGATGTACGGCTGTCCTGCAATCTGCACATGCACTAAATGTTGCGCAAGCGGACAGAAAAATGATATATGAAGGGGGCATGCCTATTTATGATCAGAGCGAGCCAGTGCCTATGGTCATTGCATATTTAACAGTTATTTGGTGTAGAGGACTGTTATGAACATGGGAGAATGCTGCCACATTTAAACCCCTAGGTAACGAGGATTGCATGGTGACCGTTACCACCAGTAAATCTAGTGGCAGATGACTTTGTTGCGTGTCGTTCCCTGTGGACTTCATAAGGATCGGCTTGGCATGACAGCCTCGGTATGGTTCTTGCAGATTTGTTACCAGTGCCAGTTTCACATTGTAATGAATCATGTTAAAGACGCCCTTATAATGCATACAGGTCGTATTGCATTATATGGTAGGAATGATAAGACTCTATAGCGAACAGACCCTAGAGAGTCGGTAAAAAAATTGTACAATTAAAAAAAAGAAAAGAAAGAAAGAAAAATTTCATCACCATGCTTCTCTAGAACTGATAAAAAATCAACTGTAAAAATCACAAACAGTAAAGGTATCGTGGCATCCCAAAAAACATGCCTGTTATATCAAAATATGACACGTTTTTTTACCCGGTTGAACCCATAATGCAAAATCGTGCCAAATGTACAAAATGCTATTTTACATACATAAAGAAGTTAGAAAAGTGATGCAAGGTCGCCACAGTCCTCCAAATGGTAGCAATGAAAAAGTCAGTTATCTCACCAAGAAATGAAGGCTGCACCGCTCCCTAAATTAAAAGTAATAAAATTATAGGTCCCGAATATTGTCCAAGGAACATTTTTTAGTAACACATAGTTTTAATTTTTAGTTTTAAATTTGGTATCATGGTTATTTATAAAAACCAAAGAAAAATAGAGGTATCCTTTGGAGGCCACAGTAAAAGTCACACAAGCTGAAGCATACAAGATGTGACACAAAGGCTTTCATGCTTTTGTATTTCTACAACAGTTGGACTATTTTCCCAGCTTGCACTAAACGGTTCGAATAATAAATAATTGAACAGTTGAATGCTAAAATTTGCTAAGCGAAAATAAGCCCTCACATGCAAACCTACTGCAGAAGATCTTACCGGGCAAGGGAAAAAAAACGGACTGTATCAGTGTCAGGTGTTGTTTCCCAGATGAAGTACTTTGGCCTTTCATGTGGAAATATGGGGAGGAAGAGTGAAAGGCATAATTCCGTTGCTGGTACAACCAGTGATTGTTTGGAGAGCCATTCATTCTGCTGGCTTGACGAACATCTACCACCAGCCCCCCCCCCCCCCCCCCCCCCCCCCCCCCCCCCCCCCCCCCCCCCCCACCCCCCCCCCCCCCCCCCCCCCTGAAGAAGGCTGTAAGCCACGCACCCGTACATATGGTGTGTGCCCCTCTAACACAATCTGCTTTCTTTTAGCTTCTTAAGCGTTGTTTTAAGGAATAAAAGGTTTTAAAAAGATGCAAATGAACCGAAGGGCTCCCAGTTCCATAGATGTAAATGGAGCCCGGAGAGACGCTCCGACTATTTGCATCTTTTTTAAATCTTTTGTTTCCTATAAACAAGGGTAAAGAAGCTACAAAAGCAGAACAAATGCTGCAGAGGGGCACAAACCCGGATGTAAGCGGTGCTTGGGGTACAGGTCTTCAGCTGGTGGTTGATGTCCCTTTCAAAGTGTACGTCTTCTGAGAAAAAGTACTCGAAAAACCTTGATCTTCAGGTTTCTGCCTGTATGGCTTATTTGTTTATTATACAAGTTGCCAGGGAAGTGGGGAGCATAAGTGTAGTGGTGTGATTTTTTTCCCTTGCAACAAGCTTTATATAGATGGAAGTTTCATTTCCAGCAGCAACTGAGCAAATGTCACCGCCAAACATGTAGTTGTCAACCCAACCTTGCCTGACCAACAATGCAGGGAACAAGATGGGCTGTTGTTTTACAAGCAACCAGGGCTTCCTAAGCCCTCTGAGCAGAGTGCATCTTTGGTCAGTAAAAAATGACAGTTTTCATACAAGTTCAATAAGTCATGCAGTGCTCCCTAGAATTGTTGGTTTGCCATTTGTGTTACTGGGTGCGTTAAAAAAAGCCCGTGTGGGGTGAGAAAAAATCAAGTCTGATATAAACGTTGAACAAGGGGGCACAAGGTGCTTACCAGTCTGCACGATCCCCGAGGTGCGTTGCCCAACGAGGATGAAGTCTGTGAGATCAACAAGATCGTGATCCGGAGGACCTGCAGTGTCGAGTCCCCGCCAGGTCCGCCCGGGTTCACCTCTTTTCAGGTGTATTGCGTGCATGTATTTTAATTTTAAATCCCAGCTTAGTCCGAATGAGTCGGGGTTGACTGACGGCCCCGACCCCTGATTGTGTCGCATGAAACCCTATTGCGTGCGCCAACACCCTGTTACATGCGGCGCAAAATGGAAATAGTCAGGAACCCTGGGGGAAATGCGTCTGAGGACCTTAGCAATGCAAGTTTGCACGTCACAAAACATGCGCAGAAAACGCAAGTAAAAACGCAAGCGTAAAAAGTGGCTCTGCAGTGCCGTCAGCTGATAAACTCTGCCCCCCAATTGATTGCAGTCCTTCATGCAAAAGGGCCGCCCAACCAAGGATTGAGTGCATTCCTGTACAGGCGTCCTTACCTAGAACAACGACTTAATAAAACCTAGTTACAAACGTACCTCGAGAATTGGTCATTTATTGACTTACTCCTAGGGTACAATGATCAGCTGTACAGTTTCAATGGTTCGTATGAAGCTTTATGTTAAATGATCTTATGACAACCCAACATTTTACAACTGCAATTGTCACGAGGACCAAATAAGTTATGGCTGGGATTACAATGATAAAATATACGTTCCGACTTAATACAAAACTTCAACTTTAAGAACAAACCTACAGACCCTATCTGTATGTAACCTGGGGACTGCCTGGACATAGTTTTAAGTTGGGCCAAAATTTCTGTGTTAATCGGTAACCTCTTCTGCTTTAGGCTGAAAGGTGCTGAACTTTATTTGGAAGCTTTTCCAGTCATCAGTCTGTACTGCCCCTATTGTGGAAATCTGCAACCTTTGCCTGGCCCAGTAAGGGTTAAGGTTGCACACCTGAAGTGAGTGTTTACACATGGCGTTTAGACTGCTGTTGTTTAAAAAGCATCGAGTGGGAGGAGCTTGCCAAAAATGCCTGTACGTTTTCACTGACAAGCATGCATTTTGGTATAAGCTACAACACATTTTTGCATTAATTACCTTCAGTGAAAATGTATATGTGGTTTGACAAGTCCTTCTAATTGCAAATTTGATACGTTAAAAAAAAATAATCCAAAGCGACATGTGTGAACCACATAGCAGAGTTCTGACTCACCTCAGTCTGCTTTAAGCTCTGTGTTACCTCTTTCCTTGTGGTTCAACAGTTGGTTTGTGCTCCCCTAGTGTTTTTGATATTCTGTTATTTGGTTTCCTGATATTTTATACATCTTGACTGTTTATACTCCTATCTAAGCTAAAAAGACCAGTGAAGGATGACGAACCTATGCAGTTGGACCATTTCAGTCATGAGCGTAAGGAGCATCACATAAGACCTAGCTATGCTTCATTGTGGAAAAATTATGCGTTATTGATTAGAGTCTTCTAGGCATCAGCATAATTCATATACAAAGGGGTCTTTAAATATCTAATGGATCTGAATATTTCCTAATTACTCGGTCTAAGCGAGTTTTAGCAGTCGCGGCTACCACTCCTCCACGCGGTCCTCTTTGGTCTCTCTCATCCGCAGCTGATGACATCATCGTGTGCGGCAGCCGACAGATACCATGAGGCATCCTTTGCGGATAAGGCAGCAGAGGAGAAGACGAATAAGGAGCCACGCTGAGCATCAGGGTGTCGGACGCGAGGATGTAAGTTTGTTTTTTTGGATGTTGCTTGGCAAAGCGGAGCTGGCTGTTACTACCTGGGCTGGCAGGCTGTATACTACATGGGGCTGGCAGGCTGGATACTATGGGGCTGCAGGATGTATACGAACATGGGATGCGGCTGTATACTTACAGGGGTGGCAGCTGTATACTAAATGGGGCTGGCAGGCTGTATACTACTTGGGGCTGGAGGTGTATACTACTTGGGGCGGGCAGGGCGTATACTACTTGGGGCTGCGCAGGCTGTATATCCTTGCGGCTCGGCTGTATACTACTTGCGGCTGGCAGGCTGTCTTACACTTGCGGATGGAGGCTGTATACTACTTGCGGCTGGCAGGGGCTGTTATACTTGGGGCTGGAGGGCTGCTACTACTGGGGGATGGCAGGCTGTATATACTTGGGCGGCAGGCTGTATTACTACTTGGGCTGGCAGGCTGGATTTAATATTGGGCTGGCTGCTGTACAACTACTTTAATCAGTCCAAGATTTTCTGCTGCGCGAGCAGACACTAGGGCAGAAGTGGGCACGATCACATGCCCACCATCACGCCTGCACTTCTGAGCAGGTCATGGGAACATGCACTAGGTGGCTGTAGTCGGTTGGTTGCAGTGCTCCAGTATGCCAGGTTGTGGTGAGACGTCATCTCAGTGAGTAATGTGCATCAGGGTGGCGGAGGCGAGTATGTAAGTTGTTGTTTTTGGGATGTGCTTGGCAAACTGCGTGCTGAACATGGCGCTAGCATGCGTACATGGGTCTGGCAGGCTGTATACTACATGGGCTGGCAGCGGTATACTACTGGGGCTGCAGGCGGTATACTACTTGGGCTGGCAGGGCTGTTATACTTGGTGGGCCGGCTGTATACTACTTGGGGTGGCGGCTGTATACACTGGGGCTGGCAGGCGTATCTACTTTGGAGTGATATATACTGGGGCTGGCAAGGCTGTATACACTTGGGCTGGCAGGCGGGCTTACTACTTGGGGCTGGCAGGCTGTATACTACTTGGGGCTGGCAGGCTGTAACTACTTGGGGCTGCAGGCGTATACTACTTGGGCTTGCTGCGAAACTGGCTGTGTTATCCTACTGGGGCGGGGCTGGCTGTATATACTGGGCTGGCTGGCTGGATCACTACTTGGGCGGGGCTGCTTTATACTAATTTGGGGTGTTCTGTATACCGACTGGGGTGGGGGTTATCTTGGGTGGCTGAGGATGTACTATGGGTTGGCTGGTACGGGGCTGTGGGTTACAGGGGCGTGGCTATAATACTGGAGACGTGCCCAATGCTTTTTCCCACCCCGCTTTTACTCGAGTCACTAGTTTAAGCCAGCTTTTGCTGGAAAAAATTAGTGGTCTGGCTTATACTCGTATAAGTGGTGTGTTATGTTAAAATGTTGCTCTCCTTGCAGAAAATGTGTGGATATCTCGTCAATGAAGACTATAATGCACGGCCCTTAATACAGTCCAATGATTTTCCTGCGGAGCAGGACACGGGACAGAAGTGGGCACTGATCACCGAGCCCCAATAACGTGTCCGCACTTGCCTGAGAGTCAGGGAACATGCACTAAGGTTGGCTGTGGTTCGGTGTTGCGTGCATCCAGAATGGCCAGGTTGTGGTGAGACGTCAGCTCAGTGAGGTATGTTGCAGTGACGCAGTTACACATCATTGTATGTAACAGAGCAACGAGTCTCATCTGTTACACAGTTTCGGACGTGACCTTGGCCCACCAGAGAAATTTTTTGGGGGCCCCCCTCCAGACCCCCCCCCGCCCCCCTCCTTCAGTGGTATGTGCTTGTACTGCTGCTGTGCTCCATGTATGGATGTGTACTGCGACTTTAGCTCCATGTATGGCTTGCTCTGCGGGCTGTAGTCTCCATGTCATGCTTGTGTACTGCGCTGTAGCTCCACTGTATGGTGTGTAACTGCGGCTGTTAGCTCAATGTATGCCTGTGTACGACGGAGCTGTAGCTCCATGTATGGCTGTGGTACTGTACTGCGACTGATCTTCATTATGGCTTGTTACTGCGGCTGTAGCTCCATGTATGGGCTGTGTACGATGCGCTGTGCTCATGATGCTTGCTCCATGTAGCGTGAGCCTGTACGTCCATTATTGGCTTGTACTTGCTCGACTGTAGCTCCAGTATAGGCGTGTACTGGACTGTAGCTCAAGTATGGCTGTGTACTGCGGTCTGTGCTCCAGTATGGCTGTGTACTGGGGCTGCGAGTGTACTGCGGTACTCCATGTATGGCTGTAGCTCCATGGTGTGGCTGTGTACTCGCGACGTAGCCTCCATATAGGCGTGTTATTGTGCGTGCTCCATAGGTGGCCGGAGCTGTAATGGCCTGTGTCGTACTGTCGGCTGTAGACCATGTTGCGTGCTACTGGCGGCTGTAGAGCCTATGTTGGCTGCGGGGCTCAGTGCTGAGAGCGACGTTAGCTCCAGTATGGGCTGGGTACTTGCGCTGTAGCTCCATTATGTGCTGTGTCCTGCGGTGTAGCTCCATTATGGCTGTGTATTCGCGAGCTGTAGCTCCATGATTTTGGCTGTGTCCTGCGGCCTGTAGCTCCATATGATGTGATGGTAGCTGTGTACTGCTGGATGTAGCGTACTGTATGCGCCATTGGTCCATCGTTCGGCTGTAGCTCCATGTGCGTGTAACTGCGGCTGCGCTCCATGTATGTTTACTGCGGCGTGACTCCATGATGAGCTGTGTCTGGGCTGTAGCTCTCATGTATGGCTGTGTCCTCGGCTGCAGCTCCAGTATGCTGTTACTGCGGCTGTAGACTCAATGTATGGCGTGTCCTGCGCTGTAGACTCTCCATGTATGGCGTTGGTACTGCGGCTGTAGCTCCATGTTGCTGTGTACTGCGGCTGTAGCCCATGTATTTGCCTGTGTCGCTTGGTCAGTAGGCGTGTACTCTGAGCTCCTTTCTGTATGTGTAGTCTGGCTGTGTACGGCTGCAGCATGGCTGTGTACTAGCTTGCTCTTTAAGTAAAGAGCTATCCCAGATAGATAGGAGGCGTTTTCCCCCACCCAGGAATTAGAAATAGGGCCTCTCCCCCACCCCCCAGGAGAGAAATAGGGCCTCTCCCCCCCCCACGGATAGAAATAGGGCATCACCCTCCCACCCAGCACAGAAATAGGGCCTCCCCTCCAGCCCCAGCACAGAAATAGGGCCTCAACTCCACCCCAGCACAGAACATAGGGCCTCACCGCCCACCCCACACAGAAGTAGGGCCTCAACTCCACCCAGCTAAATAGGCTCCACCCAGCATAGAATAGGGCTCAGCTACCCCCACCCCAGCATAGAATAGGGCTCAACCCCCCCTCCCAGCATAGAAATAGGGACTCTACACACCACTAAAAGCTCCACCCCAGCAGAAAAGGTCACGCATAATAGGGCCTCACCCCCACCCCGCATAGAAATAGGGCCTCACCTCCCACCCCAGTCATAGAAATAGGGCCTCACGCTCCACCCAGCAGCAATAGTGCCTCAAACCTCCCACCCCAGCCTAGAATAGGGCCTCACCTCCCCCCCAGCATAGGAATAGGGCCTCACCTCACACCCCAGCATAGAAATAGGCCTCACCTCCCACCCACCAGCATAGAAATAGGGGCCTCCACCTCACACCCCCAGCATAGAAACTAGGCCTCACCTCCACAACCCCAGATAGAACTAGGGCCTCACCCACACCCCAGCATAGAAATAGGGCCTCTCCCCACCCCAGCCATCAGAGAATAGGGCCCTCACATCCCACCCCAGCATAGAATAGGGCCTCTAACCCCCACGAAAAAAAAAAAACCATCAGATATGCTCACTCTCCACCAATAGATGGCCTCACCTCCCACCCCACATAGAATAGGGCCTACCCTCCACCCAAGCATAGAAATCGGGCCTCTACTCCCACCCCGCTAGAAATAGGGCCTCCACCTCCCACAAGAATAGAAAAGGGACCTCACCCCATCCCACTCAAAACCTCCCACCCCCAGCATAGATAGGCCTCACCTCCCACCCCCAGACATAGAAAATAGGGCCTCACTCCCACCGCCAGCCTAGAAATAGGGCCTCACCTGCCACCCCAGCATAGAAAATATGGCCTACATACCTCCCACCCCCGACACGAAATCGAGGCCTCACCCTCCAACCCCAGCATAGAAATCGGCCTCACACTCCCACCCCACAATCAAATGTGCTCACTGCCCACCCCAGCAGAGAACATAGGGCGCCACACTCCCAGCCCACCGAGAAATAGAGTCCTACCCCCCACCCCAGCATAGAAATAGGGCCATCTACCCACCCCAGCAGAGAAAAGGGCCTCTACCCCAGCCCAAGCATAGAAATAGGGCACATCCACCAATAAATGGCCTACCCACCCAGATAGAAATAGGCCGACCCTCCCACCCCATAGCAATAGGCCACCCCCCATGAATAGGGCCTCACCCCCCGCAGAATGCCCACTCCCACCCAGCTAGAAATAGGCCTCACCTCCCACCCCAGCATAGAAATAGGGCCGCTCCCCCACCCCATTACAGACCGTACACAACACCAGAGGGCCTTACTTTGCAGCAGCCGCGGGAACCGCCATACTCAAGGGCCGGCGAGGATGGTGTACGTCACCGGAGCAGGCGCAGGCCTTCGGATACGCGAGCGCCTGGGCAGCGCCGTCACTTGAGGCCGGGCCGCCCGTACGAGGGCGGCGCACTTGAGCGCCGGGCAGCGCTCATCCTCGCCAGCCGCGTTCAGGGGCCGGCCACATCGCCTTCTCCTGGCGCGCCGCCTATCAGCGAGGGGCCGCCTTCTCCTGAGCGCCGGGTGCCCAGCGCCTTCTCACTCCTGAGTCGCCGGGGTCGCGGCCTTCTAGCCGGCCTTCCCGAGCGCCGGGGCCCGCCTTCTCCTTACGCGCGCTTCCGGCGGGAGCGCCGTCCGGCCGGCCGCCTTCTCCTGAGCACAGAGTGCCGAGCCCAGCAGGCGTCGGGCCCACCGGAGGATGCTCCGGTACTCCGGTGGCCAGTCCGACGCTGCTGTGACAATCATCACGGGAAACAGAGCTAAGAGGAAGGAGTGTTACTGAGACCTACAGGATCAGGGCGACTTGTATTTTCCTGGTGGTGGCCATCTTGTGAAACTCCACCTACTTTAAAAAACATTTTGTTGAATCATAAATTAAACTATTTAGCTCCATTTGTGTACTATGCGTGTTTGTGACCTGGAAGGGTCGCTTGGGTGACACGGTACTTCTTGGTCAGTCTGAAAGATGTTTTGGCCGTATCTCTTTAATTCAACCGACATCTAGGTTATGGCAGGTCTTTTTTTGATTCAGGGGCTCCAGCCAATATCTTGATATGAACTTTTGTTTTGGCTCTAAATGTAGATTTAGTCAAATTGGATGCGCCAGCTCGTTAGACCAGAGGGATTTCTTCTCGCTAAGAAGTGGAAAGGTGTTTTCAAACTAACCTTATGACTGCAAATAGGTCGAGTCACCAGTGTTTGTTGGAAGTTTAAGTGTTTAAAATTTGTCAACTGATAAAGCGCTAGGGCGCCTGGTACCCTGATAATCCTGGTTGGGGATGGACGCTGGTGAACTGGTAAAGTGGGGCCAAAAGTGGGTTCCGCGCCAGTGCACCTAGTTACTGGTGGTTATGGCGTCAGACTGAGAATGGAAGGAGAAACAGTGCGAGGGGGACGTTTATTTCTGAGGGGGGGGGGGTATGGTTTGTGTTTTTTTTGTTTTTGTTTTTTTTTTTTTACGACAAAGTCTATCACTGAACACCTTACCCTGTCATGCCTTTACAATTTGAGGATTGTAACGCTAAGAATACGCACCTGTCTTGTATTTACCGACTTGAATCGACCTTCGTGGAGTGGGAGCATGGTCATGGTCCGAACTCCCACAGAAACACCGGTAGGCTTTTTCTATCAAAGAAGTTTTTTGCCATACAGTTAAAACTCGTCACCAAAGTCTCGCGCGTTTCTAGCTAGGATGTAGTAACCCAAAAAGCCAGTCTTGTCGGAGTCGCTAAACCCTTTTACTAGGAAGTCAACATAATTATCACTGGCTCCAGCTGGGCCCAGTCTCTACTTCAGCGTTATGCCCCAAGTCTAACAAAAGCACGGTCCTGGCCCGATACTGTTTTGTGGAAATGTACAATGTCCACTGGTTGTTAGGGTTGGATTAATACCGAATTTGAGTGGCATATCATGCCCGAGAAGGATCATGATACTCAAACCGTACAGTACTTTCAGGAAAAGAAAAAAAGTATTATGAATTCACTAAGGGTGCAGTCAAATGCAAAGGCTGGGGAACGAGCTCAGGTCAATCGCATTGCGTTCCAATGAACCGATCACCCAGCATGGTTGACCAGGAGACGTTTGTTGGTTTATGACAGTTTATTATATGTATGTAATGGTTGTCCTGGAAATGTAAATACAAATTCTATAATTGATTTGGTATCATACAGTAAATGGATTATTAAAAGTGGATTAATTATACAGTTAGGGTTTTTTTATCTGGTGACGGGTCGTGAAGGGTTAAGCGTCAAAAAATTTGTGCAGCCGAATGACCAGTAGACAGGTTTTGCTTCACAGAGTTAAATAGAAGCTTAAAGGAACCTACCACTTGAAGGGCAGTTTGGATGGAAATACTGGGCACCAGCTCAGGCTGAGCTTTGCCGAGCGCTTATTTATGTTAGTGTTTAGAACCGCGGTATCGCGTTGTACAACACTTTGTAAACTTTTAAGCGGCCAGGGAGGTCGCGCTCAGCGTTCCGTGCCCGCGGTAATAGAGTGAAGGGACACCGCTCGCATAGGTAAGCGCCATCGCGGACCTCCCGGTGTGAACGGCTATCACAGTTTAAAAAAGTGTTTTAGAACCGCGATCCGCGGTTAAAACACCTAACAAAATAAGCTCCGGCACTCAGCTCACCCTGAAGTTTTTCTTTCTTGGGCCTGGTATTTCACATCTGAACCCGCACATTAAAGTGGGTAGGTTCCTTTAACTTACAGGACTCACGCCTTTTTGAGTTTTTCTGTTTTTTACTCCCCTCATTCCACATGCCGCTGTGAGGCGACACCCGGGCTCAGGTGGACATGTGTGGACGGCGGCCTGCTTATTCTGAGATAGCACATTTTTAAAATACTTTTGTGTGTATCTTTGTAAATAAAAGTTGAAACTACAAAGAATATACTACACATGGTTCCCCAACTACGGCCCGCGGACCCATACGGCCCGCCCCGTTGGGATCGACTGACGCTTGTGTGCGCCAGCGCCGGGCCCCGCGGCCTCTGACAGTCGGGCAGAGACTCCGCACGGACAGAAGCTCCTGCCCGCATATGTAGTGCTCGCATGCGGCCGAAAACGATGCCCGAGCACCTATTGGTTGAGCGTTGGGCCGGAAGACAACCCTCGCCAAGTCGTCTTCTTGACCTTGGATGCGCAGCCATCACGATAACGTCATCACTGCGGCCGCGACACCCCCAGACTCCTGCCCGGACGCGGCAGAAGATAGAAGACGCGCCGTGGGAGATTAGGTGGAGTACAGGGTTTTTATTTTTTTTATTAAAGCGGTCGTAAAAGATTGAGGTGCGCGGGAGCCATAGAGTTATAGGGGCGCATAGAAATAACTTTAATGGTGAGGGGCAGCTAGGAATAATGTAATGGGAGGGGCAGCATAGGAAATAATTATGGGTGAGGGCAGCATAGGAAATAATTAATGGTGAGCGGGCAGAATATGGAAAAAAAGGTAAATTCCATAAGTACATGTGAGGGGCAGCATAGGCAAATAGTAATTATGAAGGGCAGCCTCATGGGAAATAAGTAATGTATAGAATAGTTCTATGAGGGCAGCATAGGGAATATTATTGTGGGGGGGCAGCATAGAAATAGGGGGAGACCTATCTCTTTTTTCTACCACTATTAGTCACCTCTCCCATAGCTGCTTCCGTCCCCACCTACATGCTCCTTGGTTTACTCTCAAGCATAGGAAATAATAATGGTGGGGGGGCGCATGAAATATTAATTCTGAAGGGGCATCAGTAGGAATAGTAATTTGAAGGGCCGACATCGGTAAATAATTAATGGTTGGGGGGCAGCTAGGAAATAGTTAAGGTGAGGGGCAAGCATAGGAATAAATTAATGGTGGGGCACATAGGAAATAATTTAATTCTGAGGCGGGGCATCATAGAAATAATAATTCTGAGGGGCACCGAAATTAATTTGGTGAACAGAAAATTAATGGTGGGGGGCCGATAGCGTAATACTTTGGTGGAAAACTAATTAATGGTGGCGCAGCTAGAAATTAGGTGGGGGCGATGGAACTAATTAATGGGGGGGCATCGATCAGGTTGGGGCGCTATGAATAATGGTGGAGGACTATAGGGAAACTAATTAATGTGAGGGCAGCATAGATAAATAATTCATGTGGGGGTATGGGAGAAGGGAAATCTAGACAAAGTTTTGAAGCCGACAAAAGTCTAGTGAGGGTGGGTGTCAGAAGTTAGTCATAATTAATGGGGAGGCGCAATTCAATAATTAATGGAGAAGGGTCCAGGTATATTTAAGACATTATTTCCCAATTGTTTTGACTTGCGGCCCAAATTTAAATAGTTCACAGAGTGGTTGCAGTATATTAGATAATTAATTGAGGGGGTTACCAGGGTATTATGATGCGGTCCACCACTGTCCGATATTTATTTTAAACTTTAGTCCGGCCTGCCAACGGTCTGAGGGGGACAGTGAACGGCCCTAGTTAAAAAAGTTTGGACCCTGTATACAAAACATCCATACGCATATTGCTCTTCTATGAGATTGTCTTAAGAGAGACATGTCACCCAATTTATCGGCACTATGAGCGCTACAAGTAGCAGCTCCTAGATCATCAAAACGCCCCAGTGTTAGCAGTGATAGCGTACGGAAACCTCTTGCGCTTCTCGAGTATGAGAGGCTGGGCACGGGGAGGCCTTCTCCGTGAGGGGGTTTCTCCTTTAGTTCCATTATCTGTTCATCTCCTCTCACTGGGTTGGGCGAGGCTGCACAGTAAATTTTGTGTTGGTGTTATGGGCACTGAAGTGATGAAAGGGAGCTTGCAGGGGCGCCAACCTGGCTTGATGTGGGTGGGTAATGATGTTGTTAGACTATTATGTATTCTCTGGTCTTTCTTGTTATGTGGTAAAATACTGTATATTTGTAAAACTGTTATCGAGGTTGGGGGGGGGGTGATGTGGTGGACTTATGAAATGAACCTAGGACACTGGTTGGAACATGTCTGGTACTAATTAAACGCAAACTTTGGACGTTAGACCACTGTCTGGGTGGGGAAGGGAGGGTGCGGCGAGGGATCGTTAGTTAGTGGTTATGTGTATTCTGTGTTGTTATCTTTCCTATATAATAAAAAAAGGGTGTGGGGTGGGGTTATATATATTTATGGTCATTTATGTTATTTGTGGGTGTGGCTTGTCTTGTTTATTGGTTGGGTTTAGGTTGTGATTCGGTTGGGTGGGGGTGTGGTATTTGGTGTTATATTCATTTGGTGTATTGTAAGTATTGTTTTGTTGGTGTGACTGTGGCTGGACCAGCAGGTAAGATATTGTATTATTTTGTATATAATGATATTATGTTGTAGTTTGGTTTGTTTTTTACTTTTAATAAATAAAAGATCTACGTGTAATGTCGGACAGCTCGCAAAGCAACCGCCGTATTCATGAGGGGCGGGGTTGGGAGTGGCTAGGCGGCGGTGACTGCCGTCTAGTGCACGGCAGTCACTGCGGCCTATGAGCGAGCATGCCCCTATGATACATCGGCGCTTTGCAAGCTGCCGATGATTACATGTCTCGCCGAGTGTTGATACGGTAAGGAGTTTCCGGTAACGCTATTACACTGTAACACTGAGCTGCGTTTGTTCAAGCACTAGTAAGCACTCCTGGGGCCGAAAATTGAGGTGAAGGTCCTCTTAAAGAGAGATGGATGCACGGGGGATTAGGAAAAGTATGGGTGGTTGCTGAATGATACTATCTTGTCAGAAACTGTGGGGAAGTGCATATTCATTGAAGGATCGAGGTGTCAAGCAATATACTGTGTTGGACATAAATGATTGTCGGAGCTCCGGTCAGAGTAATTTTTCTTCGTTTGTTTAATTGGGGGACTGGTTGTGGGGACTGTGTTTTGAGGCACTGATAGAGGACAGGGACATGTAGAGGACGGGGGGGGGGCGTTATCATGTATAGTGGACGGGGGTGTTATTCAGAATGTGGACGGGGGGCGTGTCTTCAGTATGAGGCAAGTAAGAGGACAGGGGGGCTGAAGTCGTACAATTTAGTGGACGTGGAAACTTTATTTAGGGACAAGAGGGATGCTTGTATGAGCGGTGGCAAGGAGAGGGGCGGTCACTGATAACAAATGGGCCATTGTTTTGACAGTGGGGGGAGGTTGTTAGTGGGGGTTGCTGTATGAGGGGGCAGGCTTCATATAAAAGACTGGAAATGACAGTGTTGTGTGTGACCCTCTATAGACAGGGGTACTGTTATACTATGCTTAGAAGGAGGTGCTGTTGTATATGTTATATATTAATATATATATATATATCCGGTCCCTTATACTGTAAGTGAGTGTGGTTCTTTAAGGGCACCAGATGTGCTCCAAGCGCGAGTGAAGACATCTAGGGGGGATTTATCACAGCTGGAGGAGTTATAGATTTTCTGTACTGATAGAGAAGACATCCCCAAACGACAGGGGGCGCTATGGAGGCTGTAATGAAGAAGACTGTACGATGAGTCATCAGATATAACTATATTATAATCTCTTAATTCTGCAGTGCATTTCCTTCTAATTTGGATTCTTTTTTATGTATTGACGTTGTGTTAGGTCCGTGGTGGAGAACCTTGGCACGGGTGCCATAGGCGGCATCAGAGCCATCGCCCCAGCACACCAGCACGACTCAAAGATCTTCCTGCAGTTCAAGCAACTTAAAAGATGCTGCTTTCAGTCATATTTTGATAATACTATCAGCACTTGGGACTGTAGGAAGAGGGAGAATGAGGAGGCCGGGAAATATATTTGGAGGACCGTCTGCTGCCCCCTGATTCTCTGTGTCAGAGGGACACTGGAAGAAGCTAAAATGAGCGAAAAATTTTCCATCTTTCTAGTGTTGCGTGTCACCAGAGGCCATTATTGATTAAAATGTTGTTGAACAGTGAGCAATAAGGTACGTCTCATTTGGGATGGCACCTCGCGATAAATAAGTGGGGTTTGGGGTTGCACGTTTTGGGCACTCGGCTGCTAAAGTTCCCCATCACTGTGTTAGGTGGTATTATTTTGCAGTGGTATGGTAGTGGTGTGGTGGTATCCGGTCATGATGCAGGGGTATGGTAGTGCTCATAGCATGGTGGCTATTATCAGCTCTTGCTGTGTATGTATAACATTATTCCTTGATTGGGTGGTTTGTTCAGTAACGGTAGCTAAGTTATTTAACTTTTTTTTCGGATGGGGGACCCAAAACAGAAAAGCTTTCCTTTTTGTGTGTTTGTTACATGCTGTTCTTATGTTTTGGCTCAGGGCTTCTTAGCACCAATTCCCTTACTGGTAAATCGTTGTTCTGTTTCCATTAGAGAATCTACCAACACTGTATCCACTGTGGACATTTTCCACCTACATTATAAAACCACTACTTCTTTTTACTCTGCAACACAGTATAGGGCCCCTTTAAGTTCCCGGCCACCTGCTCTCAGCAGCCATGGCCAAGCCCTCGCCACCCCCAATTCCTGTTGCAGGGGCCCAGGGGAGTGCAGAGGAAACCCTGTGCTAGCAGCACAGCATGAACACTGTATGCAGCAGACGTCTCGATGTGGATCGCACTAATTCACACGGTGCATTATGACGCATTTGCAACAGTAACATGAGGTAATTTGCCTTACATTACTGTTAAATTTGCATTTACAAAACGCAGTGTAAAACATGAGTTAACATACGCATTCACAATGCATTCAAGTTTTGTTACATATTTAACGTGTGTTAATTGCATTTACACTGCATTTTGTAATGCAAATGTAACGATGTAATTAGGCAAATCACCTCATCTCAGCTGGTCGCAATGAAAAACGCAACCAAAACGCACCCGCGTGAGCTGCCAACAATCACAAGGATGAAATAGATTGTCCAATCCGGCAACTGTGCTAATTAGGACAATGTATTCCGTCAAAGGCGGCAAGCAGTTAATCGCAAGAAGAGAGCTATTAAACTGTGAGAAATGTAGACGACGTATAAAGGGAAATTGAAAACTTTCATTACACAACACAAAATCAATTGGCTAAAAAGTGGACAACACCTTTTAATTCTGAGCCTGAACAAATGAAATTTAACTCTATCGTTTAGCTCTCATTTTTATTCAGAGCTGCACCAGCTATTCCGCGCCCTTTACCCCGCTGGAGTGCAGCATACAATTCAATGAAAGTTTCTGCAAATAGCAGCCTAATCTACACTACATTCTCACGGACTCATGTCTCTGACGTCCTCACCCTCACGTATCTTCCACAAGAGCGCACACGGAAGTTGACGCCTACAAACTTCATATATGCAACTAACACAGCTACAATTTATTTGGGCTCCGAGAAAATGGCGGTCGGGAGCGAACATGGGGACATATGCCTTACTATGTTTACGATACTCCCCTAGAAACTGATGTTAGCACAAATCATTGCCCAAACATCGTTCGTGTGGTCCATGACAAAGGGGCGTTAGGAAATCGGCCTTCTCCTCAGGTAGAGCCGTGATGTACAGCCGGAGGTGAGCTTGATCCGGGTGTCACAAGAGTCACCGAGGTTATTCCAGAGGAGGAGGAAGAAACAGCAGAGTGGCGCGGGTGGGACTGAGTCGCTTACCTATGGTGGCCGCCCCCATCACTCGCCTTCTCCCTGATGGTGGGTGGCTGGGGTGGGCCTGTCAGTGAGGCAGAGCGGTGCCGGGGAGCAGGGGTATGCGTATCCCGAATCTCGTGTGAGTACTGGTCAATTCCTCTTTCCTCTGCCGTCTGGGTATGAAGAGAAAGATGCTCCCAGGGGCTGTCACTTCTGACACAGGATGACAGGGTGGCTGGGACTGTGTAGACTGAAGGGCAGGTGCGCTGGGACGTGTGGTAGACTGAAGGGCAGGGTGCGCGGGGACTTGTGGTCGACTGACGGAAGGGGTGCGGGATTGGTGGTAGCTGACGGGCGGGTTGCGCTGGGGGACTTGTGGTAGACTGACGGGCAGGGGTGCGCTGGGCATTGTGGCGACGACGGTGCCGGGATTGTCAGACTGAAGGTTGTCTGGACTGTGCAGACTGACGCAAAAATAAGCCTCAACCAGCATCTGACAGAAAAAATTCAAAAGTTAGGCCTCGAACATTGTGCAATAGTAAAAACAATGTGATTTTCCCAATATTGGTTTGCTCGTAAAATTGACAAAGGTGAGAAAAACTATATAATGAGTATCACCGCCAATCGTAGATGAACCACGAGAATACAAGAGACTATTTATTTTTACAGGTAGGTGAGCAGGGGAAAAAAAAGCTAAAATCCCCAATAAAATTGCTGAGTTTGTTGTTGTCACCTGAAATGTTAATCTCAGGGTGAACAGCTATAGAGTGCCCAAAATGAATATGTATACATGTATCAGCCCTCATATGTTTACATTAACAAAAACAAAATTAAAAATTTATCAGCTGCACAATGTGCAAGACAAATCGCTGTGAATGGGGTGCTACTTTTGATACCTATGCTTGCGTGCCTCGCCATCACAGCAGGTTATACAACCACATCATGGTGTTGTTGCTCGTCGGGAGAAATTTGGGCATGCAAACGTTGCAGAACGTTTTAATCATTTAATGTATTATGAACTGTCAGTTTTGGGCCTACATTAATGTACTTTCCCAAAAATGTTCTAATCACAGGTCCATATGTTTGAAACCCATGTTGAAACACTTAAGGGTTAATAGACTTAATAGAAGTTGTTTTGTACATATCTTGAGTGTGCATCTCTATGAGTGGGGTAATTTAGGGGTTTTACTATGATTTGTAGGGCCTTTCAAACGCACTAAAAGCGAAGTGTCCCTAAAATGTGAGTGTGTGGGCAACTTTTCTGAAAATGAGAAAAAATCGCACCTAAAGTCTGCTCTCAAGCTCCTAGAAACAAACGATGTCAGAAAATATCATCGCAACATAACAGAATTCCGTAACATGTGTAAGTTAATAAGCTTTTGTGGTAGTTTTTACCTTCCTGATCTGGAAAGAAGCACATTGCAAACTTGGAAACATGAAGATTTTTGACAAAACTTTGCCAAATTTTCAACTTTTTTCAGAACGAAACGCAAAACCGTATCATTAAAACAGAAGTACAAGTGTGTCACGAGAAAACATCTCAAAATCAACCGGATATGTTAAGCGTTCGAAGTTAGAACCAATTATCGTAGACAGGTCAATTTGCAAAAATCGGAGTCCTGGTCATGAGCTGAAAACTAGGTACGCTGATAAGGATTAAAGGAAACTACATTGATTTGATGCATTATGACGCATTACTTGAGAATGCGTGTCTTACAACACTGATACAGGATCATATCGTTGGTTATAATCCTGAGTGAGTTGTTTGGCTGACAGACAGAATAGAAAATTATGGAATGAGCGTTGTCGCTTCTATGGCTGCTTCACCGCTTCTCCTAGCATCTGAGTTTTTCACTGCAGGAGAGGATGATGTAATCCTGAAGGCAGAATAATCAATTGCTGCGCCATCCCCCAGATGTGTATGAGTGATCCAGCTCAGATTGATTAGTCATGCTTGACTAACCTTCATTTGTAATTACAAGCTCAGTCTCTAATGTGTTTATCTTGGCAGCCATGCTGACCCAGCTTTCCCAAGGTCCTGAATGTTATAACTGTTCTTTCAGCAAAACCACTCCGCTCAAGGATTAACCAAGATATGATCCTGCATCAGTGTAGCTATAGCAGTCTCAAGGTATTTTTGCTTCATAATGCATCAAGTCAAATGGTAGATTTCTTTAAAGTGAGATGTAAATTGGTTGTATAAAGTCAAGGCAGAGATTTTACTGAAACTGAAATCAAGCTCTCTCTTCCTCAGGAAGCCACCTTCACTGTTATTAATGGTCCTGCATTCAAAAACATCACTAACCAGATCTCCTGAAGTCCAATAAATTCTCAAGGTATTTTTGCTTCATAATGCATCAAGTCAAATGGTAGATTTCTTTAAAGTGAGATGTAAATTGGTTGTATAAAGTCAAGGCAGAGATTTTACAACTGAAATCAAGCTCTCTCTTCCTCAGGAAGCCTCCTTCACTGTTATTAATGGTCCTGCATTCAAAAACATCACTAACCAGATCTCCTGAAGTCCAATAAATTATTTTCAATCACAGAGGAGGAGGAGGCCTTCAGAGCTCCCCACCTTGATTTTCAATCACAGAGGAGGAGGAGGCCTTCAGAGCTCCCCACCTTGACTTCAGTGTTAAAGGGGTTTTCCCACAAAGGCAAGTTAGGCCCCATCTACTGGATAGGGCCTAACTTGCTCACAAAGGCAAGTTAGGCCCCATCTACTGGATAGGGCCTAACTTGCTCATCTGCGGGGGTCTCAGTGCTGAGACCCCCCACTGATCAGCAAGTTAATCTGCGGGGGTCTCAGTGCTGAGACCCCCCACTGATCAGCAAGTTAGGGATAAGGCCTAACCTGCCTTCATGGCAAAACCCCTTTAAACTCTCCGCCTCCTTGACTTACAACCAATTTGGCAAAACCCCTTTAAACTCTCCGCCTCCTTGACTTACAACCAATTTATATTGCACTTTGAAGTTATTTTTTAGGATGATATTTTCACACTGGACCATGAAAGAAACGAAAACCAGAAGGTGTTGCGCTTCTTGACAATATTCTGTTGGTTTTTTAGGCTAGTTGCTTGCACAGGTTCCCTTTTATTAAGTAATACCGATTGACAATGGAAATTCACCATGTGTAAATCAAAAGATAATATGTAGATGGTGAATAAAATATAACTTCTACTTCAAATCTTAAAAAAACTTTTCTGTTCATACGAAAATGTGACTATGAAATTATAGCTAGACACAATCCTGGATGAAATCAATTTAAAACCGAAGACAAAAAAAACCAAGGCCCATATTGTGAAGAACTAGTGAGAAGGACAAATGTCAGGACAGAGCGTTACAGTGGATGTAGAAGAGCAGGGTCCTGAACTAATGAAATACTCACCAGGTACATTGTTGTTATGGTCATGGTTTAACTAAAAGCCCCAACTCCTGAACCATAAACGCCAGGTCACGTTCCGTAGTTCTTCTGGGATCAATTCAGACACAATGTCGGGGACATGCTCCACTTATTGATCTGAGATTTCCTCTCATACATCCATCCCCTTGACTCTTAGGTTTTGTAACGGAGCCAGTGTTAATAGGGATAGGTTCTAGTCAGGGCTACAGCCGTTTAGGGCTGTGGCTCCAAAGTTAGGTTATCGGGGTGTACTAGCCGACTGTCCAATTAGGGTTTAGTAGGGGCAGTACTTTGTTGGATTGGCCGGTCCTAAATTTGACTTTGTTAAAAGCGGAGGGCCTCACACATGCCAATGTGGAGTGGACTGCTATCATACCCGTAAAGAGATGAGTATGACCTTGCTTTGATATTAACTACCTCTATATAGAAGCAGAAATATCTCTCTAAACCTTTATATTGATACCTGTAAAATCTATTGCAGAAAAAATAGAGAGATAAAGCGGCACTGTGGAATCGGATTTAGATCCAAAATATGGGGAGCAAGCTTGTGGCTCCCAAAATTCCAATAAGCCAAGGTAGAGAAGCAGCACTCCGTAACAAATAAGTGTTTATTTCACAAGTGGGAACGGAGTGCTGCTTCTCTACCTTGGCTTATAAAATCTATTGAGAGTGAGATACTACACCTGGTGGTGTTAATTAATCTGGGACTTGTAGTTCGACTGAAAATGTCCAATATGCATGCTCATTAAAGGACACCTGTCATCAGGTCTGTGTCACTAGTCCTGTCACCTCTACCTGTTGGAGCAGCTCACAAGGATCCCATCCCAGCATTTATCTAGTTATTTCATACATTAATCATTATATAATCCTCTATTCTTTATTATGTAAATTAGGCTGGTCACATGGTCAGAGGCAGTGATGTCACCCCTGTTACCCCTCCCCTCTCCTCCCCCTGCTCATGTCTGTGTGTAATTTATAGTAAAGCATGGCTAGTGTGTGTGCTGCATCTGCTGACATGCTGCATCCTCCTAATATACAGGTGAGAGACACAGACATCAGCTACATATGAATCTGACATGTTCTGCTATAACATGGCTGCATGGAGCTGCTGTATCTCTCCTAAACACACACACAGGCTGCAGGGGGCGTGGCCACCAGCACCAGGAAGCACATCATTATACAGCCTCACATTATTATACAGGCTGTCAGTCATGCACTGGGGGTGTGGCTGTGCCTCCCACTCATGAATAGAGTGGACAGCTTGAATATGCTAATGCTTCATTGGACATTTCACAGGTCATTTGCATACAGCTTTAGGACCTCATAGCTTAGGTTTACAGGCATGTAGAGGGACAATGAAGGGATAGAGGCAATGCTCTCTAATGGCAGTTTATGAAAATATATTTAGTTTAGGGGGGTTATTTTGCATGACGGGTTCTCTTTAAAAAAACCTAACGTGCAGGCTTGGAGTTAACTAATGAATGATGACACTAGGAGTATACACTGTGTATATACTGAATCTTCGGACACCGGAGGAGAGACTTGCCACAAAATATCTTATGGTATATACTTTATTATCTTGCAAAAGCATCTTATGGCATATATTTTATGAATATGAACTCTATCTTGCAAAAGCATCTTATGGCATATATTTTATGAATATGAACTCGGTAGAACAGTTGACTTTTATCTAAACTATCTAATGCTTGATGTGTAGTTACAACACACACATTGAACAGAGTTTGAACTCAGTCCCGGTATCTATCAGTACTTGCTTTTTGTTTTTTTTCTTACTTTTTTATTGTCATTTGTAGTTTGTTTTCGTTTGTTTAATATGTTCTTAGGACTGTTGGATAACTGAAAATACATTTAGGAAAAATAGGTTTGTAGTATCTGAGAGATAGAAAGTAGAATAGATCCACTTGTGCCTTCAGATCTTTATCTCAGCACAGTGAAATCTTATTTTTTTGCCCCCTGAAATTGTTATATATTTTTGCCATTGTGATGCCCCCTGAAATTGTTATTTATTTAAAAAAAAACTTTAATTGGAAAATGACAAAGCTTATTTTTCACATTTCTGGTCATTTATCAGCTAATTTTATGAAGAAAAAAAAAATGTCATTAATAAAACTACCCTGTCAAGTAAAAGTCTTTAACATGTCAGAACAATTTTTTACTTAGTTTTTTTTTTATGATATGTAAAGCTTTTCCAAAGTTCTCTTCAGTTATCTTAGCACAGTGATGGCGAACCTTTTGCCCAAAATGAGACCCAAAAATCATTAGCTTTTCCCAAAGTGCCAACACGGCAATTTGGGCAGTAACAAAGTTATTGGTACCAGAATCTTTGAGCTCCAATCCGACACCTTTTCACTCTTTGGACAGGACCAAGCAGCACAGGATGGGTCACTTTAAAATAGCAGGGCACTACTTGGACTGCCTAAGACTACAGGAAGATGCCATGTCCGGCAAACTCTGAGACAGCCCGTGTGCCCACAGAGATGCTTCCGAGTGCCATCTCTGGCACTAGTGCCATTAGTTCGCCAACACTGTCTTAGCAGAACATCAAAAATTGACCAGGACATTCAGGAATCAATGACCCTTAGGGTTAATAACGTTTTCAATGCTAAAAGTATCGGAAAGTTCCTGGAACTGGGTAATTTTTGGAATTCAGGTAAGGTGCCAAGCGATACAAGGCAGTACTGTTGTGTCACATGTTCAAGCTGTTAAGCTCTGATTTCTTACCGAGCAGAATCGAGTACCGCCCACTCTGTAGATCCTTTCCTGGTTCTGGCATAAAATGCAGATACAGGATCCTCAGTAGAGAATGCTATGGTGTGAACATAGGCCATGTTATCTGGGAATCTTGCAGATGACACTAGATACACCCTGCGTATTCTAGGCGGGATGTCTCCGGAGCTGTCACCTTTGTGACAGTGACAAGATGTGATGGTTATGTTTACAACAAATGTTCTGCCACGAGCTGAATACAAGGAAATACCTAAATACCTATACCTTTTATTGTAGAATTATTGCTAGAAAATAGTAATAACTAGTTTTCTGCACATATCGGAGCCGCAGGAAGTCTGCAGGAACATCTTTTTCACAGATGTCCTATAGATGTTACATGGACGACAGATGTGGCCGCAACTTAGAAATGGGATGTGTCGGTCAATTTGTACAAGGTCTGGGAATTCCGGGTGGGGGCTGCGGGTAAAAGGGCTGTCACCACACAGTTGGCCCACAGGACCTAGTACATGTTTTGAGAGACATAACTTTAATACTTTTCTGTAGGGGCCTAATGTTTTTTGTTTTCATTGAGACTGATAATTTTTCTTCTATTTGTGGACAGCACTTTTGGCTTTACTTTTACAGCAGGTTTAAGTATGATAGCTTGGGTTATTTGTGTTCTGGGAGGGGGAGGTTTAAACATTTACATTTTTTACTTTTTTTTTTTTTAATGCTAATTTATCTGTAACATTAAAACACCTTTAGAATCCCAAATATTGATGTGCCAGGCACACCCAATGTTTGTGCGTGTGGTCATGCAGAAATCCAGTGAGGAAGCAACCTTTGCTATCATTTGGTGCCATAAAATTGTGCAGCAGTGTAATCTTGTGCTATTTACATGTTGCCATTCAGCCTACGACTAACAGGTCTTTCCATCAGACTCTTGTCTTGTTCTCATGCCACCTGGAGGACGTATATTTCCATGTCCATGTGCACAGGTCTGGCACATGTGTATAGACTTTTTTTTTTAATAGATGCTTTTAGATTTTCTTTTTGTGTTTAGGGTTGGGTTATTTGAGACACTAAGCCACTGTTACATAAAGACCTGTGGGTGGTTTACTATTCTGCAGGCAGTAATAGCAATCATGGATGGAGGAAGAATCAGAAGGGGCATTTTACAATGTACCCCATATGTCCTCTGATGCATTTTTTTAGATATCTCAGAGTACTCTCTGCTTTGTTTTTTAGGATGACAAGCCCTCTTGATGAGAAAGATAAATGTTTAACATACAAACATACATCTAAAGGTAAGTACCATGTTTGTGCTAACTTTAGTTTCTTATAATTATGATTAGGATAAGCAAGACAGTATTTTGCTTTGGAATAAATGTTTGTTTTGTAGAGACCCTGGGGGGGGGGTGGGTGTTGTCATTTATTTAATGTTGTGTGTGTTTTTCGGTTTTTGTAAAGACCTTTATTCCCTATCCACCAGAAGCATTTCTTTTTGTTTATAATTTTACAGTTGAAAAAGTAGTTTGTGCAAATCCTATGAAGATTACGGTGGAATGGTATCTGAAATATCACAAGTGTTACAATTCACTTAATTCTGTTGAGGTAAGTGTTGTAATTGGAACATGTGCATTGGAGATCAAAATCGGAGAACACAATTTCCTAAATGTCATTGTGTAGTTCTATGTGAATACATCCTAATGTGTAAAATAGCATGTTTTTTTTAAACTTTGTTCATAAATTGTATATAATCTAAAGCACTGAATAAAAATGTAAATCCGATAATTGTAAAAGAACATTCCATTCAGGGTGCGTTCACATGTTACAGTTAAAACTGCATCGCAATCAGCTTTGAGGTGGTTTTAGGTGCAGTTTTGTCAGTTGAACAGGTGAATGACATGAACTGAATGAGTGAATTTGGTTTTGAAGGGGAAAACCTGTTCCACAAATGTTGCAGTTTTAACTGTAACGTGTGAACGCACACTCAGATACCTCCAAGTTATTGGTGTTAATCTAGCACCTGTTGCCAATTTCCTTAATTACTGTATATGAGTGAGTATATAAGTTTTTTTTTTTTTTATTCTGGGCTGACTGTATACTACTGGGGGCAGGCTGTTTACTACTGGGGGCATGCTGGGGTGGCTGTATACTACTGGGGGCACGCTGTATACTTATGGGGGCAGGCTGGGGTGGCTGTATACTACTGGGGGCAAGCTGGGCAGTCTGTATACTGCAGGGGGCAGGCTGTATATTATAGGGGGCTGGGTCTGTGACCAATGCATTTCCCACCTTTGGCTTATACTCGAGTCAATAGGTTTTTCCAGTTTTTGGTGGTAAAATTAGGGGTCTCGGCTTATACTCGAGTATATACGGTATCTAACTCATTCAAGTTCCCAAGGAAGGCTGGTCGTCTTCAAAAGGCAAATGCAAGACTCATAATGCGGATAATCTCCATGGGTAATAGTTTCAATACTGCAGTTAGAATTGCACATCAGTTCAGCATTGAACAGGAAAAGTGATACAACGTTTAAAAGAATTTCATTAGCAGAAAGAATCAAAAGGCTGGAATTACTTTTGCTAAGGAAAATGTTTTATAGATAGAGGATAAGTGGTCCACAGTTCATTTTATTTATGAAAGCAAGTTTAATTTATTTAAAGCTAAATGGAAACATTATGTTTATCGACAAACTGGGCAAAGAGTGAACACAAGGTATATGTAAAGAAGTCGGTGAAAGATGGTGGAGGAAGTGTAATGGTTTGGGGAATGTTTTCTGCAGCAGGAGTTGGACCTCTCATACAGCTACATAGGAGTGTGAATACAAGTGTGTATCAGAACCTTCTTCAAGAGAATGTGGATCCTTCCTTGCGTTCTTCACTCAATCAGCCAGCAATTTTCAGGCAGCTGCCTGGCAGCCCCATGTCATACAGTAAAACGGTAAAGCAGTTCCTTGAAACAAAAGACATTGAAGCAATGAAATCCTCTGGAAAATCCTTTGTTATGGCCAAGAAACCCACAACAGTCATAGAACTGTGGAAGAGAATGGAAGAAGAGTGGACCAAAATCTCACCAGAGAAGTGTGAGAGACTAGTGATGTCCTGTGGCTGCAGATCTGCTGAAGTCATTCACCCCTTAAGGACGAGGCCATTTTACAGCTTAAGGCTACATTCCCACTGCCGTGAGCCCGCCGCGCCATAGCACGGCGGGCACACGGCAGCGCGGGGAGAGGAGGAGGAGGTGAGTGCAGCTCACCCCCGCCCCTCTCCATAGCAATGTGTGGCCGCGGCGCCGTAATACGGGAAAAGATAGGACATGGTACAGTGGTCACTGTGTCCAGAAAAAAGATAAATGTATAATTTCCCAGAAACCTATAGATCACACTGCATATAAAATAACTGACTAAAGCCGCAACGATGGGCAGGAATAGGACTTGCCCTTTAATTTGCAGTGTGGGCAGAAAGTAGTAGGACCCTGTTTTAGCACAAGGGTCCATTGCACATTGATGTGCATGAAGCCTTACAGAGGTTGGCCACTTTATTTAAAATGTTTGTATTAAGTGTGTTTGTGTCGGGCGTGCAACAGTCATGTGAATGGGGCCTTAAACTGCACCACAGTTATCATCCAGCGTCAGGCATTTTGATAAATCTGGTATAGCATGAGACGGACTGAACAAAAAAGTGTCTCAATGTCAGTGCACATTTACACCAATCAAGAAAGCAAAGCAAAACTATTAATAGATGTCTATTGGTAAATTACCTAATATCTTACCCCCAACACTTACACACACATTACAAAAAACATGAGGTACAGTGCACAACCCATTTGAAATGCACATTGTGGCTCTAAAAGCTGCTTTTTTTTCGGGTCTCCCAAGCAGGTCTTACTGCAGAAGAATCAAACTGTTATTATTCTTGTGTTTTCCCAATGTCACTTCATATCACCTTGTAATAACCCAGACATTTTATGTTTTTACAAATGTTTGTTTAAAAAATACATAAATTGCATCTTGGGTGACCTGTATTCTCTATGTTTTAGGAGCTGAAATTAGAATATCCTAAGTTATTCACTGAAAAAAATGAGGAAAACTCTGAAACGTTTGATTGTAGCACATCAGGGCAGCCCTTCTCTCTGCACAATGTAAGTATTCCTTATGCTCCATGTCTGAGCTTGGTTTGGGCTTTATTTGTGTAGTGCCATCATATTTTGCAACGCTTTACAAATCATGGGATATATACACACAAACAAAATAAGACATTACAGATCAATAACATTGTTACGTTAAAGAATGCTGCTGTGCATCTACATTATGGGAGAAGATGAATAAAACGCATTCATTAAGATGTGTCAAAATCAAGTCCTGAAATAATGGCAGTTACCGCCAGTAATTGAGATCATTTCCCCCTCTCGCGTTACCTCCACACCAAGGGGACGTGAAGGGCAGCGTGGCTGGCAGCAGAAAGGGGCTGGTGCTGGTGTTCCTGCTTCACTACAGCCAGTAAGCTTTCATAAGTAAACATTTTGTTTACGAAAGAACACAAAAAAAACTGTGTGCTGCATTTTCAAGACATGGGGAAATGTTTGGTAAAAGCTGTGCGCATGTTTTGGTCATAAACGAAGACAACTAATAGGAATTGAAAAGTATAACAGTCTTAAGCTGCACCAGATTTGTCATCCAGCATCAGACACTGAAAAATCTGGTTTGACTGACTAGTCTAAATTTGCGCTTACTGTGAGACACTTTTGTTTAATCTATCCTATTGTGTTACTGGATATTCTACTTCTCTGTGACAGAACATTCTATAACAGACACCAGACGTCACCTGGGAACTCGAGAGTAATCGCAACAACCAAGAGCTGATAATCCTCTCAAGTATAACTTGTGAATGGAGAGCTGTTACTTCTGCTCAATCTTCACTACTATAGGACTGTAAAACATGGGTGTCCTTGGAGTCCCTAGAAGTGAATGAAATACAGCTTGCACATGCACACTTGCCCTCTATTCACATGGAGCAATTTAGCCCATTCACCTGCTTGCAGGGGGTCCCAGTGTTTGGACCCCAGTGATTGGTCAGTTATCCCATATTCTTTTCTCAAACAACCATTTTGTGTGGGAACAGCTGGCTAGATGGTGGTTGGGGAAAGAACAGGTTAGATATTTAGAATTTCATCATTATTTATTATCTGACCCTTTTTCTTTTTCCCATGATACCTTGCTCCTTTGGAAAAGCATGCACTTGCAGTCAGAGGAATGACTGTTGAAGGTGTTTTGGGATTTTTTTATTTTTACAGATGAATGAGATTTTTAAAAGTGCACCTTCTTGGCAGCAAGTCTTCATTACATCTACTGGTCACTTGACCCCTGAACTAAACCAAGTGTTTGGATATTGTGATATGTTATAGTCTCCTCATCAAAATAGTTGTCCCTCAGTGAAGAGAACATCAGTCATCAGATACTATCCATCTACTGTAGATTATATGGTGGAATGGAGAATAGGGTAGGAATATAACACATTATGCCTTCTCCTTCTATGTTCCTGCAGTGTAAAGACATTAGGAAGGGAATGATGTCATACAGAGGCGTATCTAGGAGCAAAGCCATAGCAGTCTTCTTAATGAGGCCCCCCCTACCCCATCAGAAAATATGCATTTTTATATTCTTGCATATGTGAGTTACAAACACACATTTATACAGTAATGCACACACATATAGAGCATATACACACATACAGTTCCATATACAAACATACAGCATATATAAATGTACAGTACAATACAGTATATATACACAGTACACTGCATACACATACAGCCTGTACACATCATCGATACAGCTTATATACATCGCATGTTATATACATGTTATGCTGTACAATGTGCAGCATAATATTTATATAATGTTGCACATCCTCCACTCTTTAGTCTGTCAATTTGGATCTTAAGACCCCCTGACACTGTGGGCCCCATAGCAGCTTCTATTGCTGCTACCGCTGTATTTATGTCCCTGATGTCATATCATTCCACTTGTAGAGGTCATTTGTATTAGTTATTCTAATTTTTGATGTTTTATTTTTTAATAGAAAAAGCTGGCCATTTCGGAGCGCATTCCGAATCAGGTATGACATTTTCACGGCTTGATTATGATTTCTGTTTTAGAAATGATGACCTATTGTTTGAATAAGTCCTAATATTATGATCAGTGAGGGTCCAACCGCTAATCCTAATAAAGTTCAGAATACGCTGCAAATATGCAGTGGTGCCCTCTGCCTTCCTCTTTGCATAGCATAGCTTTCCTGTTTGATTGCTGTGACCATTATCAACATTTGTGAGGGTATTGTAATCTACCCTAGAATAAAGGTAACAGCCACTTATCTAAATGTCCCATCAGTCTTGTGAGTAGCCATATAATCATTAGAATGCTAGAATGTTGCTTCTAGGACTGACTGCACCCAGGTCAAATGTATCCGTGAAGATTTATCTTGTACTTGGGGGTGCTGAACTTACCATTAAAGTTATGAAAAAAATATAGAGCAACAAATACACAAATAACCTCATCCCCAAAATTAATTAGCCCTACTAATTGTTGTCATATCACTGGAGAATAACTGAAAATAGATATGTAATACATTATAGATGAGGACAATTAGATTGTATCTGTTTTAGTAGCATATAGCCTATGTTACACCAAGGCATGGGAGTAGGTAGCCTGTGTGACTTTTTAGAGCTCTGTTCAAGAGAAGACTATAAATATTGGCACAGATAACTCTACTCCGAAACATGCCTATATGGCCTGATGGGACTGGTGGCTGGGTTGTAACTTCCATACACGGCCCAGAAACAAATCTGGTCTAAAGCCCCCAAAGGTTTTTTTTCCCGATTTAATATATAAAGAAAATCAATCTAAAATATTATTGAACTGATATCGCGACTCGGACATTCTCCATAAACTCTATCCTTCAATCCTCTAGAGTTGTGATGACCTTGGTGTCTCCCTCTTTCAGATCTTTTGTGAGTCTGATTCATGTATAATTCTCTACAGGCGTCTTGCTCATTATATCCAAATGCAAAAGATCAGGTTTGGGGGGGAAGTGGGGACAGGGAACAAATAATAACCAAGTGGTGTTAAATCCCTCTGATCCTAGCCTGCAGTGGTCCCCCACTTTTTATGGTATACGCATGGGGTTAAGAACCTCAAAACATAATAGAAACTAATGGTATCCCCCCAAGGAAGAAACTGGAGGGAAAAGAGGAATAACCAAGACAGTGTATGGAAGATAAAACAAAATTATTTTATTGCTTACAAAAATAAAAATGAACAAGACATGTAGACAAAATACATACAGTGTGGTGATGACACAGAAAGAATGGCGGTCAGAGCCGAGGGCAGTCAAGGAACCTGAGAGTATACATTATGATGGACTATGTACAAAAAGGGACCCACTAAAGTGCTGGCTGGTAAAAGATACCGTGCCCGGCCATAGACCAATAATGTGGGAATCTACCCAATGTTGACTAAAGTCCTTACCAGTTTGTAGTAATAGCAAAGTGTTCCACTGCCTGGGATGAACCGCCCGCCCCGACGTGCGTTTCGGCTCAGGGATGAGCCTTCGTCTGGGGGCGTCTTGCTCAAACTATCATACAGGCAGTTTTGCATAATAGAATAGACCGGAACCCACTGACTTCCATCCCTCCTTGACCATCACAACCTTATCAATGATATAAGAAGTATGGCAAACCTCACAGCTTCTATACATGAGTTGTGGTCATTGTAGGATGCCTGTAGCAGAACCATGAAATGGCCACCATGAAATGGCTACGGTTGGATCTTCCCATGGGTATCCTACCCTATGTGGACTTATCACGGCAGGTGGGCATATGGGTCGATTGCCCGTTTCTGATATTTTTATATTGAACTTTATGCTTTTGACTGTTTTTGAGTTTTGAATCTCTTTTACACTGTTAGTTGTTTGTTATTATGAAACCCGTTATCTGGTCCTAAAGACACGTGTGTGTGAAATGTATGTTTTGTAAATGGCATCTGACATAAGCTTAGTCTATAAAATGTTTTGTATTTAGTAGTAAAGGTTTTTTTTTTTCTTCCAGAAACCTGCCCCTTTCAACTCAAAGGTAAGAAAATGTAGTGTAGGGTAAATTTAAAAACAAAAAACAAAACTGAGGCTGGTTCTTTCACTACCAGATGGATTTTAAACAAATTTATTTGCAAGTTCATGAGCCAAGAAAACACACGTATATTTGACATGTATTTTGACATTGCGTCTATGTCCAAAACCAAAATCTCTTTTGGATTCGTTCAAAACCCAATCACCCGTTTTAAGCTGGAAATTAAAAATTATAACTGCCTACAAAATTTTGGGTTTACATGCATTTAAAAAACTGCACTCCCCAAACCCTATGAATTGCAGGATGGGCATTGACAGCTATGATCTTCATACAACATTTATGCATGCTGGTTTTTGTTAAGTGCCTAAAACATAAAGTGGATGTCTGGGAACAAAAAAAAAAGTTATATATGATTGGGTCTTTAGAAACAATTAACCACTTATACTTTCTTCGCTCCCTTTAATTTTCGATGCCAACTGCTCTGGCAGGGCCATCCTGACCACACAACTGTTACCGTAAAAGTTTCAGGCTGTACCGGGGCTCCTGGTACCACAGGTGAACCGAAGCACCGGAGGAGTTATAAGAGGTTTATTGTTTTATAGACCCCCATATATAAAACATTTTTTTAAATTCCTGCATAACCCCTTTAAAAGTTTAAAAGAGAGACTTGTGTGTAACATATATAAATGTAAACTGCAAATAAATATATATGTATGTATATATATGTATGTATGTATATGTGTGTGTGTGTGTGTATATATGTACGTACGTACGTACGTACGTGTGTGTGTGTGTAAAAAGAAAATGGCAACAATCCAAGATTCAATGCGAAAAAACGTACTGATTTATTCCAATATGTGCCAAGCTACGTTTTGACGCCTGGAGCCTTTCTCAAGCTTTTTATATATTATAAAATATATATATTTAAGTGCATTGCATGTTGGGTATGGGCATTCAACTTCAAACACTTAAACTTCAAGCAGTTCTTAAAAGCAAAAATTTAATAAGCCACATGCATCCTGAGGCCTGAAACCTGGGTGTAGCACATGGCTGGGTACAGAGGGTTGGGGGTAGCGCTCTTCACCCATCTCCTCTCCATAGAAAGCTCATTGACCACGCTGCAAGTCCGAGTAAATAAAGGGCACATTTTGCTCAACATTACTCCCCTGAGTTTATCCACTTTATCCAATAAGAAAGGGAACCATTTCTCACTGCATTCTGTCACATGATTCCATGCTACCCCTGTGCTACTTTTTGGCATCTAGGTTGAACTAGTTAAAGGGAATCTGTCACCAGGAGACCCATTTTACTCTCCCAGTCCCCCACGAGCATAGTACTACACTGCCAAGTGTTTGTTGTAATAAAAATAGGTTTTACAGAAAAAAAGATATGTTATATGTCCTTTCATTACATCTGCTGTGTGACTGGCGTTGCCATTGGGAGGGTCTGGTAAGGAGCAGCCCCCCCCCCCTTGGGAAACATGTGACCTTTTCAATATATTGAATAACTCCCCACACTCGGGATTGGCTGTAGAGGAGCAGGGGGGTTGGCAAGCCAATGAGTGGTGTTTCATATATTTGAAAAGGTCACATGGAAAGCTGTTCCCCAGGGGTGGGGGGGATTGCTCCTTTCCAGACCCTCCCAAAAGGCTACTGCCTAGTCACACAGCAGATTCTAATGAAAGGTACAATATACTATCTTTTTTTCTGTAAAACCAATTTTTAATACAAAAACACTTTGGCAGCGTATGTACTATGCTCTGTGGGGACTGGGGGAGTGCTAAAAATGGGTCTCCTGGTGACAGGTTCCCTTTAAGGTAGTAATTCTTTCAGATTACTTAATAATTCAAACCTATTTGTAAATTTTGGCTACTCAAGGTTCCATCTGCTAGTAGTGTAGACTTGTCCCGCCATAGAGAGCGAATGAAGAATAACCAGATCAAGCAATGAGGGAGATTTATTAATCTGTCCACAACCACAAATTCTGTTGTACTTTGCACTAAAAAAACTCTGCACCACATTTATAAAGGGTTTAAGACAGTTTTTTCCCGCTTTTCTGTAAGCCAACTGATAGGAGGTACTTAGTACGACTAGAGTTGAGTCCCCTCCATACAAGGTGGGTGTTTGCTGCATCAATCGGACAACCTAGGGTGTCTGAAAAATATAAAAAAAAAAATTAAAATCACCACCCTTTCCCTAGAACTGATCTAAAAATAAACAGTAAAAAATCATAAACATGTCCGTTCTATAAAGATAAGTAATGATAAACATAAGTTATTCCCATCGTTGAACCCCGTAATGGAAAATGGTGACCAAATGGTGACCAAATTCATTTAAACCGATCCGACCTCTTACTAAATAAGAGGTCGGATCGTGTATCTTGTGTGCTGGCAGTTGGCCTTATTCATTAGGGGTCATGCCGACACACCCCCAGCATGCCCCTGCCAGCGGTCACATTGTAGGAGAAGCTGCCAGTATCGCATCGCTGCCGGCTCTACGCGATGCGGCCGCGCCACACTAACAGCTGCTGCGGCCGCGGACTGCCTGACTCACATTCCCGGCCGGCTTCTTATTTAGTAAGAAGTCGGATCGGTTTAAATGAATTTACTGCACATACATTTAAAATAAAAATGGCTAGGGAGAAAGGGGCTGGGGGAGGATTATGGGGGGCACATTTGGTGGGTGGGTTTTCCAGGGTTACAGGTCCTCTTTAACTTTTTTTTAAAATGTGCATTGAAATAAAATTTAGTATCCCTGTGATTGTACTGACCCAAAGAATAAAGGAGACCTGTCATTTGGGGCGCACAGTGAAAGCTTCAGAAACCGACCAGAAAATTGAGCAACTGCTTTTTTTTTTCCACCAATTTTACTGAATTTGGATTTTTTTTTTCCCAGTACACTTCATGGAATATTAAATACTGTCACTATGAAGTGCAATTTGTTACGCAGAAACAAGCCCTCACACAACTCTAAACAAAAAAGGGGCTGATCTGGGACTAAAAAGGGACTGAAAGGGACTAAAATCTGAAAAAACACAGACCATAGCCATTAACCCTACTGGATTCTTTATGCACCTTCTAAACTTTTACCGTTCTGAACCCAAAACCAGAGGGCCACAAGTCCAATATGAATGAATCCCTGTTGGGATATACCATAGTAACGTTAGTATTATAAGTTCCTTTACCATTAGGTATGATTCCATTATCACTCTGCTGCCCAGATGTTGCTTAGTTTTCCACATTTATCTGCCTTATACAGCTATTGTTAACAAGATGGCTTTAAAGTAAATGACTTTGTAAACTATTTAATGTTAAATATAAATGTAATTTTTTGGGGGTAATGATGCTAACAATATATCTGTGTTTGCAGTTGCTGGATGTTGTGGCACAAACCCAACAAGATGGACCCTACGCTTTTGCAGTCAGCGTGTCTTCAGATTCAAAGGAGAAATGGAGCTTAACGGGTATGAAGAGAAGTGTCTGTAGTGCTGGAAATACGAATGCCTTATGACCCTCTTATATTTAGGCTGGTGAAATTTCTGGCTTGCTCTAAGCTGTTTCTGTCACTCTCCATTCTTGCACATAGGTGTCAGCACACTCCACTCCTGCTCCGATTAGTAAAGTAGTAGATGTCTTTTCACCCCAATTTCTTTACAGGGAAACAGTAGCCTAAACTAATTTCACATCTGTTTTTTTTTTTTTGAAAGAAAAATTAAAGAAATCTGCAGCAATGTAGACTCCAATTAGGGATATATATAAAAACACTTGTTTGTTTCATTGCGTTTAAAAACATCTGGGTGTAGTATAAATTCTTAGTAGTAACCTAAGGGAGAACAGAAACAGTCCTAAAGGGGACAAGGAAAAACATAAAGGTTAAAAAGAGGAATTTTTTTCAGGATTGCACCTTGGGGAAAATATGTATGGTCTATAATATATTTTGCAATGGTCCTGAAGTCTGGTAGCAACAAAACAGTTGGACCAGACATCTATATTTTGGGGGAAGGCGGTCATATAATTTCACCATAGGCTAGATCACATCTAAAGAAGGATGGTTCCATAGATACTTACATAGCAGTATCAGGTTCCCCATGTTGCAGTATTGGCTTTTTGGAGATGGGCATCCATCGTATATTATAATCTAAGGGCTCACATGCAGTGCAATAAATAAATGTCATAGGATGGTGTCCAGACGTGAGGAATGAATTTACCTTTTCTTCTTGATAGTTACTGCTTCAATGGAAGGTCCTCATGGTTATATCTCCGCTTCAGAGTGGTCATTGATGATTGTAAGTAAACTTTCCATTTGTATGTGTTTTGCAGGATGAGTGGGTAAGCTGATGTTTTACTGACTCTATTCAGTCATTCATCTTTGTAGAGGGATATTTCCTCCTTGGAAATCTACCGGTTTATCTACCGGATCTCAAGAAGGGGTGGTGGGATCTGCAACCTGTGGTCTCTCCTGCTGTGGATGAAGAGGGGGCTGTGTTTGTCTGGTTATGTGTTGACTTTTGCTGGAGTTTTGTTGAATAAATCAACACCTATACAGAATTACAGGGAAATTGATATATCACTAAGCATTAAGTAATAACAATCTTCTTTGTTCAATCATCAGTTAAAACTTAGATTTAAAATGGCAACATACATTGAAAAAATGGTCTGCTCGTAGTAAAACAGCATTATATACGTGCAAAGGAAAATAATCGTACAGAATCTAAGGTATTGGCGCAATATTTAATATTGGCAGCGCAAATTTCTCAGTCACAAAAAGCAGCATACTACAACTGGGGGAGCAAGACCCACATCTATTGTATTTGTCATGCAATAAATGAGAGCAGCCCAGAATACTACAGTCATTCAGCTTCTACTCGCAACAAAATATGACTGGTAATTGGAAGCAACACAGTCTATAAAAATGTGCTGATTCTGTTAGTTTTGAGAACATCTATATTTGTACAATGATTCCTTTTTTTTCTCACTTCGCTCACTTTCTGTTTAGCTTCTATGTAATTCATGTCAGTATGTCATAACATAAGTACTTCTTTTGTCTTTGTAGTTCTACATGGTGATGTGCATTATGTACATTGTGCTTGGACTGATGTGGTTCATCTGGTCTGCCTGCTATTGGAAGGACCTGTTAAGAATCCAGTTCTGGATCGCCGCAGTAATCTTTCTAGGAATGCTGGAAAAAGCAGTGTTTTATGCAGAGTATCAAAATATGAACAGCACTGGGGTGTCCTGTGAGTGTCTATATATACATATTTACTATTGTTGTTGTTTAGTATATAATTGTATTATAATTGAGTTACAGAAACTTTTTTGTTCTAATTTTTAGCTCCTGGTTTGCTGATATTTGCAGAGTTGGTTTCTGCTGTCAAAAGAACACTGGCCCGGTTATTAGTGACCATTGTCAGCTTGGGATATGGAATAGTGAAGTAAGTGATTATAATGCAGACCTTTTTTAGCTGTTAAACTCAAGTTTAAAATCCAAATATCTGGGCTCCCCACCAATCACATGAACAGGTCCACTACCATGTCTATAGAATCGCCTCTTATTCATTTTTTGAGTGTATCAATCGTAGACAAAAGTCTAAAAGTTTCATGTTCCATTAAGGTGATATCCAATTAATACATTAGCTCTAAAACCATGCCCTTCGATCCAAGTATATACTGCATCCTAAGCGGCAATCCTAGTACAGGAGAGGGCTCTCATTCTTTTTTAACTCAAAGGTTACAGGATTTCCTGATATATTCATTTGTTCAAACACTAGTTCTTCTGAAAGAAAGGAATGGCACCAGAGTGTAATAAAGGACACACTTGTGTACTTCAATGAAGTTTTATTCTGCTCTCAAGAATAAATGGTAAAAATGCCAAGATCCTGTCCACCACTGATTTCCTCTTGAAGGCTTCTTTCGGGGGGAACCAGGGAGTGGGATAGTTGAAGAGAGATGTGCTACAAGACTATGGATGATTAAAGTCTGTCCTCATGGCCCACTGGTTACTGGTTTCCCTTGCCACCTTTTGTTTTTGAGAATCATATTGGCTTGTAAGTTATCTCTTCATTAGCATATGAGAGCTAATAAATGTCAGATCAGATACATAACATATATCCAGTACTCCATACTGTTGGCTTGCACTAATCTTTATTATACTCTTGGAACAGGATCCATCAATTCATACAAGTTTCAGGATTACCCCCAACACACAGCTTACCATATATTAAAATGGAACATCAGACACAATATATGGCAGCCTAAGTACCTGGGATCATCAGATTTTTCTCCTCACTTTAAATTCACAGTACGGAAGGGTTTAAATGAAGCATATATGATATTGTTGTAGCCTTTTAAATTTATTGAATGTTGAACTGTCCCTTCTTTGTTTTTCTCCCTCCTCAGGCCAAGATTAGGAGCAGTCATGCATCGTGTGGTGGGAATGGGTGTTCTCTACTTGATATTTGCCACTGTAGAAAGCGTTATGCGAGTCATTGGGGTAAAATATATATATATTTTTTCTACATGAGGTTATAGGATTTGAGTGAGACATTTCCACTTCTTGTATGCTGCCTCTGCTGTACGTTTGCATTGTGCCTCCTGTAACGAAACCTTATTTACATGCAATAAGAAAAACCAGTTAGCCAAATGCTAAGTTATAGGATTTATGTAGTCCGTTTGCAAAAACTTTTGCCTTCCTAGAGATATGTCAGTACAGAGGTTTTTCTTTTTTTGCCTGTAAGTTTACTATTGGGAAATAAGTTCAGTAACACTCAACTTTTCAATTGTATTTCATTCCAGACAAAAGAATCTGATTTGGTGTTGTTGTCAAGTATCCCGCTGGCTCTATTGGACTCTGCATTATGCTGGTGGATATCCTTTACTATAAAACCATATATTACAGGCGGTCCCTGGGTTATGTACAGGATAGGTTCTGTAGGTTTGTCCTAAATTAGAATTTGTATGTAAGTTAGACCTGTATATCGTATTTTTCGTGTATTAGGCGAGTTTTTCAGTACAAAAAATATGCTGAAAAACCTCACCTCGGCTTATACACGAGACAATAAAAAAATAATCTTGCATACTCTCCTTCCAGAGTATGGCGCGGCTCCTCTTCTGTCTTCTCCGTGATGCTCCCGTCACTGCGTCTCCTATTCTTTCTTCTGTATGCTGTAACAGCCGTCATAGTATGCGCCGGCTGGCAGACTACTAAGGGGGGGGGGGGGGCGGGCTGGCTCCTAGGGGGGGGGCTGGCTACTAAAGGGGGCTGGCTGTATACTGGGAGGCTGTGACCAATGCATTTCCCACCCTCTGCTTGTACTCGAGTCAATAGGTCTTCCCAGTTTTTGGTGGTAAATTTAGGTGCCTCGGCTTATACTCAGGTCGGCTTATACTCGAGTATATACGGTATTTTATAATTGTTACCCCTTACAGAATTTTATTATGGTCTCTGTGACAATTGTATTTTAAAAATGTTGGATTGTTATAAGAACCAGGATTAACAATAAAGCTTAATTGCAGACTCCTTTGATAACTGTATAGTTGATTGTAGCCTTGGGCTAAAGTACAGTAAATTACCGACATCCAGAGGACCGTTTGTAACTAGGGGTCGTCTGTAACTCTGGATACTGTATTTACTTGAATGACCCAAGTGGTGTCTGACCATGTTGTTAGGGCATTTTAGTTCTGTATTACTAAGTTGAGGTGATACTGTGCAGCATGTAGTGAGGTTTCATATGTAAATGTAGCTATGTTGTAATCTATATTTTCATTTGTTTATCTCCATTCTCTAAGATTTATTAATTTTAATAGTTCTGTTTTTCCTTAGCTTATGTATACATATTTGTAAGTCTAGCACAAACAATGAAAACTCTAAAGTTAAGAAGGAATGCAGTGAAATATTCTCTATACAGACACTTTACCAATACTTTGATTTTTGCTATATTAGGTAAGTTTTGTTCATGCTCTGTATATTTATAACTGAAAATTGTATGTTTCTTGTAATCTGTGCTGTTTCTTTTTATTTAGCTTCTGTAGTCTTTATGGCCTGGACAACTAAAAAGTTCAGATTGGCAGATTGTCCATCGGTAAGTAGAAGATCTGCCAGACTCTTGCATACCTACAAAATAAACTCATCTGAGATCTAAACGATTTTGAGGCCACATTTTACATGTATACAGTATATCCATTAAGAACAGAGGTTGAATTAACAATTGTACAATTATCATAAATGCTTCTGCAGGCAGAGTGTCTCATAAGTTGTATAACTTTATGTATAGACTTTTTCCTGCTGGATGCTGCCCTGAACCATGACCGGCCGCACAGCAAGAATTGCAGTGCTGCCAGCAGGGTCCTGTATAGTGTAGACATGCACTCGGGAAGAGGTGAAGCTTTCGGGAAGAGAATATCACGGGGAGAGGTGGAGCTTATGAGAGAAGGGGTGTGGCTTCCTTCATTACAGGGCTGTGTACAATACATGAAGTAGTGAAGCTTTAGCTGTAAAGTTTTGAGTTGGAGGAGTGGAGATTGACAATTTGACAGGGGGCGTGACTAATGTCTGACTACATGTGTATACACAGTGGGGGAAATAAGTATTTAAATTATTTGATTTTAAGTTTTTCCACCTACAAAGAAAGTCTGGAGAGGTCTGTAAATTTTATTTTACACTTCAACTGTGAGTTACCGAATCTAAGAGAATTGTTTCTCGTGGGAAGGGGATCAAATAAAACAAGATTGTAAAATTAAAAAAAATATATATTTATTTCATGCAATAGAATGCTATTTAAAGAAAATCATACAATGTGATTTTCTTAGTCTTTCTTAGTTATGGAGCAGAACAGTCATGCGCCGCCACCTGCTCCATTACAGTCATGGAGTGATGAGGGGTCCAACTGATGTCCCCTCATCACTGAGACCCACATCGATCAGCAAGTTAGGCCTTATCCTGTGGATAGGGCCTACATTGAATTTGTGGGAAAAGCCCTTTAATTGCTAATAAAAAATTAAAAATTGGACAGAACCTTGGCACTAGTCTGTAAAACCTATTTTTTTTAAAAAAGGGGGTGCTTAATGACCGGACACCACAATCATACTAAAGGAGTGCTTGCTTAGAATGTTATTTGTGGCTTTGTCCCATGTGGGACTACTGAAAACCAAGAATGTGTACTGCCTCCAATTAGTTCAGGGGGTATACTGCATATGGGCAGCCTAACAGCAGGATCCTATACTGTGACAGAGGGTAGATATAATCAGCCCCCTGTATCGGTAGTTCTCTAAAATAGCCCTCATACTGAGCACTGTGCACCTGAATGCTGGGGAATCCTGTAATGTCACAGATGACATCACCAGGATTTCCTGAGCAGAGGGGCTAAGAGACCTGCAGGAAAGACCTGACTTGCATCTTCTCTGTATGTCTGTGGGTACATATCAATGATAAGCCATCTAAAGGTAACTTCCCATACAGTGTAATTCCTGCGAAATACACCCCAGTGATAGGTCTGCAATACAAATAAAAAAACAAGAATTGGCCACAATTTTGCCACAGCGGGAGAGCAGAGCTCACCATTTGCATTTCCACACTGTGATCCACAGAAAAAAGTGACATGTTTCCACTGCAATGAGTGTATACGATTATCATAAATCCCATACATTATACTGCTACTGTATTACGCTGCAGATTTCCTACATGGAAATTTTCTGCTGCAATTCTATATGTAATACTAAACATGCGAAAATATGCTGTTACCACTAGATCACTGTTATGTGTTCTATATATAAAACAGAGAAACACCTATATAATGTGTGATATGCTAACTGGTGGCTGTGTTAAAATATAAAAGTCTAAGGAATAAATAAAGCAAACAACATTTTTAAAAAGTGGTATTTTTTGGGGAAGGGAGTCACCAGTGACCCCATCCACAAACCACACACTGTACATTTCAGTCCTCTTTATATTTGATTAAATGATGGCTCTTTCCATGGGATCAGAGTTGGGATTTTATTGATAACTCTGTTCCAGTCATGGAGGCAGAGAGCTGAGGTATACAGTCAAGCCAGGCGCACAGCCCTTAGTATGGTATGTGGGGATGAGGGTCACTGGTGGCCGGTTCCCTTTAATTTTATGACAAACATGGAGAGGGAGAGAGAGCAGTGCAGAGGCTCGGCTCTCTTAGATTGGGTGAAATGCTTTGCCAGCGTTTCACCGGATCTCTAGGATAGTGGTCAGGAGGGTCTGGTAGTGCTGGATCCTTTTGACCTTCAGACTATTAACACAGACATTCTTTGTGTATCTTGTAGTCTGAAAACTACGGTACTCTGATGTGTCACAGCTTGTCTTATTGTAGACCACCTTACATAAGTGTAAAAAAAATACATTAGTGCTAGTTGTCTTCTATTTGTATTGACTATATTCCCCTTCTATCCTATACAGGACTGGATGGAGCTCTGGGTCGATGATGCTTTCTGGAGATTCTTGTTCTCTGTTGTATTATTGGTTATTATGTTTTTGTGGAGACCGTCTGCAAACAATCAAAGGTGTGCAACAATTATTTTTATTCTCCTTGGACAATCTACTAGGAGACAGAAACACAGTTCCCATTTAAAATTTGCATATATTTATTATAGGAACAAAGTTTATAGAAAGATAGCAAGCATCCTTGTTTATATTTTACCAGAATCCCTGTTCCCCAAACGTTTCCCGAAATCTGACGACGTTATTCACTGTGTGCGCCATCTGACAGTCCCCAGTTTTCTCTATCCCTAGAGAAAGAGCAGCCTTGACACCCAAATACATATTAAATGAATTCTTGCTTGATCAGCAGATATCTAGCTAGTGTATACCTACTCCGCCCTCCAATACTTTAGTACATTAAGAGCACAAGTGCTTTGGTAATTTTAGTGGAAATGGAACCAATAAACAGCATTACACACATCCACAAACTGGAACATTGTAGACAGGAATTCTTTTTTTCAGCTTGGCATCTGACTTATCAGAGATTTTTCTGTCAGCCTAAATGGAGGCGAGGAGGTCCTGGTGAAGGTCTCTTAACGTGAGCTAGGAAAGGATTCTTGAATTTTGTGATCTTGCTTGGTTCCATTTTGTGTCTCACTGGCTTAGAGGCCGTTGGTACAAACTGTCCCTGCTTGAGCAGCCCAGTCAGACAGACACCACAGTTTAACAGTTGTTTGATAGCAGCATCCAAATCAGTAGCGAACTGTTAAAACAATGCTACTTCACAGTACTTATCCAACTCCAGCTTCATGGACACAGCCAACTGCTTCATGGCTCTGGTTTGAGCAGCAGAACCGACACGGGACACAGACAGACTGACATTGATGGCAGGTCAGATACCTTTGTAGAAAAACTCAGCCACATCTTCTTGGAGACGATCAATATGTAAATCACATAGGTTGGGGATACATCACAGGCCTGGGTTTCATTGACAGGGAGAGCAGTCAGAAATGCGTCACCAAACTGGTACTTCATTGCATCTGCATAAGTCAACCTCTTTATACAGCTTTACTGTGTCTATGTGGCAAATAGAAATAGTATAGTTTCATCTTCATTTCCGTTCCATCGTTCAAGCCAGGAAGCAGCACCACAAATATAGCACTCTCCTTGATACTCATAACATTGCCGCTGCAGTTTGGCTATAACTGACTGCTAGATGGGTCTGCTCATTAACCACTCCTATCTGCCTCCTATATTTAAAATCGTACCGAACAGAACAGCGCCCCAACATGTTTCGCCAACTCGTGGCGTCCTCTGAGGGTGACAGAGCTGTACTTGGGTGGTGGAGGAATTGGGAGCCTTGTGACAATAACAACCTAAAGTACAGGCAGTCCCTGGGTTACATACCAGATAATTTCTGTAGGTTTATTCTTAAGTTGAATTTGTATTTAATAATTGTTGGTTCAAGTTTGTGTGAAGTAAAAAAATTTTTTTTTTTAAAAGACGTTTGAAACCTTAAAAAAAAAATTAAAAACATAAAATACAAGCCCCTAATTCAACACCTTCCCGTACAAATACTTAATAAAGTATAGGAAACACAAATGGAACCCCCCCCGCACATATTTGATATCGGAAACATCTGTAACAATATGTATAATTAAACAGAATCGTTACACTCTAAAATAAGGCCACTAAAAAGAACTCTTCTTGCAAAAAAATAAGCCCTTAACCAGATTTGTCAGCCAAAAAAGATATGCATCTAAAAAGATGGTGATGCTAAAATGAACAAGATTTTCTCCAATTTAGTTTTTATTCAGGAAAATCAAATAAATACATGCTGCGTCTGTAACAATCTGTTTAATAAAACAGAATCGTTACTGGAAACGCACAATGAACGCTGTAACAAAAACCAAAAAAAAATTCTGAAAAAAGATCATTTTTAATTAATAGCCTTTTAAAACAAAAGTGATGATTTAAAAATGTTACAAGCTCCAAAATAAGACCACTGAAAATAAAAATGCTTCTCACAATAAATAAACCCTTAACCCAATTTGTTAGCCAAAAAATAAAAAGTTAGGCATTTGAAAAGATAGTGACAATGTTTTCACCAAATTTTTACTCTGTAAAATTGGGAAAAAATAAATCTATATAAATGAGGTATTTTCATAATCGTGTCAACCCATAGAATAAAAATAATATACAGGCAGTCCCCTGGTTACGTACAATATAGGTTCCATAGGTTTGTTCTTAAGTTGAATTTGTATGTAAGTCGAAACTGTATACTTGTAGTTCCAGACAAAAAATTTTTTTTGCCCCAGTGACAAATGTTGTTTCAAAATTTTTTGCTGTAATGGGACCAAAGATTATCAATAAAGCTTCTAACAGACACCTTACAGCTGATCATTGCAGTATGGGACTATAATAAAGCATCCAGAGAGCTTCACCAGAGGTCAGAGGGGTCTGTCTGTAAGTAGAGGTGTAATTAAGTAGGGGGCTGCCTATACTATTTTTATGGTATGGGGATCGGCCAAAGAAGCAAAACAGAAAAACTTGCCAAAAAGTGTCGATTTTCATTTCCTCCACCAACAGAGAGTTACCGTATATATACTCGAGTATAAGCTGAGACCCCTAATTTTAACACAAACTGGAAAAACCTATTGACTCCAGTATAAGCCGAAGGTGGGAAATGCATTGGTCACAGCAAATATTACAGTTTGTGGACCGCATCTCCACTTTGTTTTAATTCCTATAAAACACCTAAAAGGTTAACAAACTTCTCAGAAGCGCTTTTTCATAAATTGAGGGTTTAGTTTCCATAATGGGGTTATAGTCTTTCTATTATTTGACAGTCAGTTAAAGCTGAGCAGGTTTTGGAAAAAAATGGGGAAAAATGGCACCCAAATTCTAATCCTCATAACATTCTAGTAAAATATGTGAAATCTTAAAAAAACATGCCAACATAAGGCAGACATTTGGGAAATGTAAGTTATGAATTAATTTGGGTGCTTTGACTATCTAATTAAAAGATGAGAATTTAGAACTTTGAAAATAAAGACTTTTTCAAAATTTTTGCCAAATTTTGTTTTTTTCCTAACTAAACATAAAAGATGTACTTCAAACTAGTTTGAAAATTTGGATGACAATGTTCTACGAGAAAACAGTCTCAAAATCCCCTGGATATGTTAAAGCGTTCCAAAGCTACAACCACTTATAGTGACACAGGGCAGATTTGAAGTCCCGGAGTTCAATAAAAATACTGATTATTTATCTGCAATGTGAGTGCCGAGTTAATACATTGTGGACCTTGTCGAGCTCTTTGTATGGAAGTGTATGTTCAGTCTACTAAGACTACAAGCCACATCAGTTTTTTCCCATACATACTACAACAGCTATTAGTACACGATGAGCCTGAAATGTCAAATCCCCTGTATGATATTTCTGCTACTGTTTACTGCAGGTATGCCTTCACCCCCCTCATGGATGATTCAGATGATGAAGTGGAGGAATTTCTTGTAACGGATCACATAGGTGAGTTAATGTTCTGCTCTGTTATTCTCCTCTCACCATTGCCCTTTTATTTTCATAGTTCTAACCTATTGTATTCTTTGTAGCTGAAGGCATGAAGCTTCGAGGCACAAAAACTGAGCCTAATGGAACCTCTAAACCTAATGCTGCTAGTGCTGTGAGTAGCTACTTGAAATATTAACTTAACCGATTGTTGACCACCTGACTGCTCTAAGCAGGGCCAGCGGAATTGGGCAACACCAGTAAAGGCGCGGGGAAAGACTGGGGAAAGCTCAAACATGGAGAAAGTAAAATCTTCTAGAACATTCCTTTTAAAGCCTTATGATTCCTCACAGAGGCCAGTACTGGAATAGTGAAGGCATCTTCCAGGTTTATCACGTCTCCGAGCAGACCCTGAGGGAGGAATAGAGGGATGTTTCTACCAAAATCTACCATAGGCAGGTGGAAAAGTGTAGAAACCAAACATGTCTGCAATGTCCATGGTAGTAAATATTGGACAGCCTGAAACAGTTTTGATACTTGGGTTAAAGGACTGCGCCAACTGTCCCCTAAATGCCCTGGCGAGTGTGCAGCCTCACTTATTGCCATAATTCCAGGACTTGCTACTGCAAGTCTGCATAATTGTTGATAGGATGTTTCTAAAAGCTTCTTGTCTAGCGGACTGGAGCTTTCAAGGGTGGCAACATAGAAGGTGCTTTCATGTGACAGTTCCAGTGTGGAGACTCTCTAAAGGGCCAGCTTTACAGAGTGGGTCTTCTCCTATTTATGACGCGGACCATGTTGAATTTTATCCACTTCCCTGTAAAAGGATTTAAACTTACTGTTGAATGAGTGGGCAGTTGGTATTTCCCAGCAATCAGAGAAAATCAAGGCGTTGATCCATCATGTTCATTTACTACGGGTCAGGAACAGGAGAAGTGTAAAATGTAAAAGGTTGTGGTTAGAAAGGATATTACTAATGTGGGAGGTTATCAACCACAGGAGGGAACTTTTGAATCTGAATATGGTCCAAGCTGCTGTAGGTGCTTCTGGGGTGGGAGGAAGATACCAACCATAGATGTAGCTTATGCATTTAAACATACGTTTTGAATACTTCCAGAATATGACCATTTTATTTCCTGTTTTATCATCTGTCTAGGATGAAGATTTAAAGTGGGTGGAAGAAAATATCCCATCTTCTTTTGCTGATGTGTGAGTATCACTTTTATCCTCTTCTTAGGTGTAGTGGAAGCCATGATCAGAGCAGTCAATGCGACATTAACAGGCAATCTGTCAGCAGCTCTGAGCATATAAAGCTACACATAGTGTTGCTTATTGACCATGGACAGCTGTGTTACCATACTTTTGTGTGTGTAGCTAGTAACAGCAGCAGTACTTTGCAAAAAGCAGTGATATTCCAGGACTGTACCTGGATTTGGAGCACTTTGTTGCTCTGCGGAAGCATGGCTTTTGTTTGAATACTACAGCAGTTACGCAGGGGAAGGAACTATGCTGTGTTCAGTGAAGAGATCTCACACCAGTGCACCTCTGACAGACCGTCCTTTTAGGTAGTTTTAGATATGAAGATGGGCTCTCTCCATTGCCCTGTGGTCTGTGTGGCGTGATGGTGGATTCTGATAAGTTGTTCTGGTAGACAAGAAGTTAACAATGGCCCTCTTTGCTAAAATTAGTTTAGCCTGAGATTTGGGTGAATAACTTAACAGTTGTATTACATTTATATTTTTTTTTATTTAATTTCAGAGCACTGCCAGTATTACTGGACTCTGACGAGGTAAGTTAAAACCAAATAAGGAGTCAAATGTAAGTTCTTTAAATGTTTTAATAACTTTTCATTTTCTATTGGACATGCAGGAGATCATGATGACCAAATATGAAATGTCTAAAACTGAGTGACATCCTGATTGATAACTTCTCATCTACAAACTGTGAACTGCTCCACCATGGTGGCAACATTGGTAGAGACTACTTCAGTGTTGAAGACTTTGAAGAGTAAACTAATGTATGGTGTGTTAATCCTATTCTAAGAGACTTCTCATTTTTACCGTTCTTTGAGAGAATTATTTTAAAGAAAAACGAGTGTGAAGAGTCCAAGTCGCAATTTTTTTTTTTCCACATTTCCACGAACCTTGTGGTGCGTTTTTGTATGGATAATGGATGCTCAGTCTTGGCTTGTGTGAACTCCATGTTCTTCACCATTTGACATGCTGTGGGTGACATGGTGACCCCGTGTCATCTGCAGTAGTGCACAAAGTTACTGCAGGTGTCATTGGAATCATCTTAAAGTCATAAGATCCCATGATCAAGCCCAGACACATTTTTGTTATGTTCTTCCATTCTGCAGTATCAGCTCTCTTATTTATTTGATTGCTTACATCATAATTTATGGTTTATTCATATTATTTGCCTTAAGAAAACAAGCACATTTTGGGCATGTGGCAAGTATTGCACATGAGAATTGAAGGAGGGGTTGTCTCTTCTAATATGCATACATTTTTGTGATGCAAATTGCCTGTTTCTAAAAATGCAGAGATACATGTCTATATTTTCCAAGAACAGTTATCACCCCATGCTAATAAAGTTTTTCACTACCTTTGTACTCATGGAAGATGAGTTTTATGGCTAGATACAATTTTGAAATGAAGGTTTTTGATTGTAGAGGCTTCCCCCTCCCTCCCCATGCTTTGCTTTTCAATGGTACCAGCTGCTTTCACTCTTATGAGAGCAATAACCACATTTGACTTTTTTTAGTGCAGATTTGTATGCAGGTACATAAAAACTTGCATGATATTATTTTGTAAATATGAATATGATCAAAGAAGGATATTATTCTAAAGGATATGTATCTTTTGTCCAGTATTTTCTATTTTGCACCAAAAAAAAGGTTCCATTGTCATACATAGTTCAAAGGGGTTACTTGTATATGTCTTATTTCCTATCCCCAAAATCGGTCTGATCATTGGGGATCATCTGACTGCTGCGGCCCTCTACCGCTCAACATTGGTCCATAGTCCACCCGTTAAAATAAATCTGCACCTGACCTTAAGTTTTATTTTTTTTTGAAACTGGTGAACATAGCCTAGTATAACACTAGAATTTTTTCATTGGTCCCTAGAGTTTAGATGAGCAGGAACTGACATTTGCAGTCCACTTTGTACTGTGGGGTTCATAGCGACAATAATAATCCATCCAATCCAGTTTTGTCCCTAATGCAACATCCTTTAAATGTAAAGGGCCGTCTATATTGCTGCTGCTATTTAAAAAAGGAGAGGAAAGCAAATTCCCCAAAAATTGTTGATAAAGGTAAAATAAAAAAAGGCAGCTCTGCTTACCCTAGCGTTCCAAGATTCCTGACTTTGGGGCACATTTGTACATTTTATGGCAAGGTTTGGTGTGGTAGTTATTTATGTATGGCTATTGAGAAATGTTTGAAGTATGCCTGAATATCAGAAAATTAACAGTGACCACAGTGTAATCTGGAGCATGATGGACTATCTTGTAAATGGGGACCCTCTAGATCAAATAGAAAATTATTTTTTTAATGTGATGGACTATATTCAGGTTGGTCCAGTAAAGGAAAGTGATAGCATAAGCATGTTGCTTATTGCAGTTTTTTAGATTCCAAAAGAAGGCCAACCACCTGGTATGATTGTTTAAATTTTTTAACATGGTTCATTACAGATTCTTACATTGTGCAACCCTTAAAAGGCATCAAAGACAAGGTCCATTAGTGTTCTTTCAGATGTGTGAGTAGAGCAGTGTAAGGGCTGTTTCACATACCAACTATAGTGTCCCGGATGGGAATCCGTGTATCATAGTGGAATAAGATGCAGGTAGTCCTTGCCTCCCTGTAAATTGGCAGTGCTGTACGTTAATCATTATCATCATGATATATCCCAGATGTACAGAGCCCCGATGCACTGTGAAATAGACCTCATAGAGATATTCAGTAGTTGTCAATGGATCTTGTCTATGTAAGGCCTTACACAGCATTGCACTGTGCTGAATAGTGACCTGCGTCATTGGGTTGCATAATATGGGACATTCCAGGGAACTGTTGTGTTTTTTTAATGAAAAAACTGCAATGAAGTCATATGATTTTTCTAAATGGCACAATCCCACAATGTATTAAGACCTAAAAGGCACAAATGTGTTACAGAGATGGCTCTGTACTCCTGTTAAACAGGAACAGATCTATTGCTAAGCCTACTAGACCATAAAGATGTCCATCTACCTGCACTATGACTATGGAAAAACACAATAATTTTATGTTTAATGTTTATTTAAAACCAATTGAAAATCTTTTTGATACTGAAATGTTTGTTCTTTTTAATTGGAGTCTGAGAGATGGGCATGTTGATTCTGAAGGAATTTCTTTACTTGAAATGTAAGTCTGTGTAACTGTGCCTTACAACTTATTCTGACTTTGAATAAAACTGTTTATATGTTTTTTTTTTTGTTGTTGTTGTGTCATTTAGTGTGGATAATAAGACACACCGTTTTACCTTACTGGGTTATTAAAGCTTACTCATAACCAAGTCTCATGCACTTGTTCTAATTGTTATAGGTTTTCGTGCAACAAAATGACATCTGTTTTGTATTATGTTAAATAATTCCTCATCTCCTGTAATTACAGGTAAATATTTAGTGATTTCATAGTGGTCTCTACTATATTGTGTAGAGAATACTGTTAGTTTGATGTTGTAGTAAGTTTTTCTGTCTAAAGTGCTAACTTTGTTTTCCGCTATATCCAATGTATGTTTTTTTTCTCAAAATATGACATTCTTTTTTATATAGATTGTCATCACTTCAACTTTGTTTAGCACAAATAAATTCACCCAGTGGTAGTAATAATAATTCTTTATTTATATAGCGCACACAGGTTACGCAGCGCTGCACAAGTATGTCAAATTGGTAAATTTTGTATAATATATTCTGGATTGTTGCTAGTAGTGTGTAATATTGAATTACCGCTGGTCAATTTTCTATATAATGTCTAAAAAAGTTATCTTTGTGTTTTCACTTGTGTGAGTAAAGTGAAGGTTAAATGTATTGTATTCATATAGTTGATGAAAAGGTTCCATGTACAATGTGGACCCCTGCCAAATAATAAGTATATCATCTACATATCTTCCGTACCACAAAGTGTGGCTCTGGAAGGGGTTGTCCACACTGTACATGGAACATTCCTCCCACATGGAGACATATATCTTAGCCAGAGATGGGGAGAAATAAGAGCCCATTGGGCACCCCTGAATTTGGTAATTGAGTTGAGTAACTAAATTGAGTAACAGAAAATCTGCAACTGTTAAAGAGTAACTGTAAAGATTTTTAATTTTTCACAAATCAATAGCTCTTGGGATGTAAAACAGCTTTTCCTATTATCCTTGTTACCTATATGCAGTAGTTTCTTTGCTATAGACCTCAGATTACCGCATTGCTGCAATAGCTGCTTCCTCTCCATGTGCTGATAAGCCCTGGAATCTGTATATTGTTTGCACTTTGTTTCTGGTTGGTTTTCTGAGAGGGGAGGAGCTGCTGCTCCCTACTAACAGAGGAGGAGGTCATAGGTCAGTGCATGCAGCAGTGCTGGATGTGAATGCAGATGTCACTTGCACAGAATAGTGAGGTACAAGATCTTCCTGTTCTCTATCAGTCCCTCCATCCCAGTCTGTGATTCTACAGAAGTTTCTCTGTCTGTCTCTGCTCTTCTCGCTGCTCCCCTCCCCCACCTTGTCATGCTCTGTCCATATAAGCTATTAAGCCTTACTGCTCACACAGCACAGGCTATAGACTGCATGTAACTTGTACAAATGATTTCTACCACTTATTACATGTTCCCTGCTTCTCCATGTGATAGAAGCTGCCAGGCTGGTCACCATATACGTCCTGCATGTCCTGTGCATGTCCCCTGCTCCTCCATGTGATGGAAGCTGCCAGGCTGTCACCATATACATCCTGTATGTACTGTGCATGTCCCCTGCTCCTCCATGTGATGGAAGCTGCCAGGCTGTCACCATATACATCCTGTATGTACTGTAGTCGTCTCCTGCTCCTCCATGTGATGGAAGCTGCCAGGCTGTCACCATATACATCCTGTATGTACTGTACACGTCCCCTGCTCCTCCATGTGATGGAAGCTGCAAAGCTGGTCACCATATACATCCTGTATGTACTGTGCATGTCCCCTGCTCCTCCATGTGATGGAAGCTGCCAGGCTGTCGCCATATACATCCTGTATGTACTGTATTCGTCCCCTGCTCCTCCATGTGATGGAAGCTGCAAAGCTGGTCACCATATACATCCTGTATGCACTGTGCATGTCCCCTTCTCCTCCATGTGATGGAAGCTGCCAGGCTGTCACATATACACTCACCGGCCACTTTATTAGGTACACCATGCTAGTAACGGGTTGGACCCCCCTTTGCCTTCAGAACTGCCTCAATTCTTCATGGCATAGATTCAACAAGGTGCTGGAAGCATTCCTCAGAGATTTTGGTCCATATTCACATGATGGCATCACACAGTTGCTGCAGATTTGTCGGCTGCACATCCATGATGCCAATCTCCCGTTCCACCACATCCCAAAGATGCTCTATTGGATTGAGATCTGGTGACTGTGGAGGCCATTTGAGTACAGTGAACTCATTGTCATGTTCAAGAAACCAGTCTGAGATGATTCCAGCTTTATGACATGGCGCATTATCCTGCTGAAAGTAGCCATCAGATGTTGGGTACATTGTGGTCATAAAGGGATGGACATGGTCAGCAACAATACTCAGGCTGGTGGTGGTGTTGTCATGGATGCTCAATTGGTACCAAGGGGCCCAAGAGTGCCAAGAAATATTCCCCACACCATGACAAACCACCACCACCAGCCGGAACTGTTGATACAGGAGGATAGGATCATGCTTTCATGTTGTTTGACCCAAATTCTGTCTACCCTACCATCCGTTGTGCGGAGAAATCGAGACTCATCAGACCAGGCAATCCGTTTTTCCAATCTTCTAAACTGTCCAACTTCGATGAGTTTGTGCAAATTGTACCTCAGTTTCCTGTTCTTACTGAAAGGAGTGGCCCCTGGTGTGTCTTCTGCTGGCTGTGCCCATCTCCTCAAGTTCGACGTACTGTGCGTTCAGAGTTGCTCTTCTGCCTACCTGGTTGTAACGGTGGCGATTTGAGTCACTGTTGCCTTTCTATCACTCCTCGAACCAGTCTGGCCCATTCCTCCTCTGACCTCTGCTCAACAAGGCATTTCCCCACAAACTGCCGCTCACTGGATGTTTTTTTCTTTTTCGACCTTCCTCTGTAAACCCTAGAGATGGTTGTGTGTAAAAATCCCAGTAGATCAGCAGTTTTTGAAAACTACTCAGACCAGCCCTTCTGGCACCAACAACCATACCACGTTCAAGGGCACTCAAATCACCTTTCTTCCACATACTGATGCTCGGTTTGAAGAACTGCAAGGGAATTGTCTTGACCATGTCTACATGCCTAAATGCACTGAGTTGCCGCCATGTGATTGGCTGATTAGAAATTAAGTGTTAACGAGCAGTTGGACAGGTGTACCTAATAAAGTGGCCGGTGAGTGTACATCCTGTATGTACTGTGCATGTCCCCTGCTCCTCCATGTGATGGAAGTTGCCAGGCTGTCACCATATACATCCTGTATGTACTGTGCTTGTCCCCTGCTCCTCAATGTGATGGCAGCTGCCAGGCTGTCACCATATACATCCTGTATGTGCACTGTGCTTGTGCCCTGCTCCTCCATGTGATGGCAGCTGTCAGACTGGTCTCCATATACATCCTGTATGTACTGTACACGTCCCCTGCTCCTCCATGTGATGGAAGCTGCCAGACTGGTAACCATATACATCCTGTATGTGCACTGTGCCGTGATCAGTCGATTTGTCGGAAACTAAATGGATTTAATGCTAAATTACTTTGAGAGAGAACACAAGGCATCGTGGGATCTGTGGGAAAGCTAGCTGGCCTCAGCCTGAGGACATAGACTGACAGAACTTTGGAAAGAAAAGGACGAGCAGCACAAAGTAGGCATCATTTTGTTTTCAAAATCACTATAGTTTTACAGTTATGCATTAAGATAATTTTTTAGGTCTCCTGAATATTCTGTATATTTGTTCATGGCAAATTCTAAGGCATGTTATGCCCCGGCATGTGGAATGCATGTGTATAAGGCTGATATTTCGCATGCAAACCATGTTTGTTGTTCTGATCAGCCTAATGTGGACATAATTTACAAGACTGATTTAGAATCTTGGAGAAACCCAGGGGTTCTATGTACAATAGGTTGCAACAGACGATCTAACCATGTTCTCAATCTTTCTGATACCGTATCTACCCCAGATGGGATGGGGCATAAAGGAGGCGGAAATGTGTTTATATGTATTTTAGGGGTGGCATGGAACACTGGTATCTTAGGATATTGGGGCACCAAATATTCTGCTTCTCTAATAGGTAGGATGCCCAATGATACTCCCAACCTATATGTTTTTGCAGTAGGTATTTAACCTGTTCTGTAGGATTATTAGACACTTTCTTATATACTGTTGTATCTGCCAGCATCTTATTTATTTCTCTTTCGTATAGACAGCTGTCTAACACAATGATAGCACCGCCATTGTCTGCAATATTATCATTGGATTGTAATTCCACAAGGGCTTTCATGTGATTTTTGCTAAGATTGTATTGCCCTTTTACATTTTTATCGTTTAACATTTTTAAATCTCTTTCCACCAAATATTAAAAATCATCCATTTCAGATGTTCTTGAAGCAATGGGATAAAAATCTGGATTTTTGGTTTGGAAGTGGAGCAGATCTTCAGTGTTGATTTTATAAATTTTTTTGCCATTTTCCACAAGTTGTTATAAATTTAATACAGCAGATTTTTCTTGAAAATTCATATTTTTTTATATTAATTTTCATATGTATATTGTCGTATATGTGTTTTTTTTTATGTTGCTGTTTTTTATTGTAATGGACACTCGTTCATATAGTTTTGTCCATAAATCGTTTTACTTTGTTGATTACTATTTCCATTTTCTCCATCTGAAAAATCTGTGTTCAGATCTGTGGAATCCTGGTCTGTAGATATGAAAGATACTTGTGGCATCTTAGATCTATTATTTAAAATGAAATGCGTTTTGTAATGTCTTCTTTTTCTTTGCCAGAACGGATACATTTGCTTTGCTTTCTTTCCATGATTTTTATATATTTTGTTTTATGGTTAGCATCTAAATGTTTAAAATCCGCAGTGTCCGTGTATGTTTTTAGGGACTCCTGCTTTTACTCAGAATATGGTGGGATCACACTACACTCTTTTTAACTATTTGGATGTGGATATGACACCCCAAGTTTGTTTGATATTTTCTTCGAGTTCGTTTAGGCGTTTTTGTTCTTGGTCTGCTATTAAACGCATTAACTTTAGGCAGTATTGTATTAGGATATCATACCAGCTCTTCTTAAAATTATCGTCATACTGGTTGGATACTGCCTAATTCTCAAACCTCGGGGTGTCATAGAGGTTACAAAAATAATACATTGGATATAGCGGAAAACAAAGTTGGCACAATATAGTGGAGACTACTATGAAATCACTAAAATAATAAAATATTTACCTGTACTTATAGGAGATGAGAAATTATTTAACATACAACAAAACGGATGTAATTTTTTTGTTCGAAAACCGTTTTCTCCCCACATAACAAGGAAACATTTACCATTTCTAACATGATTAACTGCAATAGTTATTATGTTGTATATCTAGCAACATGCACCCACTGCTGCATCCAATACATTCGGAGTACTATAAGAACTAAAAACAAGAATAGCTGAACACATTCGTGATGTATGTAAAGTAGACACTTTGTCATAAAAATGTTTAGACAGATATGACCTGCTTTTATTGATCACTCACCAAGGAGACATAACAGGCTAACAGATCAGAGCGATGGAAAAGGTTGCCGCTCCAAAAAGAGGAGATGATAGGATACACAAACTTCGAAATGGAGAGATACATTTGATCCTAAAATTAGACACACACACCAAAAGGATTAAATAAATGATCCACTAGTATAGATTTCTATTAAAAACATCATTCCATCTTTCTTACACTGACAAATACCTTTTAATGTAATGAAATAAAAGATTTACCACTTTTTTACTGAGCTTATAGGAGTGCTGGATCATCTTTGCTACTTTTTAGATTTTGCTGTTCTGGGTACCGTTTCTTAATTTCTTCTTCCACATGTTTGGTGTCTCCCAGGAGGCTTGTGGCAAACTTAAGCAAGACTTTTTATATCTCTGAGAAATGGCTTCTTCTTGCCACTGATTGTTGTCCTATGGACAGACTCCCTCCTCACATGTAGATCTCTGCAGTTCATCCAGAGTGACTATGGCCCTCTAAGGAGACTGATCAGAGATGAAAGTTTAGGGGGACGGCCGGGTCTTGGTAGTTTTGCAGTGGTCTATTTCAATGTGACCGCTTGCACAGTGTTCGTTGGGATGTCTACATTTGTAAAATCTCTTTGTATCCAAATCTGGCTTTAACTCCTTTCGGACCTCCCGCTGACTGTAGACGTCAGCGAGCGCAGGTCCGGAGTCTGTCCAGTTTTCTGCTGCTCCCGCACTAATCGCGGGAGCAGGACCCAGTCTCCGGGTGTCAGAAGCTACCGGAGACCCTAGGGAGATGCGAGGGAGGTTCGTTACCACTTCTCCGCTCCTCCGTGCATTGCGCTGAGCCGCCGGCTCCATAGACTCGTCGGTCACGTGACTGCTGGGTCTAAAGGGTTTAAACAGCTACTCGGTCTAATTAGACTCAGTACAGCCCTAATCACATACCCCTGTAACAGGTGGTCATTTCCCCTGTAACTGAGGCTCTTATAGATGCCTCGGTTACAGGGGAAAACTTGTAAAAGAATAAAAAAAAAAAGTAAAATGTAAAAAAAAAAAGTGAAAATTTATGACCTCATGGAGTACTTATAGTGTAAAAACACACATGCACACAAAATATATATGTGCCGTACTCAAGACAACCCGTGCGAGAAAACAATCTCAAAATCACAAACTTAACTCCTTAATGACGCAGCCTGTTTGTAAGTTAAGGCTCAGTCCTTTTTTGTCTCTTCCCGTGGTAATAACTTTTCAACACTCTAAGATATCCTTGTGATTTTGAGATTGTTTTCTAGTGAGACATTGTAGTTTGTTTGTAGTATCAATTCACTGATCAGTTTCTTTTTTTTTTTTTTTTTAAAAATTAGAATTTTCAAAGTTTCAAATGTCCTACCTTTTAGACAAAGAGTCATACCACAATTTTTTTTGTTGTAGAAACCTTTTGCCATTGGTCTTCTTTTTAATTCCATAATTTGTTTTACGTTTCCATTTTTTTTTACGGATCTGAGAAGGTTTCAAGTTTTGGTAGCAACTTCTCAGATTTTGAAGAGATTTTAAAAATGCTAAATATTTGGTGACCAATTCAGTTTGGAAGTGTCTTATAAAGGTTTATGTACTATATATCCTCACAAGTAACACCATTTTATGAACCTAATGTCTCAAACTATTCAAATCAGCATTTGAGAAGTCTGTTAACCCTTTAATTTTTTTCTCTGGAAGTGAACAAAAATGGATAGAAAATTTTGAAATTTAAGATTATTCTCATTTTGCCCTAAAATGGACACATTCAGAAGAAATCTGAGGTAAATGTACATCCCAAAATTTTTGGCCTGCTTCTTCCGACTACGGCTATACCAGACATGTGGATGTCAACTGCTGTTTCGTCGCACAGCGATGTCCAGAACAGAGTTCGTGCTATTGGGTTTTTGGCAGCCTATTTGGCTACAAATGTTTTGTGGTGCCACACTTGAAGAGCCCCTGAAGTAACAGTACAATAGAAAACCTCTAATGATGTCACCATTTAGGAAACTATGTTGAGCTTTTTAACCCCCAACATGCTGGTCAAAATTTAATGCAAAGTAAATGGTAAAAATAGTAAAAATTGTGTTTTTATCTCAAAAATTTCATTTTAGTGCCTAATATATTGTCCCACCCATGCCACTTTAGACAAACACCCCAAAAATCTTTATGCGGGTTGTCCCGACTAAGGCAATACCACACATGTTCCAATAATTGACAGGCTGGGCACACAGCAGGGCTGAGAAGGGATGGAGCGAATTTTTTCTTTTGGAGCACCCTTGTCACTAGACTGGTGTTGGGGTGCCCCTGAGTCACCAGTACAATAGAAACCCCCCCAAGTAGTGACCCCATTTTAGGAAAAGGCACCGCTCAAAGAATTTACCTAGGGTTGTATCAAAGTGAAGGGGGCAGTGTAAAAATTGCATTGTTTTCTCAAATGTGCAGGAGTAGGAAGAAATGTATTCAGTCAAACTCATCCCACTGTGGATAAACACCCCAAAAATCATTCTGTGGGTTATTACGGTTATGGCAATTTCCCATGTGTGGCAATAGTCTACAGGCTGGGGACACGGCAGGCCTGGGAAGGCACAAGCAAAATCTAGCTTTTGGAGCACCCTTTTCACTAGACTGGTGTTGGGGTGCCCCCGAGGTACCAGTACAATAGAAACCCCTAAGTAGTGACACCATTTTAGGAAAGGGAAACCCTCAAAGAATTTATTTAGAGTTGTATGAGCATTTTAACCCATAAGATCCTGGCTCAAATATAACACAAATTGAATGGTGTCGAGTAAAATTTGCTTAGCAATTTCTCAAAAATTGTCATTGTAGTGTGAAAAGTGTTTTGTCCAATTCATGCCACTGGCAATAATCTACAAGATGGAGACACGTGATGGAGTGAGAATTTTAACCCCACAGGTGGACCCCAAGGATGATGCATAATGGATAATGCAAAGTACAAAATATCCATTATGTCATCTTGTGCCCAGCTCCTGCCTCGGGCGACAAACACCCCAAAAATCATGGTACAGGCTCTCTCGGGTACGTCAATACCCCATATGTGACAAAAATCTACAGACTGGGTACATGGCAGAGCACAGTGGGGAAGGTGCGGCATGTGGCATGATGTGTGAGCTGTGTGCATCAGGGTACAATTATATATCCAGGGATGTGTGGAATATGCGGAAACAATCCTTCATTCATAACCCTGGTTTCTCGGGGCACATGTGCACTAGTATATCGTTTGTTTTTTATGCCCCTTTTGGAGCACACCCTGCACCACTTCTGTGTCCTTCCCTTGTTGGCAGTTTGGGGAAATTCTCCTGGAAAGTGCTGCCCTGGTACAGTACCAGTTGTGGCCTCACTTCCAGGCGTACTAGCAGTCCCCCTTCCTGGTCTCTAAAAATCAGCTACTTGATTACCGCCTCTTGAAATTCCAGTAAAGTTCCCCTATAGCTTGCACCATCTGCATGATATGCACAGCCAGCTTCTTGTACCACACCCTCGACTTCCGCTTGGCGTTGTATCGCTAAAGTACCTGGTCCAACAAATCCACCCCTCCCATGTACCTATTGTAATCCAATATACGGTCCGGCTTAGCGGCTTCTGTACTGGTACCTCGCACAGGGGCAGGGGTGGTGGTGTGCCCATGCATTGTTTTAAGTACAAGGAGCTCTCTTGTCCTTGTACCTAGGCATTTCAGAAGTCCCAAGCACTTCTGCACTACAACGAAAGCGCCTTCTCGGGGGTTCCTCAGTCGCTTTGTGAGGATGAGGTGGAAAATAAAACGTCCCCACACTCGTCCCCACTAGCAGATTCCATATCGGAGGCCATTTAATTATATAACTCCAAGTCAGTATTTGTCTTCTGGGACATGATGGGGGATAGTACACAACCTACACAGAACAACGTCTACTCCTCCACACAACGCCTTCTCCTTTACAAAACGCCTACTCCTCCATGCTACTCCATCACCTCCTACTCATCCACGCTATGCCTGCTCCTCCACGCTACTCCTACTCCTCCTCCACACTACCAATCACAAAATGGCGATGTTGGAGAGCATTGGGCTAGTAAGATCTGGATAAATCGGACGCTGAGCGTTATGTCACTGCGCTCAGCATCCCATGTATATCGGATGTGGAGTATGAACAAGTTAATATTTTGTGTGTGTGCTCTTTTACTTTATATGTCCCCCATGAGGTCATAAAAGACCCCTGGGGGACATTTTCACTTTTTTTTTTTTTTTAACTTTCCCCTGTATCTATAAGAGCCCACCTGTCACTGCGGATTCGGATCAGAGCTGTACTGGGTCTAATTAGACCCAGCAGCTCTGATTAACCGCTTTAGACCCGGTGGACACATGACCACCGAGTCTAGGGAGCCAGTGGCCGAACCGGCTCAGCTCCTCTTTGCATCTTGCTTATTCATCGCGATGCACGGAGGAGCAGAGAAAGGAGAAGTGTTAACAAACTGCCAGTGGCGTAACTAGAAGCTGATGGGAAGCAGAAGCTGAACTTCTGTCTATCTATTCCCCTACTAAAGAACACCCGACTTACGGATGACCCCTAGTTACAACCTCTGGATGTTGGTAATTCACATTGATCAGCTGTAGGAGTTATCAAAGGTGTCTGCAATGAAGCTTTATTGTTAATCCTGGTACTTATGACAATCCAACATTTTTTTTTAAATCCAATTGTCACAGGGACCAAGAAAATTCTGACTGGGGTTACATTTATAATATATGCAGTTCTGACTTGCATACAAACTCAATTTAAGAACAAACCCACAGAACCTATCTTGTACGTAATCCAGGGACTGCCTATTTTTTCCATGTGCAGCAACGTTTCGGCTCGAAGGGAGCCTTTTTCCATGTACAGCAACGTTTCGGCTCGAAGGGAGCCTTTTTCAAGCTTGAAAAAGGCTCCCTTCGAGCCGAAACGTTGCTGCACATGGAATAAAAGGAAACAACTTTTCAACCATAATTGGACTTTGGGGTGCTGCTTATTTTGATTTTTTACCTATGGAGGACCCTCACCCAGTCCTAATAGCTTGCACCCACCTTTGACTCAGTTTGTTGTGTGCTGCATGGATCTTCTATTTCTATATAGATATAAATATATCTATATATATCTATCTATATACCGTATATCTATATATATCTATATACCGTATATCTCTATATATCTATATACCGTATATCTCTATATATCTATATACCGTATATCTCTATATATCTATATACCGTATATCTCTATATATCTATATACCGTATATCTCTATCTCCATCTCCCTATCTCCCTATCCCGGTAATCATCTTTGGGGGGTTATCGAAGAGTAGTCCCATACTTCCTATACTGTGTTCTCTCTAGTAGAAAGAAATTGGTATAGAAGAAGGTGAAGGAAATGGAAAATCAAAGAAATTTTCAAAGAAATGTGCAGTTTGTGGATCTTAACTATCTTATCTTAATTTTATACTAAACAGCTTTGTAAGGACTGTGTACTTTGCATTTGCATTTACTGGAATGTTTCAGTGGACATACCGTGTTGGGAACGCACCTTCCTTCATCAGGTTTAAAAGGCTAAAAGTACCATGTTTTTAAAAACTTGGTGTAAGATGTTTGATAATATAATTCAAGTAAAGATGCATGTATACGTACAGTTATATTACATAAACATGTTAGTCAATATGTATGAGAAATATAAAAAAATATATCCAATGCTCTTAATATTTTATAAATAAAAAGGATTTTGAGGATCAAAATGGCTGGCACATTAAAATATAGAAATTTAAAGATATAAAAATATAAAAACAGTATTATAACAGAATTATTTGATAAGTAATTGGTAAATAATAATTTATCTGTAGTAACACGTATATTGTAATAATAGTTGGTGAAGTCTATAAAGATGGCAGCAGATGGCAGTATTGTACAGAGGATAGATATTCAATGACCTGTCATGCTTGACCTGATGATATGAGAGTCTCTGAGGTGAGAAGTCTTATTCAAGCTGAGGCTTAGAAAGTAGGTAATGGTTAAAATAATGAAATTGGTAGCAAGAAATCTATTTATAATATGCAGTTAGGCTAACTAGCTTAACCCAGATAACAAGTGCAACACCGCTCTCTAGATGGATGAGGCACCTGCGTAGTAACTAATCAGCTGGTAAGCTAGTGTCGTGTATTTTTGAAATAATAACATAACATTAAAAAAAAATAACCAAAGAAATAATAATAATAATAAAAAGCAAAAATGTTAATGTCACTGTGCAAGTAGACGGTATGGGTAGTGATGAGTAGACCTGTCCAGAACTGTCCGTGGGAGAAGAGGCAGCTAAAATAACAGTGAGGGGCTGCTAGAAATTTCAAATAATTGGCATTTTCAAGGCAGTGTCAAGTACTGCATGTGTATTCCCGGAACAGTGAGGGCAGGTGAAGTTAAAGGGAACCTGTCACCAGGAGACCCACTTTAGCACCAGCCCCTATAGAGCATAGTACATACACTGCCAAAGAGTTTTTGTATAAAAAATATTTTTTTTTTTCTCTAAAACCTATGTTATATGGTACCTTTCAATGCCATGTGCTCTGTGACTAGCCACTCACCCCCTGGAAGTGGCTATAGACGAGTAGTCATATATTTGAAAAGGACACATGGAGGACTGGCTTCCCAGGGGACAAGTGCCTAGTCACAGAGAACACGGCATTGAAAGGTACTATATAACATATCTTTTTTTTACTGTAAAACCTATTTTTTATACAAAAACTCTTGGGCAGTGTATGAACCATGCTCTGTGAGGACTGGGGGTGTGCCAAAAATGGGTCTCCTGGTGACAAGTTCCCTTAAGGCATTGGACAATTACATTGCAAAGAGTGCCTCAAGTTCCATTGGCAGGGGCATTACTAGGAAAGACTGGTCCCCATAGCAGACTTTTGAATGGGACAACCCTTTGCCTGGAGGTCTTTGTATCCAGGCTAGAGATGAGAGATTCCTAGTCCTTTCCTCCCCTCCCTCAAAATTTTTTATCTGTGCCCTGCGTTAGTTTTCTGTTGGACTTTCTGTTTGCACTTTCTTTTCCGCGTAAACCGCTAGCACATGTATTTGAGAAGTGTCCAAGACATTTGTGCACGGGACACATGTCGCAGCTGCACTATACTACACTGAAATGGGCGTTCCTGTGTTTAGCTGGTTCGTGCGCAACATTATGAAAAAAAATCAGAAACACTTAAACTTCATGAAGGATACCCACTGTGTCTTTTAGAGTGAGTGGTAGGGCCTGGTGATTACCATTCTGTCATTTATGGCAGTGAGAGGAAGAAAGAGGAATGGCCAGATTTTTCCAATAGCCACAAGTGGCCACCCTACTACATTTGCGCTATAAAGAGAGAATGCACTAGTTCCCATGTGACATTGATGGCTCAGCGTTGGTCACAAATGACTATGCTTCCCTCCTGGAGATTAAGGGAGTCACATTCATTACAGTTTCCATGAAAATGTTGTGTTAAGTCTTTGCCTGTTTTCCTTGATGGATTATATTCAGTATAAATTTGATAAGATCTCAATGTAGGATGACCACTGTTTAAGGGCCAAATATGTTTTACTAATGATGGAGCAACATGAAAAGTGTGTCAGTGATTTACTGGTTTTACAGACCTGGGAAAACAAGAAGCAGGATGAAGAGCTTTGCCATTATTTTAATACCTTTGGATACTGCAACTAAGATGTATAAGCTTGTCCTCATCGGCATCATATTAACCCTTCAAGGAACTTTCGTAGTGGAGTGCTCACCACACCAGAAAGGAAGCAATATATTACGCTTCTTCCTTTCCTGTATTGGGGATGAAGCTCTATTGATTGGCCATATAGTAACCAAAAATTGATGTGATAAATTTACTGCATTCAGTTTCTGTTTGTTCTCCACCCTCAAAAATTCATGACTTCTTTATTTTTCTGTGTACAGAGCTGTATAAGAGCTTGCTTTCTAAGCAACAAATTATCCTTCCTAGTGACAGTATTTGATATTCTCTGTTTTGTACTGGAAAGCTGGAAAAAAATTCCAAATAACTTGAAATTGTTGAAAAAACACATTTGCGTTGTTTTCTTGTGTCCACTATTATCACTCACCACACTTTTCTGAGGGGCCCACCTTCTACATGGAAATATTTCCTGTATATTCTCATCTCCCCTCATCTTGTGGCCCTCTATAATCTCCCCCCTCTTATTGTGGCCTCCTCTAATCTCCCCCCTCTTATTGTGGCCCCCTCTATTCTCCCCCCTCATATTGTGCCCCCCTCTAATCTCCCCCCTCATATTGTGGCATCACATTCCCCCCTCACATTGTGGCCTCATTTCTCCCCCTCATTTCCCACTCATATTGTGGACTCACATCTCCTCTTTATATTGTGGCCTCTCATCTCCAACTGATATTGTGAACTCACATGTCCTCCTCATATTGTTGCCCCTCATCCCCTCCTCATATTGTGTCCCCTCTCATCTCTCCCTTATATTGTGCCCCCCTATTTCCCCCATATTGTGGGCCCCCTCTCATATCCCCCCCCCTCAAATTGTGCCCCCACTCATCCTCTTTTTCTTATTTTTTTTAAATTTATTTGAAACAAACACCACATACTCACCTGTGCCTGTTCGCATCTTCCACTGTGCTGTGATGCAGGCAGTGGATGACAGAGAGATAATAGCTCTATACACCATCCTGTTATTCCGGGCAACCCTATCCGGACACAGATAGAGTTGAAGTCCCAACACGGCTGTCAGCTCCCAGCAGGTGGCGGGGTTAAAAGTTGTTGAGGCCCTCTGGAGTTTTCATCTGCACACCGGAGGTTCAGTCCGACCCTGACCACAGAGGAAGGTTGCCGGAGGGACCCATTTAACCTCTCTCAATTTCCTGTCCCTAAAGGAGGACATGGGCAACCTCCAGGGGACTGTCATGGTGGACTTATGGAAAGTGATTTACTAGCAAGATTAATTCTTAGTTTTTTTTATATGACCTAGAAATGGACAAGACGATCCAAGTACTGTATGCTATTTAATAATCACTGCATAGATTTATCAATTTGGCCAGAAGGGGGTACTAAAATATTGGGTTATTGCAGGGGTAGGGAACCTATGGCTTGGGAGCCAGATATGGCTCTTCTGTTGGCTGCATCTGGCTCTCAGACAGATCTGTAATAAATAGTGATGGCTGCTGTGTGTCATAGACTGATCACTGGACACAGGCAGCCATGTTACCGCTACCAACTTCTTTTGTGCGACCCAGGCGCCATTGTTGCCATTGTCTAAGCCTGGGTCAAAGAAAAGAGCGTGGGATTGTTAAGAAGCTGGCTGCAGGGAGCGCAGGTAGGTGACTATTCTTTTTTTTTTTTTTTGCTGTGACTACCTATCTTCTGGGAAGCATGTGCTGTGGTTTCCTATATATTGGGGGTGCATGTGCTGGGGCTACCTATCTACTGGGAAGTGTGTGCTGGGGCTACCTATCTACTGGGAGGCGTGTGCTGGGGCTACCTATTTACTGGGAGGCGTGTGCTGGGGCTACCTATTTACTGGGAGGCATGTGCTGGGGCTACCTATCTACTGGGAGGCATGTGCTGGGGCTACCTATCTACTGGGAGGCATGTGCTGGGGCTAGCTATCTACTGGGAGGCATGTGCTGGGGCTAGCTATCTACTGGGAGGCATGTGCTGAGGCTACCTATCTACTGGGAGGCATGTGCTGGGGCTACCTATCTACTGGGAGGCGTGTGCTGGGGCTACCTATCTACTGAGTCGTTTGCGGGTCTACCTATCTACTGGGAGGCGTGTGCTGGGGCTACCTATCTACTGGGAGGCGTGTGCATATTGTACGGCTCTTACGAAATAACATTTTAAAATCTGTGGCGTTCATGGTTCTCTCAGCCAAAAAGGTTCCTGACCCCTGGGTTATAGGGAATGCTTTTCACAATTTTTTTCAGGATGTCTTAAAACTAGACCATTTAGGAAATTTATGTTTAGTGTATTAACGTCATTTTTCTTCTGTCTGTGGAACAATTTCTGTACCATATAGGCGGTTCTACAATTGGTTTATGTTATTTGTTTAGACCAGTCAATAAAAAAAGGAATGGGGACCCAACTCTTGTGTGTAAAGTAACAACTATAATACTTTGTCCCAGTCCCATTATTTTTCGGCCTACACAAATATGCATTGAGCTATTGTACACAAGGGAGTTTGTTCGGATAACTAGCTTTGTCTGTAGGATTTACTGGCCCAAATATAGAACAGCTGATATAATCTCAAATACTGGCCAAAGTTCAGCATAGAAGTACATTTATGCCAGTAGATCCAGTAGACTAGCTGCTTGCAAAAACTTGCTCATGTACAATCGTTCCAATGCCCAGTTCACAGTTGTGTCTGGAGTTTCTGTTAGGTTCTCCTTTTTAGAAGAGTGTAACGTAAAGTACTTTTCTAACCCATTCCCCATAGACTTCAAAATACAGAAGTATAGCTTCGGTAACTCTTCTGTTATGTATAGCGGACAAATGATACAGACATAAATAACTCAAGGGCATAATAGAAGCTGCCAAATGCAAGTGTGAACTTAAAAGAAACCTGCCATCAAGAAGGTCATTTTTACATGGTGACAGGTTCCAATAGCCTCTGGCATGGTGTTTTCAAAAAAGCTCCTGCATCTGAATAATTGCAGGGCTTTTTAATTGTTTCTTTAACCCCTTACTAATACGTCTTACGTCATCTGCGGGTGATTGGTGAGGGCCAACGGCCATATTGAAGCAAATGCTTCCTGGTAACACCCACGATTGGTACTAGCCGGCTGCGGTGGTACGTGGGCGCCGGAATCTTGGTTCGCAAGGTTGTTCCCCGAGACATCATCTGGGAGCATCGATCCGTTTGCTATGACAGCCTCAGGTCACACAGTGACCCTAGGCTGTCTGTTGTTACACTATGGGGCACATTTACTTACCTGTCCCGTTGCGTCTGACGATCCGGAATGTCTGGTGAGGATTCCAAGCTGCTGCGATTCACTAACAGTGTGCGCCCAATTTCTTGAATGTGTCGCTTTCCCGCTCAGGTCCGCCGGAGTTCACCATCTTCTTGAATTTTAAATTCTGCGGTTTGTCCGAATCAGCCAGGTTGTCCGACGCTCCCCCCCCCAATTTGTGTTGCATGAAAGCCGGCGCCAAAATCTAATCGCGTGCGCCAAAAACCCCTTTTGAAAAGTATAAAAAATTCTAGAAAAAGTGATCAAAAGGCCATATAGTCCTTAAAATGATAGCATTGAAAACATCATCTAAAGTCACAAATATGACGCCACACACAGCTCCGTACACCAAAGTTTGAAAAAGCTAATAGTGCCAGAGCATGGCAAAATGAAGAATTTTTTTGTACAGGAGGTTTTAATTTTGGATAATTATTTTCTATGAACGCCCCATACTTTTTAACTGTACAGAGTGTGGGACCTAAGTATAAAATGACTTCCCATCAAAACTATTCTTTGTGCTTTTGGCATTCAGATGAAATAGACCGCTCAGCAGAGAGTCTGATCCTATGAATTAACACATCACATCTCTTCACACGCAAGAATTCCAAGTTTTGTTGGGCTGAATCAAAAGTAAGGACTTGCTCTGGCATTGTCAGATCCCAGACACTTTTCCTATACAGTGTCCTTTCTCCACCTTTCAATTTTGCTGAGAAAAATGTGGGAGGGCTGGAATAAGACTTGGTAAGGTACAAGCAGCGACCTAGGTGTCAGGAGCTGGTAGAAGCTACGTACGCTGACAGTCAGAAGCTAGACCTCTCTGCTTGGATTGCTGCTCTTCCAGATTCATTAACATGCAGTTTTGATCTTGCAACACCAGTGGTCATGCTCCCTCATTTATATATCTGGCTGTGCGAGGAAGACATCTGCTAGAGGAAAGTTCAAGGAGGAGAAAGGACAGAAGCGAAGCTCTCTGTGGTTTTCATTACTCTCCTTGCATCTTGCACTAAGGACTTGTCAGTATGACCTCTGGATTACGCTACAGTCTACTTTTCTTCCTTTGTGTTGCAGGCTTTCGGGAGTCACGGGCAGTTCAGGTAAGACATTCCTTGTAAACCTTCAGAGATTTAGAGAAATATCATCCTCAGATTATAGAAGTGCAACCACTGAGACTGCACGTAGATGTTTCAGGAGTGTAGATAACTAGTGATCATAAGGGCAGATATTTCTCTGCACATCCCCGTCAATATTCTTTCATGCACATGATATTTAACCTTTCCCTAGTCTGATAACAGAAAGCAATCGACTGGCACAGCAAATTGTAATAAGATGGATTGGATTACCTTTTTTAATGTTTACTAATGTCTGGACATATTTTTACAATATATATTGCAGTAATTGTTATCGTAGAAAAGTCTGCTATGACATGCTACCCTGAAAGTGAGGTGACAATCCATCATTGCAGAAACTGAACTGAAAGAATGTATTTAGGTATTCTTGGCTGAGATCTAAACAGCCAGTCGTATATCAGAGGACATTCCATCACAATCTACTCATGTCCATTGATTGCTGTGAGCTACTGACTGTCTTGAAAAGTATGTTATACACGAAAGGTCTGTCTGGTCACAGAAAACTCCTGAGCTCATCAGCAATGAGCGGATTTTATCACTGCTGAACATCTTCTGCTTGTTATGTAGTTTTTATAGCATGCTCTATGATGCCTGCATGTCCTTCTGGGTATATGGACAGGAGTTATAGGGCTCTATAGGCTATAGGACACTTATAGCAGTTACACCAAAGAAGGTGAAAATATTGAGATGATTGTGTAATAATTTCACTTGAGGATACAGTTATGTTGGTGCAGATATACAGAATGTCAGATCAAAATGATCATATTTTTACAGTGTAATAAAGTGACAGCTGTAAAGCAAAAAATGTTTGCTCTCTGTCTTGTCAACTGCTGCTTGGTTCCAGGGTATTTCCTACAATGGACTTTGTGATGCAGAATGCCAGAGCATCTCTGTCAGGATGCCCACAATGGAGGTCCAAAGCACTGTTTCTTCAAGGTGCATGACCACAGTGAAGTGATGTTTGAATGAAGTGTCAGTGGAGCATGCATCTGGTTTATGGGATTTACAGAGGCATCAGCTGTCCTCTTCCTAGTTTCATAACCATTCACCCTTAACCACAGACATGCAATGGAGTAAAAAGGGGCGCTAGACCCCTATGTAGTTTACTGTAACACATTAGCTACACTACTACTGACACTACTACCCATCTTCAAAGAAACAAAAACTAAAATTAAGATAATTTTGCTAATTTATTAAACAAAAAAAGCTCAAATATCACATGGTTATAAGTAATCAGAGACTTTGCACAGTATTGTGTAGAAGCACCCTTTGAGTCTTTTTAGGAATGATGCAACACGTTTTTCACACCTGGATTTGGGCATGGTCTGCCATTCTTTCTTGCTAATCCATTTTGTTATTAAAGCTACAAATATCACAAATTTATGGATTTTTCTGGAAGTGACACAGCCCGCGTAATGCTAGCGTTTTTCTGAATTTTGACGTACTGAACACAAAAGTTTAGCCATTACTAGCCTAAGACCTAAGATTCCCTTCAGTGATCAAGGGTCAAGGACACATGCTTCTGTCTTCCTTATCCTGTGGTTGAGTTTTAGTGGTCTAAAAAGTATAGTCATCTACCAAGGAATCAAACATTTCTAGTCTTGCTTTTACTGCTGCACATCTTTCTGTGCCCTGGCAATATTTTCAGCAGATACAATCGGAGGTAATTCTCCATTAAAACTCTCCATACAATCCATCATCTCAGTAGATCAGCCCCTCACACTCCAGACTTTTGTGCTTGAAATACTCCTTCTGTTCTTCTACGTCAAACAAAGGATCACAGTAACATTCTCCGGCCTTTATCACACTGCCCTAAAACCTTAAAACCTGATGACATGTTGAGATTACTGTCCATAAGAGGGGGCATTTAAAGCTGCCCTGAGGAAGCCACACTTATGACACGTGTGGGGCTCTTGTTAGCCTGCCTCTCCATCTCTCTTCCCCCGTTTGCTCCTTACATAAAGTTATTTTTTTAACGGGTGTATCATTCATGCCTCCATTTATGTGCTAACAACTCTTTTCTCTGCCACACCTTGGCTGCAGGGCTGATTCTAGACTTTTTTCTGCCTGAGGTGAAAATTGAAATGAGACAGCCCACCAAAAATGCAGGCAACTCTATAAAAAAGCATCTAAACCTAATCAGAAAATACTGACAACATAACTAACAATTGGGAATATCCCTACACAGCGCCACCCAATCAGTGACAGATATTAGTTGGATCTAGTTTCTTACAGGTGACGATGTACTCCATTTTGTTGTATATAAATAAATATTTTTGTGTTTTATGACACAAGGGGTTTCAGTAGAATTTATGACTTTTGGGCAATTTTTAATTTTTTTTTAAGGTGCAAAATGCCTGATATATGAGGTTCTATGACAGTGGTTCTCCACCTTCCTAATGCTGCAACCCTTTATACAATTCCTCATGTTGTGGTGACCCTCCATCATAAAATTATTTTCGTTGGCAAACTGTCTTCTTTTTAACTGTCATTTTGCTACCGTTATGAATCATAATCATAAACTCATCTATGATCGGGAGTAACTCCTCCCTACTGCCTTTGCATTGCATTTCAAGACTCAATTCAATAGCAGCATGTGAACACTGCATAATCTTATTTTTATTTCTATGATTCCTGGAAAAACCCCTGCCAATCTTAACCTCTTGCCACAAACCACCATACATTGGTTAGTGCACATGCACTCTGATAATCCATTGTCTGTGTGTTTTACATGTATAAAATGTCTTATCTTCACCTGTAAGGGTGGTGGTCACAGAGGTTGTTATGCTGCTGCCATTTGCATGCCAACTGTCATATAGACTGACAGAATTCTGTTGTAATCTGCACCATATTAGCGTCTGAAATGCTTTCCCCACATTTATTAACTCCTCAACTACATGTGACAGAATAGTATGTCACCGTTTCATGAGAGAGGTTTTCCAGAGGTTGAAAAACATGGCTTTCACATCGCTGTCACAAATGGCGACTAATTCCCACCAATGATCAACTCTCACAGAATTATTTAGCTTTATAAAGATTAAATCATAAAACCCATTTATTACTATAGAGTATATAAAATACAAAGTTCAGAGAAAATTTCCCTTTTCAGCAAAATGCTGAAATACTTTCATGATCAAGTTGTGGATATCCCACATTCCTTCCTGTGAATACTTTTATTAAAATTTCATTCATTCCAATCATATCTGACCGGTTACAAAGATTCCATAAGCAGTATATAATAACATCATTCATTTTTCTTTGTCAAGATTGAATCTAATTGAATTTTTTTTGTATGGAGCAATAAGTACAGGGTGTTGAAAGGGATTACATAAAATGACTGTAGACCTATCAGAGTATGGGCCCTATAGCAGAACATTGAATAGGGGCGCCCTTCCCCTTAAAAAATATGTACATATGTCCAACACACATATATATACACAATCACAATTATTTATACACTCATACACACATGTGTATAAAGAGTCATACAGTATATACCCATCATATACACAAATGCAGTATATACACATCATGCTGTATACATAGATATACAGGCCCAGATTTACTATGTCTTCTCTGCCAGTAAATACAAATCACACTCTCCCAACACTTTTCGGGTTTTGGCAACCTGCATGCCACTATGGGCATGTCGGGTCATAGAGTGGGTGGGAGGCAGAGGGTAAGGGCCTGAACACCTTGCCCCCCACTTTTAGTAACATTTTTAGTAAAGGAAAAATGGAACAGACTAGGTGAAAAGACCTGTATCCTAGGTTGGAGTTTGGGCCAATATTCAATAAGGACGGAGTGAATATTGGCGCTGGACCACTGGCGGAGGAAATTTTAAGACTGGTTCGAAATGCCAGTCGTAATTAATTCCCCTGCACAATATATACACACAACATATGCATACATACTGCTTATACACACATACATACAATACACAGGCATTATATACACATATACACACCTACAGTATATTAAACATATATGCACACATACAGCATATACACACAAATTAATAGCATATATACACTTATATAGAGCATATATACAATATATATATACTGCTCAACAAAATAAAGGGAACACTCAAATGACACATCCTAGATCTGAATGAATTAAATATTCTCCTTGAATACTTTGTTCTGTATAAAGTTGAATGTGCTGACAGCAAAAATCGAATCGAAATTGGATTTGTTAACCAAAGAGCCGTGGATTTGGAGTCATGTGCCTAAATGATCTCCCTACAATGTCTCAGAATGCTTCTGATGAGGTGGAGGTTGGTCTCCTAACGGATCTCCTCCCAGACCTGGACTAAAGCATTGTGTGCAATGTGTCGTTGGTGGATGGGGCGAGACGGATCATGCAGGAACTGCTAACACACTCCACATGAGGTCTAGCATTGTCCTAGATTAGGAGGAACCCAGGGTCAACCGCACCAGCCTATAATCTCATAAGGAGTCTATGGGTCTTATCTCAGTTCCTAATGGCTACCTCTGGCAAGCACATGGAGGGCTGTACGGCCCTCCAAAGAAGTGCTACCATACACCATTACTGACCCACTGCCAAAACGGTCATGTTGAAGGATGTTGCAGGCAGCAGATAGCTCTCGAAGGAGTCTCCAGACTCATGTCACATGTGCTCAGTGTGAACCTGCTTTCATCTGTGAAGAGCACAGGGTGCCAGTGGCGAATTAGCCAATGCTGGTTTTCTTTGGCAAATGCAAATTATCCTCCATGGTGTTGGACTGTGAGCACACCCCCATCTGTGAACATTGGGCCCTTATTCCATCTTCATGGAGTAGGTTTCTAATTGTTTGTGCAGACACATGCACTTTTGCTGCCTGCTGGAGATCAATTTTCAGGGCTCTGGTAGTGTACCTCCTGTTCCTCCTTGCTACTTTTTTGAGCAGTAATATATATATATATATAATATGCATACATTATATAGACAAACACAGACAAAGATACATGCTTTTACATATGTATTAATTTTACTTACCTCTATGAAAACTGCACTTAGCAACATACAGGAGCAGCTCCACTCGTCATCCTGTTCATGTCAGGCCTGGGATGTGGGGTAGGGACAGGACCTACTGACCAGGGGAAGGACAAAACAGAGATGAGGTTGGGCAGGATGCATATTAGGTGGGCAGGCCGGGACAGGCTGTTCAGGTGGTCTTGGAATGGGGAATTACCCACTTAACACTAGTTAACTTAACCCCATAGTGCAAAAAGATGTACCTGTCTAGCGCAGGGGGGAGTATGAAGCAGGCTCACAGGCTCTTTATACTCACCAGGTGTTTGCTTCAAAAGGAAGCAAACACCCGTCGCTAACACCTGGTGATCGGTGCTGCCGACGGCACTAACGAGCCGGCGACGCGTGGGCACCGCCATCTTGGCTCCAATTTTCGCTCCCCTTGACGTCATCAGCTATTCATATTGCCTCAAAAGGTTCCTGTCTCCCTGGCTCCTAACCTGCAGTTAATACTACATTTAGCGGCGTACGGATAGCAAAGTACGAGAGCCAAGCCTGTGCTTAATTCTTTAGATCCTGCTGTCTTATTAATGGAAAAATTTTAATGAGTTAAAATGCAGAGAGAATAGGCACTAATGGGCTTTTTGCTGATTCTTATTTAATTATCAATCAAAAGAACTGAAAAAAATATGATCTAAAACAAATGAACTATAAAATGATCCCAATAAAATTAACTTTTCCTGTAAAAAAAAACAAGCTCAAACATAGCACGATAAAACAAAAATTTAAATGTTGTCACAAGAAAACCATTTCTATTTGTAAAGCTTTTTCAACATGCGCTTGAAAAAAAAAAATCATACAAATTTGGTGTCTTCAGCCATACTACTGATGGTGTGTCAAATGGAATAACCTGGAGGATAAAATATGATGTTATTTATTCCTCATGGTGAACACCGTAAATTACAGAGAGCAAAAAAATGTTGTCTGAATTTGCTTTTATCAAAATTAAAGGTTAATAAAAGTTCATCATTAAATTCTATGTACCCCAAAAGTAAACACATAAAATAATCCATTCTAACTTCATAAACCCCCTGTCTTTTCCCTGCTGGCCTCTACTTCTTGGTCCCATATTGACACACAGGAAAATCAAACAGTGACAGCATTTCCAATGTGTTGATTTACACTTCTATCAGTAGAAGCAACAAAAGTTTTTAAAGGATCCTGAATTTTTTGTTGGCTTCTTTCAAAAATGGAAGACAAAAAACAAAAATGGGGGTTAATATAGTCCTTGCAGGTTTTCAATTCAGTCAGAGACAAAGGATACCTGGTGAGGACAGATCACCGTTATGATGGAAAATATCACAAGTTCTCCTGAGAACAGATTGCGCTCTGCTGACAGATTCTTTGAAGTAAATACCAGGTGTAAGTGAGGTTAACCTCTGCCTATATGTATGAAGCAACATTTGAAGAATGCATACATATGTTTTTCTTGGCAAGTACATACAGATGTAAGTATTTAGCAGTAGTTGTGGTACTCTACTTTTTTGATGGATATTTCCGACAATGTAAATCTTTGTGACTAAGGGTAATTATATTTTTAAATACGTTCCCTTAAAGTTACAATGCACACAAAGATGTGCACAAATCTGTTCAAGTATAATATCCTACAAATATAATAATATATACAATAAATCCGTTAAACATTATATAATTTCACAAACTGAAGCTGGTGTTACTGAATTTTTTTCTATTTATTTTATTTTTTACCTTATTTGACCTTTTAATGAAGCACACCATACAAGTAATTGTCTTCCCCTTTATATAGTTGGTGATTGGTTGTCGTGATAGCCGTAAGCCTCTCTGTGTGCTTCATTTTAGATATTGCATCCAAATGATTGTCAATGCATGTGTTTTTAAAGGGGACCTATCAAGAAGTTTTAGGCCTACAAACTGCCAACAACCTGTTATGCTGGACATTGACAGTTTTATAGTGACAAACCTTAAGGCCCCTTCCACACTAGCATTTTTCACTTGCATCGCACTCTGTCCCATTGTTTCTAATGGGCCTTTCCTCATTTGCGTTGTTTTTCACGCGCCTGCTTGCGTTTGTTTTGACGCGCGTCAAAATCGCAGCATGCTCTACTTTTGCGTTTCACGTGCGTTTTTCCCGCCCCATTCAAGTCTATGGAGACGCATCAAAAATGCATTGCACTCGCAAGCATTGCAAGTGCAATGCGAGTGCAATGCGTTTTAAATGGATGGGTTGCTAGGTGACATGAATAATTCCCCTGCTCGAGATTGAGCATTTAATTAAAAAAACACAGTGAAGAACAGTGAAGAATAGAATAAAAACAGTGAACACAGTGAACACATTGAACACAGGATACGCGCTTAACGGTGCAAACAAAATAGCATGTGAAGAACAAAATATATGTGTGTAAAGAACACATTGCAGATGTTTCCATACATCTGCAATGTGTTCTTCACACATATATATTGTTCTTCACATACTATTTTGTTCGCACTGTTCCGCCCGTATCTCCCGACAAGTAAGCAGATGTGCCGAACATCTGTAATCTATTCTTCACTGTGTTCTTCATTGTATTTTTCACTTAAATTATCCTGTGTTCAATGTGTTCACTGTTTTTATTCTGTTCTTCACATCTGCTAACTTGTCGGGAGATAATATACGCGCGGAACAGTGAAGAATAGATTGTAGATGTTTGCATACATCTGCTAACTTATCAGAAGACATTCTTTTTCAATTAAATAAAACATTTTATTCCCGAACCATGGTCCCTTTGAAAAAGTCCAATTGACTTAAAAAACATGCATGAAAAACGCATCGAAAACGCAAAAAACGCAAACTCGCGTGTGAAAAACGCAAAAACGCTAATGACTCCAAGGAAAAATGGAACAAAAACGCAGCCAAAAACGTCAGTTTTTCACGCATTGCACCCTGACGTGAAATGCAACGCTAGTGTGGAAGGGGCCTTATACTGTAGTATTTTCAGCGTTATTCAGAAAAAGATTTTGGAAAGTTGTATACAAATGAGTAGTCACTAGGATATCATCATCATACTGCCACCAAGCTTGTAATGATATATATGGACTACATAACATCAATTAAGCCAGGAGGAGACATCCTAGCAGGAATCTTCTCCTCCACAGGCCATCTGTATACAATGTTGAATGCTCTTTTTCTGCATAAGCCAAGTATCCCGGAATAAAGAGGAACATTTTTAACAGATTTGTAACAAAAGGCTGTTGAGCTGGAGACTTACAAAATTCCATTGAAGTCTCTGGAAATTTTAATGGATGTGAACTGGCCCTTAGTTTTTATACATAAATAGCTATAGATCCAAGTGCAACTGTAAATAATAGTAAATAAATAGAATGGGTTTATAAAAATATTTTGTATGTATCTATCTCTCTCTTACTGTTTCTCCCTCACTATCTTTGTGTCTCTCCTACTGTCTGTGTGTGTCTCTCTCTCCTACTGTCTGTGTGTGTCTCTCTCTCCGACTGTCTCTGTGTGTCTCTCTCTCCGACTGTCTCTGTGTCTCTCTCTCCGACTGTCTCTGTGTGTCTCTCTCTCCGACTGTCTCTGTGTGTCTTGATCTTTCTCTGTCTCTGTGTGTCTTGATCTTTCTCTGTCTCTGTGTGTCTCTCTCTCTATCCATGTTACCTCACACATAAGCGTCTTATACTCATTGCCTATTGCAGTGATGGCAAACCTTTTGGAGATTGAGTGCCCAAACTTCAACCAAAACCCACAAATATGCTGCAAAGTGCCAACTTGACAATTTAAGCAGCAACTTATTGACCCCGGCTATATCACAGGTTTCAATCGTATTGGCGTCCTGAGTTCACCAATATAATAGAAATATGATGGAGAAATTTGGATTGCAGCTTTCTTGCAGAGTCCCCTAAGAAGGTCCCCCTTCAAAAATAATTTCTCTGTTCACACTTTCTTGTTTCTCCTGTAGTCCTGGCAGCCAAGGAGGTTGCTATAAAATGGCGCTGAGCATGGCATGTCCTGAGCTGCATTGGACCGCAGAAGGAAGCCCTGAGTGCTGTCTGGCAAACTCTTTGTTGGAGTGAAGGCCTGGGTGCCCACAGAAAGGTCTCTGAGTGCCACCTCTGGCACCCTTGCCATAAGTTTGCCACCACTGGCCTATTGTAACCAATCGAAGCTCCGAGCTCATAATAACGACCTGTGGCAGGTCAAGACTCAGCTTCTAACTGCCACAGCAACAGCAGCCGATGGCTCCTGTACATGATGGTTAATAAGTGGATTTTGGAAAGCGCAGAGTGAAAATTTCCGATTGTAAATGGTAACTCAGAGATATATATGTATGTACTATGTTATTACCCTCAAATTATCATAATGTAATTTCAAAGAGGCTGCATTAAATACAGAACCAGCCCAAAAATATTATTTATCTGTAGTAATAATAATGACATACTGATGCAATATGATTTATTATAGGACATACTGCAGATCTGTATTCTGGAAATGTTATGTCACTCCATCATTGCAGCACAGAAAGGGTGGCTTTTCACAGCAGTGAATGATGACTGCATTGGGAGGGCTGGCAGGCAGCTCTTGTCCTGTGTCAGGACTGTAGTAAACTGTAGTGCCTTTTTACATGTTGGTGTTTATTATGGCTTCGTGGCCTTCTGGCAAACGACATAGCGAACAAGTTAAACATAGCTCCTCAACAGAGGGCTTATTATGAAGGTACATTACAGCATAGCAAACAACTCAGCTGACCTCCTCTTTTCACATCACCTTAATTCAATATGCTCAAGTTTCTGCTAAACCAGAAGACTTACTGTAATTTCTTAGCAAGAATCAAAGATTATTAATGAAGTTGTGAGCTCCAAGCAATTCCCACAAAGCTAGTGCTTAGAAAGAGAGAGTTATTCCGGAGATCATCACTGATTTTCTCTATGTACACATACAAATCTATGGTACAATAACATTTCAGTAGTCCATCACTCTAGTGTTATTTTTATATAATAACACAATTTTCCAATGTATCCATGTATAGAATGACCATACAGGAAGAAAATAATAAACTACTGTGTACGAATACATATGGAATTGGAGAAGTTTCATGTATTATAACCACAGTATGAATTCTGTACAGTATCTTATACAGTTCTGGACTTAGCAAGGGATACTGGAGGTTGTATATCATCTAAGGCCTTTTATAAGGATATGCCATCATTATTATAGTGCAGAGATCACACTTATTGATTAATTTAACACTTTCACTGGAATCGATGTATGCTCCATAACAGAGAGGGGGAACCTAACATAGGTAGGATCAGCTTTTAACACAGCAGCTTTGACAACATTTTTGATGATGGCATTTTTCTCCAAATAACATGACAAAACAGAAACATGAAAACCAGGCCATAGGATGGAGATACAATCACACGGTGAGTTTGACCATTTCAGTGTGGCTAACCTATATTGATTATCATAAGTATATATACATATCCCATGCACCTGTTGCAATTATATATTTTAAGGTTTTACATTGATTTGTAATAATCTATTTTAAACAATACGTTCTGAAATTCTGCTATTTTACCTTGATCATTAGGCTTAATAATAGACTGATAGATTTGCCTATTCTATAGGTATTTCCTTTGCCTCATTTACATCACAGACAAACAGGGTTACAACAGAAGATAACATCTCTGTCTAAAAGACCACTGACACATAATTTCATCTAAAATCACAGCAAATCTACTCTACGTCACAGAACATGAGTAGAATACGCTTCCATAGACATCACTTTGGGACATAAGTGAGAGAATCCTTTTTAAGTCCCTTACATGCTGAAGACTGGCTTAGTTTCAAGACATAAAAATCCAAGAGTTGAGCAGAGAATTTTCATAAGCAGATCTTTTTTCATATCGGCTTGTGTCCACTGAGGTTACAGCACTTCTTTCTTTTTTACTTTTTTTGTCCTATGAGGCCTCTGTAAAACATTTCACATAATTAAAATGTCAAGACAGAGAAAAAAAAGTTACGGCTCTGAGCTTACTCGGAACCTCTGTCCCTGCTTACTTGGCAGGCCCTAAGCTAAACCACTTTTTGACGCATTCAATGTTTAATAACAAAGTGAGGGTAGAATAATAAATAATATCCCCCTACTATCATTAAACAGAATAAAATTAATTTTATAAAGAAGTGTACAAATTATTGGAAAGAAAAAAAGATCATAGCCAATTTATCCACTTCCAAGTTGTCTTGGGATAGTTCTGACCTGCCAGTGGAGGGGATCAGATAACATGTGTAAAAAATGACATTGCACATAACAACTTTTGTTATATATGGCACTATTTTTGCATTCCATATTATGTTATTTTTGGGCTAATCTGCACATAGCTGATATTTTCTAACAGTTTAAACCATATAAAAGCTTGGCCCAGGAACTTGTGTTTTTCTAAATCGATTGAAAATGTTTCTTAAAGAGGTCTTCTATGCATTACATAAAGTAAATGATACATGTTAGATTAGCATTGGCTTATGGCTAGAGGGGAGAAGATGTATAGACCCAGAAGTGTAGCTTTTGTAAAATTGGAACTTGGTGTCTGGAGGTTTTGCTTCTAGAATGTTGAAATTTGAAGGCTCTTACTCATTATGAACACATTTGGCATCCATCCTGGCAACAGGAACTATGAATTGGACAACCAACTTAATTATTAAAGTCCAGGATTTAAAGGTTTTTCCAACACCATTCAGAATGTGTTATACATTGCAATCACTTATATATTTCTACAAGTACAACAAACTGTTTAGGTAGAAACCGTATCTGCTCCTATCCAGGTTTTATCCTATATGGCTATAGAGTCAAATAGGCATATCAATTTTTCACTTGTCCAGTCAGCTTTTTCCCTCCTTACAGCAAGTACAAAGCATATCATTGGATAATACAGTCACCGGCCACTTTATTAGGTACACCATGCTAGTAACGGGTTGGACCCCCTTTTGCCTTCAGAACTGCCTCAATTCTTCATGGCATAGATCCTCAGAGATTTTGGTCCATGTTGACATGATGGCATCACACAGTTGCCGCAGATTTGTCGGCTGCACATCCATGATGCGAATCTCCCGTTCCACCACATCCCAAAGATGCTCTATTGGATTGCTCTTCTGCCTATCTTGGTTGTAACAGGTGGCGATTTGAGTCACTGTTGCCTCTCTATCAGCTCTAACCAGTCTGCCCATTCAACTCTGACCTCCGGCATCAACAAGGCATTTCCGCATACAGAACGGCCGCTCACTGGATGTTTTTTCTTTTTCGGACCATTCTCTGTAAACCCTAGAGATGGTTGTGCGTGAAAATCCCAGTAGATCAGCAGTTTCTGAAATACTCAGACCAGCCCTTCTGGCACCAACAACCATGCCACGTTCAAAGGCACTCAAATCACCTTTCTTCCCCATACTGATGCTCGGTTTGAACTGCAGGAGATTGTCTTGACCATGTCTACATGCCTAAATGCACTGACGGTGCCGCCAGTGTTGGCTGATTAGAAATTAAGTGTTAACGAGCAGTTGGACAGGTGTACCTAATAAAGTGGCCGGTGAGTGTATATTTAACTCATGATCTCCCAGGCAGAATCTTACAGCCGCAATTACCAAGTTTCTCATGTTAGAGACCTACTAGTGAGGTCATCAGTCTCAACTAGTTTTTAGCGGGTAACATCGCGCTCCATGGGTGTGGTAAGGTGATGTTTTTGAATGAGGGCCTTTCTGGATTGTGTGGATGAGAATCTCAGAGGTGTAGTTTGACAAGAGCTGCTGTGTCCTCTGGTTAACAGGGAGGAAACCCTGAAAGTAACAGATAATTTTCTGGAAGGAGTAACCAGTAATCGGTTGCGCTGCTAATGGCAGAGGTAGGTCTGATTGCTTAACAGTGATACAAGTAAATTTGTATAATAAATGAGCATTTATTGTCACAACTGGTTTACATAAAAGACTACATTAAAAAGGTCAATCTCACCTGACAGCTATTGACAGGGCCGATTCTAGACAAAGTGGGGCCCTGGGCAAAACTAAAAGTGGGGCCCAAAAATAAAACTATTTTATGACTAGTCACAGTCAGTAAGAGGCTCCCTTTAGTATGGTAAAACAAACTGTCTGCTCCTTTCCAGACCCTCCCTTTTGGCAACTGCCTAGTCACACAGCAGATGCTAATGAAAGGTACAATATAACATATCTTTTTTTCTGTAAAACCTATTTTTTTTATACAAAAACACTTTGGCAGTGTATGTACTATGCTCTGTGGGGACTGAGGGAGTGCTAAAAATGGGTCTCCTGGTGGCAGGTTCCCTTTAAACCTGAATATCTCTGGATCCATGGCACCTAGAAACAAAATTCAAGATTCATTTGAAAGAAGAGATTGCCTACCCATAGCGCCGGCCCTGCATCTACCTATCCTATGCATCGGCGTGGCTGTTGCATAAGCAAGGCTCAAAGTTACCACACTTGAGGTGGTGATTTTCCAGTACTGGGAAGAGGTCTTATTTTTTATAAAACAAAATACAACAATTTCAGAAACTCACTTTTTATGTTTCCTAGAATACATGCCAAAGGAGGATCGCTTTAAACTAGCAATAAAAAGCATGGCTATATTAATCCCTACTGTAATTTCCAAAATAAATAAGTAACTACTCCTGAAAAGCTCATATCAATAAGTACAGTTAACAAATGTGAAGGCATGTGGGCAAAGTAGCTAGTCACACCACTTTAGCATTGTTACATTTTAGTAGAATTAACAAAAATATATAAACTTTTAATACAACAAACTGGCATGTATAGATCTATCTCTTTAGAACATAACTATATACAAGTCCATTATGCTTTTTGTAAGGAAGCGTTATACTACTGCATTGATGGCACACTGCTATTATTGCTTGCCTTCCATGCAATACATCTCAAGTTGAAGTGCAAGATATAAGACCAGACTAAAAAAAATTATTTTAACATACAGCCCCTAATGGGATTACTTGAAGCCCTCTGCTTTCTGAATGAGACTGTTCTCAGCTTTAACATCAGCTGCCAGAACTCTACACATTGTGGCTGAATTTGATTATTACTGACCTAACTGAAGCCCAAAACTAAAATTTATCATATCGCTGGATCAGAGATTAAACTTCACGACTAGCTACTTTTTTCCTGCCTCATACACTGTCCAATTTTCTCAGTGTTCTCACAAGTATTTGCCACATCCTCTAATATGAAATGATATCCTGTAGTAGTACCTTATGCCAAATTATTTGTTGGGACGGTCACCTTATATTAGTCATATAGTTGCAAGGAAACATTTCACAATTACCTTTTTAGTATCTCTAAAACCTGGAGTTGAGTTCGGTTTGATGGCAGGAAGATCAAAGAGGAGACAAAAGAAAAAGTGCAAAAAGACTAAACTGTATTCTTTCAACTACTGGTGTAAGAGATAAAGAATTGACTCTCACCTGGTTGAATTGGATTTTGATCGTATTAGATCGTGTAGAGGTCCTGTTTGAGGTTCTTTAGCAGATAATGGATAAGGATGCTGCCTGCCAAGAGACACAGGTCCATTCACCCAGAATGGCGGAATTGCAAGTGATTGAAGCACATGGCAAGGTTTTTGTCTCGCATAAGATGGTGCTGCATCATTCAGTACAACAAAATCAGATTTGGTCATGGTTGACTGATTTATTGATTAGTACACAACGAGTGAATATCTATCACCTGACAAAGGCTCCTGTCCAGAGCCGAAACACGTTGTGTACTAATCAATAAAACAGTCAACCTTGACCAAATATGAATTTTTTTGTACTGAACGACGCAGCACTATCCTTTACGAGAAAAAAACCTTGCTGTGTACTACAATTACCTTTTTGCGCAACATAAATATTTTGGCAAAATAAGGCATTGAAATTTATGAGGTTACTAGATTGCTATTTTAACATTGTGTATATAATTTGCTAAAAGCATGCCTCTGGTCCAGAGTTCCCATTGAAGTACACAGTTAGCTACCAAATTAATAAGAAAATTATCAGAAAAACAACAAGTACAGGCAGTCCCTGGATTATGTACAAGATAGGTTCTGTAGGTTTGTTCTTCAGTTGAATTTGTATGTAAGTCAGAACTGTATATTTTATAATTGTAGCCCAAGTTTGAATTTGTTTTGGTCAATTGGATTTTGAAAATGTTCGTTTGTCATAAGAACCAGGAATAACAATAAAGCTTCATTGCAGACGCCTTTAATAACTCCTACAGCTGATTATTGTAACCTAGGGCTAAAGTACAGTAAATTACCAACATCCAGAGGTCCGTTTGTAACTAGGGGTCGTCTGTAAGTCGAATGTTCTTAAGTAGGGGACTGCCTGTAATGTAAATTGACCATTTAACAAAGTTAACCCTGTCAACAGAGGGCTCCCATAATGATATAGACATACAGGGTTGACATACTTTCCATAAAGGGTGGGTCTCTGCTGTTTTATATTGACTTGAGCTTATGGGTGTTAACCACTGCACTTATGGGAAATAGCCAAAAAAATCTAGCATGCTAAACCTGGGACACTTATTCATAGACTCATAGATGCAGGCACTGTGACTGCACAAGCAGGGGACAGGGAAAGTGTAACAGCCAATAAAGTCAGATCTCCAGAGGGAGGAGGTTAGGGTAGCCAATCAGATTCATAAACATAATTTTTTAAGTTCATTTGGAAAAAAAGAAGGCCATGGATCACAAATATAAGAAGATTACCACAGGTACTGAGCCTGGATCTATGAGATAATTTCTCTGGTTTATCATGCTTGGTTTTGATGGTAGATTTCCTTTAAATGGCGTTTGTACATGAGCACCGCAATCTTATCCCGGATTATCTCACTTTAAGGGTTTTAAAATATTTGTAAAATAAATGAGTAAAAAACACACAAAAATTCAAATCATCCGCCCAATCTGCCCAATATATTGTGTACCTTTCATTTCCTTAACGGAAATCTACAATCATATACAGGCAGTCCCCGGGTTACATACAAGATAGGGTCTGGAGGTTTGTTCTTAAGTTGAATTTGTATGTAAGTCGAAACTGTATATTTTATAATGGAAGTTCTAGACAATTTTTTTTCTTTTGCCCCAGTGACAATTGGAGTTTCGAAATTTTTGGTGTAATTGGACCAAGGATTATCAATAAAGCTTCATTACAGACACCTTACAGCTGATCATTGCAGTCTGGGACTATAGTAAAGCATCCAGAGAGCTTCACCAGAGGTCACAGTGGGCAGAGGGGTCCGTCTGTAGCTATGGGTTGTCTGTAAGTCGGGTGTCCTTAAGTAGGGGACCGCCTGTATTAGCAAAATGAAAAGACTCAAAATGAAACGTCACTCTTTTCATTTCTACTTTTGCTAATTCTCAGAAAAACAAGTTTTATCCTATTTATTTCCTCTGGGCCAGTTGCAATTGCATCTTATACGGAGGAAGAGTATGCTTAGGGAACTTACATGGCATGGAGAGTGCTATAAGTAGAAGGGAGGGAAGCAGAGTTGTGCTATGGAGGCTAGAACAATGCCCTGTGTGCACAACGGTGCTCATTTACATTAAAAAAATTGTTTTTTGAAGGGTCAGCAAAGTCAGTAAATAATACAGAGGTATGTCTGATGCCATCTATGTAGTTAACAATAATATGGCATTAGTTTCATAAGCTCAGATGTGGTGGTAGACTCCGATATGGTATAAGTTGTAGCAATAAGAAATGGCCTCTATACAGTGTGGAGTATTGTGCTTTAGGCCACTACATAATGTAACTTCAGTTCCAGTGCATGAACACACCTGAAATTCATCACTTCCTCAATAGTAAAGACCCAAGAAAGCCTCCTCATGTATAAAGTCAGCCTCCTATGGTTTCTCCCTGCTATTTATGTTACATCGCTCCCCAATTGTAACAGGGCACTCATGAATTTTAAAAAATAATAAACTTACCATATTACCTCCTCTTCACGCTCTCTTTTCTCTGGTGATCCGGCGCAGGCGACATCTGAGGACGTCTCTGCCGCGTCATAGGTGGACTGCAAGTTCCACACCCCTGCGTGGTGAAGACAGGCGTCCCACCAATAATCTAATAGGGGACTGAGGTTGGGTGGAGTGGGGGCCCGGATAGACAAGAGTTCGTCTTCTGAATAGTGACAGCAGAGGGTCCCCGTGATCCAGCGCACAGACCAGATCCAGAACAGTCCATGCGCTGAATCAGGAGACTATTCAAAATGTAGAATATCTGCCCGCTGTGCTGCGCCAAATTATCAGTGCAGCACACTGGTCAGATCTGGGCCTCTGTTTTACAACGGGCCTGGTTGTGGTCACACCTCCAATCGTTCAGCCCCTGGGCAAATGGTTAGAATCACAGCAAAAATACAGCTATTCTAGAAAGACCAAGTCAATAGTAGGAAAAAAATTATACGATGCAGCAAGTATATATAGAGTGAGAAGTCCTCCAGAAGGCTGCTATACTGTCGATCCTGAGAACGTTATACCCGAGTGTGATGCTCAGGAGAACTTAGCTGCAAATTCTGATAGATCTCTTTACACAGAAAAAGAGTTTTCTTTGAATTAAAAGATCTTTTTCTGTTTCAAATGAACTGTTAGGAGTTACCAGGGATATGTCTCCTCCTGGCTGGCTGGCAGCTGGTATGATCATTTACTAATGTTACAGGTCGGTGGCAGCTTGTAGGCTTAAATTCTAATGACAGGCAGGGGCGTAACTTGAGGGGGTGCAAAGTTTGCTGTCTCTCCCGGGCCCAAGAGGTTTAGGGGGCCCTTATGGTGTCACTTTCCCATAAGAGAAGACCATTACTATATACCATATATTATAGTCAGGGGGCCTGGCACAGTCTTTGCACTGGGACCCATCAGCTTCTAGTTACACCACTGATGACAGGCTCCTTGTATAATACTGTGCATTAAACTTTATTCTTCGTTTCTACTTGTTTCCTTTACATAGTTAATAATTATGTAATCCTACCTGAGTATGGTACAATAGAATTGTTACATTCAATAGCTTTTTCTTCCTCTTCAGAAACGCTGACAGAAACTTGGACTTTTTGCTACTTGAAAATGGTTATTTGCTGAAATGTTGAAAATACTTCCTGACATTTACTGTCAGTGTCATCTCATGTAACATCCATTAAAGAAAAGTGTTGTTGCTGATTTATAAGTGGAAGTATCTTGTAATCCAATAATTTAATATACTTTAAAAATCTGGCTATTATTCTGAGCAAAGAAAGAAATTTAGCAAGGAAAACTTTAGTATACAAAATTAAGCCATACTTATCTTGAATTTGGTTAAGGGTTACAATTTTTCATAAAATCTGTTTAATGCAATATTGTGACATGTTAACACACATTCAATCACAGATACTGGATAGACATCGCAAGACATATTGGGGCACAATTACTAAGGGTCCGCAGACCGTGATTCTGTCGGGTTTCCCAAATATTTCCTTTTTGCGCCGAATTGCCCAGAGATTTTGGCACATGCGATCGGATTGTGGCGCTTCAGTGCCGGGCTTGCATGGGGGCCGTCGGACAAACCGCGGAATTTAAAAACGAAAATGTGTCGCAGGATCAAGCACTTACATGCACCAGGAAGAAGAAGGTGAACTCCGGCGGACCGCAGCGGGGAAGCGACACATGAAGGAAATTGGACGCATGACCTCAGTGAATCACGGCGGACCTGAATCCTTGTCAGACAACACACAGCGGGAATCACGACAGGGCCGGGTAAGTAAATCTGCCCCATTGTATATTGCTAAATCATATTCAGAAAAAAAAAGTTAGCCCAAGAGGAAAGATGGGAAAGGACACATGTACAGGCAATCCCCTAGTTATGTACAAGATAGGTTCCATAGATTTGTTCTTAAGTTGAATTTGTAAATGAAAACTGTAAATTTTATAATTGTAGCTCCAGACAAAATTATTTTTTGCCCCACTGACAATTGGAGTTTCTAAAATTTTAGCAGGAATGGGGGATTATCAATAAAGATTATCAACAAAGATTCATTACAGGCACTTTACAGCTGATCATTGCAGTCAGGGAGTATAGTAAAGTATTCAGAGCTTCACCAGAGGTCACAGTGGGCTGAGAGGTCCTTCTTTAACTGGGCATTGTCTGTAAGTCGGGTGTCTTTTAGTAGGGGACTGCCTGTAATTTAAATTCCTCCATTTATATCTGTGATATCTCTGTATTTACCAGGATTTTCTAGTTTTAACAACTCTAGAGTTATCATAAAGTAAGTTCACATCTACATTGAGGGGTTTTTATGTCATGCCCTTTGCATTAATTAGCTATAGCTATAAGAAGCTATACTTCAGTGCATGTAACCTTATGGCCCTGGAAGGTAAAAGAAACACCTTTGATTCACATTAAGTATTTAGCTTCTGTTATGCTCTATTAAAGTGGAATAGAATAATGGAAGTCTCTGATGGGCCTAACTTGTAGACTTACACCTGTGTGCACGACCATCACAGTTTCTGATACACTGTTTGCAAGCAGAATGATTAGATTAACCAAGTATTTCAGACATTAAACACATGTGGAATTATATACTTAACAAAAACATTTGAAACAACTGAAAATATGTCTTATGTTCCAGGTTCTAAAAAGTAGTCATCTTTTGCTTTAATAACCGCTTTGCACACTCTTGGAATTCTCTTGATGAGCTTCAAGAGGTAGTCACATGAAATGGTCTTCCAATAGTCTTGAAGGAGTTCTCATAGAAGCGAAGCATTTGTTGGCCCTTTTGCCTTCACTCTGTGGTCCAGCTCACCCCAAACCATCTCGATTGGTCTGGTGACTGTGAAGGCCAGGTCATCTGGCGCAGCACCCCACCAATATCCTTCTTGGTCAAATTACACAGCCTGTGTATCCAAACGACTTGTCCCAACCCCAACACAACTGCTGGACCCATCCCCATTTAAAAGGCAAGAAATCCCACATATTAAACCTGACAGGGCACACCTGTCATGTGAAAACCTTTTCTGGTGACTACCTCTTGAAGCTCATCAAGAGAATGCCAAGTGTGCAAAGATTATAACTCTGATTTTATGTGGATGTGAAGGAAACAATATTTAGCTAAAATAATGGTGTCAGATACTAGGGCTCTATAGAAATCTGCCACTAGCTTTATTTGTGAAAAATGTGATGAAAGATTCCCTTTGAGATAAAAGCTCTAAAGCAGCTGGTGGCTTACACATCAGACAATGATGGAGCAAAAGGAACATAGCTCCCAGATCTGCCAAGTGCTTCAACTATTTTGGAATCCAGTCCAGTTTAAATTCAAGGTTTGTCTACAGTCTAGTATAATCGCTTTTTACTGTCAGTCCTCACTGCAGTTTAACTACCACAAGACAGTCCTGTGTCTAGTGTAATTACTGCCAGTCAGTCCTAAGACTAGTGTACTAACTGCTACCAGTCTTGAAGTTACATGGGGTAACTGAAGCTCTGGGAGGAACTTAGTGGGCTGTAGGTGAGGCACTGGTAGAAAGGTGCTATGGGGTCATAGGGAGGCAGTGGGGAGCTGTGTGTTAAGGAGGCCACGGAAATAAATAGTAGGGACACATAAAATACTCCTTCCCCTGAAGCAGCTGTTGGTATGGGACACTGACAGGTAGCAGCTTCTGTCCCCCGATCACATACCGTGCCAGCGCCCACAGCTCCTGGGAGGGCCCAATCGAGGCAGGGGAGTTAAATGTAATCATTCTGCAGAGAGCAGTGCCTGTGCTCCAGCGTTGGAATGTTCCACATGCTGGTATTACCTTCTTTTAGCTGCTTCCTCCATTCATGATGGAGGCCCGCCCACCCACCAGCGCAGGCCATCTGTGCAGCTGCCAGAAAGTGGCCTGTACTCTGCTCCGCCTGGCAGCACAAGCCTGGAGCACATGTTACAGGCCCTGTGTCTGCAATGTGACAGCAGGAGCCGGCTGTCTGGAGGTGAGGAAGCAGCAGTGCAGTGACTCAGGGTCTGGAGCTGTGCCCCCCTGTGACATGTACAGCACTAGTAGCTGTGTATCTGCTCTTCTTTCCTCCTGGGAAGACACAGGTCCACCTACAGCTTATCAACAGGAAAGGTAAGTATGTGACTGTACTTGTATGTATGTTTACATGTGTGTGATGTGAGCAAATGTACATATGTGTGACTGTGTACATTATATCTGTATGCTGAGGCCTGCCGCTGCCCAGGCCATCAGAATGGTGAGTACCGGTTTTTGGGTTTTTTTAAATATATACCCGAGTATAAGCCGAGTGGGTAATTTTCAGCACAAAAGTTGTGCTGAAAAACTCGGCTTATACTCGGGTATATATTTAAAAAAAAAACAAAAACCGGTACTCACCATTCTGATGGCCTGGGCAGCGGCAGGTCTGCGGCAGCCAGGGGCGGACTGGGAATTTAAAATGGCCCTGGAAAAAACTGTAAAAGCGGCCCCATTTTATGGGCGGAGTCAAGACAGTGGGTGTGGTCAGATAATATGGGTGGGGTCATAACCGACAAATGGTTGTATACATAGAATAACACATTTAATCCTGCCTACTAAAATACGTTTTCCCATATACAAGCTAACTATCATAATCCTGCCCCCTATGTACAAATATAGAACTACCGTACTATAATACTGCCACTATGTACAGGAATATAACTACTATAATACGCCCCTATGTACAAGATATAACTACTATATACTGACCCCTATGTACAAGAATATAACTACTATAATACTGCCCCCTATGTACAGGAATATAACTACTATAAACTGCCCCTATGTACGGAATATAACTACTATAATACTGCCCCCTATGTACAGGAATATAACTACTATAATACTGCCCCTATGTACAAGAATATAACTACTATAATACTGCCCCCTATGTACATAAATAGAACTACCGTACTATAATACTGCCCACTATGTACAGGAATAGAACTACTATAATACTGACCCTATGTAAAAGAATAGAATACTATAATTCTGCCCCTATGTACAAGATAGAACTACTATATACGCCCCTAGTACAAGATATAACTACTATATACTGCCCCTATGTACAAGAATATAACTACTATAATACTGCCCCTATGTACAGGAATATAACTACTATAATACTGCCCCCTATGTACATAAATAGAACTACCGTACTATAATACTGCCCACTATGTACAGGAATGACTACTATAATACTGACCTATGTAAAGAATAAACTACTATAATTCTGCCCCTATGTACAAGAATAGAACACTATAATACTGCCCCCATGTAAAAGAATATAAACTACTATAATACTGACCTATGTACAAGAATATAACTACTAATATACGGCCCCTATGTACAGAATATACTATATAATACTGCCCCTATGTAAGGAATATAACTACATTATACTGCCCCCTATGTAATAAATAGAACTACCGTACTAAATACTGCCCACTATGTACAGGAATAGAACTACTATAATACTGACCCTATGTAAAGAATAGAACTACTATAATTCGCCCCCTAGTACAAAGAATAGAACTACTATAATACTGCCCCCTATGTACAAGAATATAACTACTATAATATGCCCCCTATGCACAGAAGATAACTACTATAATACTGCCCCCTATGTACAGAATATAATTACTATAATACTTCCCCTATGTACAAGAATATAACTACTATAATACTGCTCCCTATGTAAAAAGATATAACTACTATAATACTGCCCCCTATGAACAGGAATATAGCTACTATAATACTGCCCCTATGTACAGGAATAGAACTACTATAATACTGCCCCCCTATGTACAAGAATAGAACTACATAATACTGCCGCCCTATGTACAAGAATAGAACTACTATAATATGCCCCCCATGTACAAGAATAGAAACTACTATAATACTGCCCCCCTATGTACAAGAATATAAATACTATAATACTGCCTCTATGTACAGAATATAACTACATAATACTGCTCTATGTACAAGAATACAATACTATAATACTGCTCTATGTACAAGAATATAACTACTTAATACTGCCCCTATGTACAGGAAATAACTACCTAATATGCCCCCTATGTACAGAATAGAACTACTATAATACTGCCCCCTATACAAATATAACTACTATAATACTGCCCCTCTGTACAAGAATATAAACTAATAAATACTGCCCCCTATGTACAGAATATAACTACTATAATACTGCCCCCTATGACAGGAATATAACTACTATAATACTGCCCCCTATGTACAGGAATATAACTACTATAAATACTGCCCATGTACAAGAAATAACTAATAAATACTGCCCCCTAGTACAGAATAGAACTACTATAATACTGCCCCTATGTACAGGAATATAACTACTATAATACTGCCCCATGTACAGGAATATAACACTATAATACTGCCCCTATGTACATAATAGAACTACCGGACTATAATACTGCCCAATATGTACAGGAATAGAACTACTATAATACTGACCCTATGTAAAAGAATAGAACTACTATAATTCTGCCCCCTATGTACAAGAATAGAACTATATAATACTGCCCCTATGTACAAGAATTAAAACTATAATAAGCCCCTATGCACAAGAATATAACTACTATAATACTGCCCCCTAGTGTACAAGAATATAATTACTTTAATACTTCCCCTATGTACAAGAAATAACTACTATAATACTGCCCCGATGACAGGAATATAATACTATAATACTGCCCCCTATGTACAGGAATATAGCTACTATATTACTGTCCCTATGTACAGGAATAGAACTACTATAATACTGACCCCCATGTAACAGAATAGAACTACTATAATATGCCCCCTATGTACAAGAATAGAACTACCATAATACTGCCCCCTATGTACAAGAATATAAATTATAATACTGCCCCTATGTACAAGAATATAACTACTATATAGGTCCCTATTGTACAAGAATACACTACTATATACTGCTCCTATGACAAGAATATAACTACTATAATACTGCCCCCCCCCATACATCCCCACTATGTAAGGAATATAAACTACTAATACTGCCCCTATGTACAAGAATATAAACACTATAATACTGCCACTATGTAAGAATATACTACTATAATACTGCCCCCCCTATGTACAAGATATAACTACTATAATACTGCCCCCTATTACAAGAATAAACACTATAATACTGCCCCTATGTAAGGAATATAAACTACATATACTGCCCCTATGTACAGGAATATAAACTACTATAATACTGCCCCCTAGGTAATAAATAGGAACTACCGTACTATAATACTGCCCACTTGTACAGGATAGAAACTACTATATACTGACCCATGTAAAAGAATAGAACTACTATAATTCTGCCCCCTATGTACAAGAATAGAAATACTATAATACTGCCCCTATGTACAAGAATATAACTACATAATACTGCCCCATGCACAAGAATATAACTATATAATACGCCCCCTATGTACAAGAATATAATTACTTTAATACTTCCCCTAGTACAAGAATATAACTACTATAATATGTCCTATGTACAGGAATATAAATACTATAATACTGCACCCCTATGTACAGGATATAGCTACTATAATACTGCCCCTATGTACAGGAATAGAACTACTATAATACTGACCCCCATGTACAAAGAGAATAGAAATACTATATACTGCCCCCCTATGTACAAGAATAGAACTACTAGAAACAGAAATTAATAGAGAAGAAATTAACCTTTAACCCCTTCTCCTTCAGCCATCAATCTCCATATCCCACAGACATGTGGTAAATAGGTAGGTGTCATTCCATTAATAAATAGGTAATCGTGCACATCCGTAAAAAGTAAATTCTTCTTTATTTAAACTTGATTAAAACATGAGAAATGGTAGGGGTATTACCTACGCATTTCAGGCAGTTACGTGCCCTTAGTCATGGCATATACTCCTACAAACAAATACAACTTTTAAAATAAATGACTACCAATCCCAAACCTTAGAGTGCGTGATCCCTCGCGCCACGGTGACGTCACGTGAGAAACGGAAGTCCGGTACACCATGGCAACGGGGCACGCATCCTCCAGGTAAGCCTAATTAGGTCTTTAAGTTGAACAAAAATAGAAAAATACATCAATCAGTAAGACATAGACTTAAAGTTATATAAGTGGTGGAACATATACAGGACACATCAATGAATAAAACGGTCACATATATACGATGTTGGTTAGTAAAAAGTGACGATTGATGTTACGAGTCTGAACGATGTTCAAGAAAAGAAAGGGGAAAAAAAAGGGGGGGGCGGGAGAGGGGAAAGAATAGATCGGGAACGACAAATTTAAATCAATAAAAGAGAGCCAGATTCCGTCTAAAATTAGCCCTAATTGGTGATGTTGGTCCCCAATTTAAAAATCCAAAAGTTTTCGAGAAGCCTGCTGTCTTAACCTCCTCTTTTTCCGTTCTAACCCTTTATATACAAAAAAACGCAAGGAGGACACATTCCCGTATGTATTGTTGCAAAATGTCTAAGATGCCCCGAAATGTTTTGTCGGCACCTTTTGTACATGCTCGAAGGTGTTCAGCAAATTCTGGTTTTAAGTCTTTACCTAGTGGTGCATCCTACATAGGAAATAGCACATCTTTGCATTTAATCACATAAACTATGAAGGGTTGAAGCACAGTTATAAAGGGTTGTTTTAAAAGTGTGTGGTTTGGTGTTTTTGTTTGGTTTCAAAAGACACCATTGGTGTGGTATAGCAACATACCATTACAGGGTAGAACCCACATGTCAAAAAATCCCTTCGGATTCAACCAGGTAGTGGTGGTCGATACCCATATTATTTTTAAAGAAATGGGGGAGTTTGGAACCCAAAAGTTCTTCCTCTCTGGAGACAAAATTACAACCATTTTTAGGATAGAATTTCGTTTGTCATCCTGGTGGAAGTATGGGAGGGAGATTTTTTTCAGAATACCAACAAAATATGATGGTAACAGACTATACTGTGTTGGAAGGTAATTCTAGTCTTGTTCGATTACCAATTGTATTTTTACCCTATTTCTTGGTCTAAGTAGGACGTTCCACTGTTCTTTATGTCTCACATTTGAAAGCTTCTTTCAATGACATTTAGGGAATCTCTGGTGCGCTAATCGACAATGACGAGCTTCTGTTGTAGTAGGAATTCCTCTAGATCCGAACAAGCTCTTCCAAGTAGGATGAATCCCCCACCGGTATAGTCTTCAATGTGTGGTTAGGGGTCTATGTTCGCATGTAAGATAGTATTTCCTAAATTAAGGTGTTTTACTTTCTTTTCAAGGACAGGCCTTCAGGTAAGATCCAAAACGAGGATGATACGTTATCCACATGAACGTCAAAATTCGTCTAAAAAAATGGTGAATTTGTCTCTAAGAGAGGACGGACCTTTGGGTTCCAAACTTTTCCCCAGTTCTTTAAAAATAAGATGGGTAAAGCGAACACCATACCTGGTGAATACAAAGGGATTTTTCGATCTGGGTCTACACGCTGTCAAGGTATGTTGCTTTATACCACACAAATGGTGTTCTTTTGAAACCAACAAAAAACACCAAACCACATGCTTTTAACACATCATTAAAATGTGATTCAACCTTCATATAGTTATGTGATTAAATGGAAATATGTGAAATATTTCCTATGTAGGATGCACCAATAGGAAACTTACAACCAGAATTGCGGAACACCTTCGGACTGTTACAAAGGTGCCGACCAAAAACATGTCAGGGGCTCTCAGGAATTTTGCCAACAATACATACAGGAGAGGTCCTCCTTCCGTTTTTTTGGTAAGAAGGAAAAGAGGAGGTGACAGACGCAGGGCTTCTTCTGAAACGTGAAGCCTTGGGATTTGTAAATTGGGGACCAACAGAGCACCATTAGGGATAAATTTTTAGAACGGATATGGCTCTTTATTGACTTTTATTTGTCTGTTCCCGATATATTCATTTTCCCTTCCCCCATCTCTCCCCCCCTTTTTTCCTTCTTGTCTCGAACATGTTCAGACTCGTAAACTTCAAAGTCCATTTATAACAACATCGTTTATAATGTGGCGAACGTTTTATTCATGATGTTCCGAATTGTTCCACCATTTATATAACTTTAGTTAGGTATTACTGATTGAGGGATGGAGTACCGGACTTCGTTTCCAGTGACGTCACCGTGGCGCGAGGGGGATACGCACTCTAAGGATTGTTGTAGTCACTTATTTCGAAAAGATGTGTTTTGTTTTGTAGGAGTATATGCCATGACCTAAGGCAATAAAAAAAAAGTGCCTCTGAAAACGCTTAGGTAATACCCCTACCATTTATCATTATTGCTTTTAGCCAAAGTTGAATAAAGAAGAATTACTTTTTCCGGATGTGCCCGCGATTACTGTATTTTGGATTACTCAAGACTCTGCAGACCAGGCAGATTTCGAGCCATTAGCACTCGATTCCATGGGATTTATTGCCACAGCAAAGAATGGAACTAAAGGGTGAGATTGATTGACAAAGGACTGTTTTTTTTTATTGCCTTTTTTGGTTAACCCAGGGTCATGCCATTACTTCTTTGCTTCTTCCTTGCTTTATCATCATGAAAGAGAGGAAGTCTGTGTCCTTTTTAAAATAACAGTGGTTTATTGTACCACACTGTATACTATTTTATAGTATCAAAATTCAACCTGGGTTTAATCATTATGGAGGGGAGGAGAAATAAATATGCTTTCTTTGCAAACAAGAGGAGCTTCATATGTAATGCCCCAACATTTTGGCCATCATGGGTACTATTTCTTTGGAAGACAGCCATTGAAGGTGTTACAGAGGACGAAATTGATGAGTGGCAAATGGTTCGTTTTAAAGTGGATTTATCGGGAGTTACAGTCTAATAGGTGGTTGCTCCAGGTTCAGGGCTCCTTTATTCATCAAATTAATATGTTTGCATGTGGTTTCCTTAATGCTAACGAATTGGGAAAAAAATAAGGCAAAATGCTATCATTTTATGGCTTTGTCCAATAAGGAAGGAAAGGTTATAGATTTAGAGTTTCAACATGCACAAAAATCTACACATAAATGGATAACATAAAGCTCATACCACCAAGTATTACATTAAATATATCATCCTGATCTGCCGTGTTACATAGTCATAATAGCTTATTCTTTGTTGCAGGATATAAAAGTAGTAATGACAAGAAACTCATCCGATTACAGGCAAGTAGGATTATAATTAATGTGGGTGAATGAGTGTAAAGCAAGTAGGCAAGTGTATGTGTAAAAGTAAAGTACATATAGTGTCATGATTCTATACATTTCATCTATTAAGCTTGTGAAAATTTTTGTAACAGCAAGTGACTGGTGATGGAACTGTAACTCCCGCCATGGAAAATCTGCTGCACACTCTTGTAATAGATGCAGGTCCCACATTAATTTTCATCTGGATTCTGCTTGGGATATAGATTATGATGTGATATATCTCCCCCAGGAGATTGCATGGTGGCTTTGCTTTACTATCACAGAGATTTTTAAACCAACTATAATCCATGCAGCGACTGCGGCAAATCTCAGCAGGAGTCTCCTGCATTTTTGTGGAGGGGCGCAATGTATAGACCATTATTCTCAATATATTGAGTGTTGCTGGGAAAACTAGGTGTACAATGTAGACCAAAAAATAAATATTTGAAAGTTTTGAGAGTACAAGGCCCTCAGCAGGTCCTACAGGCTCATTTTGTATTGATGTTTGGCCATGTAGAGCTGATGTATGTGTCTAAAAAGGACATTTCCATTTACAATGAAGTTACGTAAACAGGGACAGTAATATTGCATGGGGTGGAGTAGATTTTTTTGGTCAGAGAAATCTCATTCACTTGGTACTAGAAAGTAAGCTTTACAAAGTAGGTTTCATTGAAAAATGCAAAAAAAGTATACAGTATTTTTCTGACTATAAGACGCACCTTGGTTTTAGAGGTGGAAAACTAAGCAAAAAGTTTTTCCCCAATAGTGGGCTAAAACCTTTAAAAGTAACAGTAAAGTAGTGGCAACTTACGGGGCGGTGCAGCCATGTTCTCTTGGGAAGTGTGAGGGGCGAGCAGCACTCCACACCCTCCTCCTCTTCCCAGGATCAAAGTGTGCCTGCCGTGATAGTATGCAGGAACGTTCATGTTGAATGTAGCCTAAGGAGACGTGTAGGGGGTACTTAATTAGGGGTCATGCGTGACATTTGGTGTTGAAGTGTCATTGGTGTGAAGTGCACTGTGTTTCGGGAGAGAGAATTAATAGGGAGAATTTAATCTAGGGGACATTTATGGGACAACTTGTACTGATGCTGAAAAAATGGCCTCCCGTGTGCGACACTAAAGTGTTCTGTCAGATCAGCTCTATTACATAACAACTTGGTGGTTCGGGTGGATTGGGAGTTATATGTGACAATGGTTACAAGAGCTTACACTCTTGAGGAGGGGAGGACAGGGGTGACATGTTTGTACAATTGCACAAGAGACTTACAATCTATGAGGAGTAGAAGGGGACACGGAGGTGGACCAGGGCTCGTCCAATGGTCACAAGAGCTTTACAATCTATGAGAGGAGGGGGAAGACACAGGATGACAGTGCTTGTACAATGGTCACAAGAGCTACAATCTATGAGGAGGAGGACACATGAAGGTGACATACTTGTACAATGGTCACGCGAGCTTACAAAGTTTGAGAGGAGGGGAGGACAACGGAGGACAGTGCTTATATAATGGTACCAAAGAGCTTACATCTCTGAGGAGGAGGGGGACAAAAGAGGTGACAATGTGTACAATGGCCAAAGAGCTTACAGTCTATGAGGAGGAGGGAAATGAGGTGACACCAACTTGTACAATGGTCAAAGAGCTTACAGTCTATGAGGAGGAGGACACATGATGGGGACCCAACAAAAATTGTTACAATGGTTCACAAGAGCTTACAGTCTATGAGGAGGGGGACACAGGAGATGGACAGGCTGTACAATGGCCACAAGAGCTTACAGTCTATGAGGAGGGGACACATGAGGTGACATACTTACAATGGCCACAAGAGCTTACTAGTCTATGATTGGAGGAAGAAAGGAGGTGACGTGATTGACCAATGGGCCACATGAATTTACAATCTATGAGGAGGGGAGGGGGACACAGGAGGCAAAATAGACTGTAGCCCTGTGCCGTGTACAAGCATGTTTGGGAAGTGTCAGTTTCACACACCTGTGAGCCAGCACAGCAGGCCAAAGGAGGCAAAGATCCAGTACTGGTCACTGTCTGTCCTCTTATAGTGTATCTGATGACCCTGCAGCGGGGACAATGAGAGGAAGAAACAGTGAACTGTCCGAATCAGTACGTGAGTACTCTGTGCTGAGGGGGAGTGGCTTGTGATTCCCTTCATCAGCTAACCTGAAAGTGGATGTCACATCGGTGTGCCTGCCACGGAGCACTGAGCTCCTTGCTCACAGAAACGAGCAGGCGGGCAAGTGTGTTGTGGAGCCGACACCAGCACTGCCCCTGCGCTTACTGCATGTGCGTCCTCCATTACTCCCTGCAGTGGAGGCTGAGACCCAGATATAAGACGCACATGTTTATTCCCCATCTTCTGGGGAAAAAAATGTGCGTCTTATAGTCCAAAAAAAGTACGGTAATTGTGTGAATGCTCAATGGCCTTGTCAGCCTAGGGATATTATGAACTTATCATTTAAATAAGCTCACAATCTGACATTAACCAGTTAGAAGTTATTAAAATAAACTGGATACATGGTGAATTAGTGGAGACACAAACTATATAACATAAAAACAAAACATTGCCATAGCTGTATTTACATTGTCGTTACAGGAGGTATGACAATTCTATCCAACAGGTTCAGGTGTCTGCTGTAAACACAAGGTTTATCTAATGGCCACAGAATCGTATACAGCCTAGGGATTATGGGCATGAATGAGCGAAAGGCTCCCAGGACAATAATTTGACATCTTTGATGCAGTCTGCTTTCAAAAAAAATGTATAATAAAAAAACCTTCGAAGGCAGAAGTGAAACGAAGCCAAAAATGGTTGGAGCCTGGACCATTAGGGGTAATGGTTAATACATTTGATCACCAGTTAAATCTCTATTATATTATTATATATATATATATATATATACAGCAGTTCCTGGGTTACAACAGGATAGGTTCTGAGGTTGGTTCTAAAGGGGGACCTACCACCAAGGATTCTACCTCTAAAGGTAGAATGGGGTGGTAGTGGAAAATGGGGACGTAAGAGAGCCCTTTTTGGGCTAATCCTAGTCCCGCTATCCTTTTGTAAACTTAATCAGTTGAGATGCTAATTTAATAAGCCGGCTACTGGGGGTGGAGTAGCCGGACATGAGGCTAGTAGTCGCGGCTACTCCCCGCCAAGTAGCCGATTTCCTCCGCCTACCAGTAATCGGCGGCGCACAGCCCGTGTAGACTGCGCGCCCTCGTCCGAGCACCCGGCGTCCTGCGCAGCGCAGTAGCGCCGGCCTCGGAGCTACGGACGCGCACCCGTAGGCCTGCGTCCTGGCAGTGCAGAACGCAGGAATTCGCAAGAGGGCGCGCAGATACGAGGAGCTGTGCACGGCGAAGATTAACGGTAGGCGGAGAGGGGAAACAAGGCTACTGGGGCGTGGAGTAGCCGGCCGACTAGTAGCCTCATGTAGCGGCTACTCCACGCCCAGTAGCCGATTAAATAAATTAGAAATCAACTGATAAAGTTTACAAAAGGATAGCCGGACGTAAGGATAGCCCAAAAAGGGCTTCCTTAGTCCCATTTATCACTACACCCGTTCTCACCTTTAGTAGGTAGAATCGTGGTGGTTAGGTCCCTTTAAGGGAATTTGTAAGTTTTTGGAACTGTTATTTTATAATTGTACAACAGCCAAATTTTTTTTTAGCTCTGTAAAATCCAATTGTTCAAAATGTTGGATTGTCATCAGTGTATTAATAATAAGCTTAATTGCAGGACACGTTAATAACGTTAAAGTGATTATTGTAGCCTAGGATAAAGTACAGTAATTACCAAATTACCAGAGATGTCCGTTTAGTCAGGTGTTTTAAGTAGGGACTGGCCTGTATTAATATTCACCTGAACAAATTACTTTGCAACTAATTATCAATATTAACGAAGAAACTAACATCATTTTCTTTCAATAATAATTACATTAAAATTAACCAGTTCACATAGAAATGAAACATATATTTAATGGGGGTTGTTTTTTGACCACACACATTTCAATACTAAATCACTTACACCAGATGGTATGAAAATGGTGTGACCAACATTTTGGATTTTTGTAGATAATACAGAGATGTGAATATGGCGAAGGCATTACTGTAATCAGCTGAAAGAGATGGAACTTTAATTGATACTGAACAAATGTATGATACTGGTCTGTTTTATTTTTCGAGCTTATGATCGACCATTAGGTGAAGACCACCCATTCAGTTTTGAATGGGCCCGATTGATTAATTTAATCCCATGCCCTTTTTTGTTATTGTGTTTCCATTGTTTCACTCTCACCTTCCAAAAATGTAAACTGTTTTATTTTTCAAGTAAAGAGTTGTGGGCGAGCTAGGTTTCTGTGTAAGAAATTGCACTTCATAGGACTGTATTAAAATATTCCCATGCGGTGCCTGGGAGGCAGGAAAAAAACTCCAAATGCAGTATGAATGAAATTGGTGTGAAAAAGCTTGGCCATTTCTTTATAGGCTTGGGTTTGGATGGGCTTTCACGGTGCACTAAATGACCTGTCAACATGGGGAGAGAAAAAGAACGGACCGCAATCCACACATCACACAATGATCTACGCCGCTAGGCTACATATATAACAACTCGAGGTTCTTAGGCAACATTTGATTCAAAAGAAGCCCACCAACCACTTCCCAGGGACCTCTTTATTGTTGGGTCCATACGCTATTATGTGCGGCATTTACATGGCTTCCTACCACCGCTTGCAGCACAGCGCCGGGCAGGGACGAGACCGGTGGCCCCAGCCCCCATAATGGCGGCATAGCCCCCATGGTACGGGCCCCGGGTCTACAGCACGCGCCACAGAAGCGGGCGGACACGCCATGCAATTACCGCACCATGTGAACAGGAAAAAGGCCCACCATGTGTGAACAGGTGGGAAATACTCAAGTCCCGTGGTCTCAGACACGCTTGAGAGGAAAGTAGGCAGCCCTATATGCAGTTTCTGCGATTTAAAAACACCGGGGCTCGAATGGGGTGGAGTGCTGATGGTGACAAGGAAATAAAAAAAACAAATAAATGCAAGGCTAGATATACTAAACCACTTTGAAAGTGTTTGAATACATTAAAAAAAATTAAAACCTTATGTAATAAAAAAACCCTTCATTTGGCCATTTTCTGGTGTGCCATAACTTTTTCATAGGGTATGGAGCATGTGAAATGTCATTTTTTGTAAGACTGCGCGACGTTTTTTATGCTACTATGTTGAGGACGTACCGACTTTTGCTAACTTTAATAAACATTTGTTATATGCTGCAAATGGAAAAAAGGCCCTTTGGCTGCTATTTGCATTACAGGGTTTAAAGCCGGGGAATAATTGGTTAAATATTTTGTTTAGCTCAGAAATTTGGGAGAGGCAATACTAAATGTTTTTTGTATTTACTGTTATTTATTTTTATATCAGTTCCAAGAGAATTTGAGGGTTGTTTAAATTTATAGATTTGTTGAACTAGTAGGTATATATTACTTATACTTTTATTTGGTACTACTTCAACCCTAGGTTTTTCTGATTGTCCTTTCACATACTGCCAACCCAGTCTGTCAGTAATCAGGATTTCATCATCAAACGAATAGAATACAGCCTCGGGTCTTACAAAGGACGCGAGGCGGTGGTGTAGTAGCAGGGGTAAACACCTGAGATCGGTTGCTGCATAGGAGGGTGGTTGGTCACACCACCTTGTATGGAGGGGCTCAGCCCATGACCATCTCCATACACCTGCAGCCGACATATAAATACAAATGTCACACATCGGTACGGGGTTTTTGCGACCATACAGAACTTTTGACTCATTTATAGGATCTTTAAAGTCTACAAAAGGTAATGGGGTTTCTGGTAACCCAAGGACTAAATATTGAAATATTTTTCCAATATATTACATACATTTATTATTTTAATATCTTAAATGAAGAATGCTTTTTGTAATTAACTAGGTTGCTGTCTTTCTTCGTTCACAGGACATGCAGTATACACCATCAGGGACAACCACAGGCTTCATTAGTGTTGACCTCAGCATAAAACAGTTCCGCTGAGGTTAGAGTCAGTGACATCAAGTTTGTTACGGTGTGGTTGAAGGTGATCACTGCAGCTGTCACTTGACAGAACAGGCGATGCTGTGATGGTGCCTTTTATGTGGCAAGTCAATTAATACATTAATATATGGTAGAAAATTGTGATAAAATGAGCATGTAATGTAAACAGTACATTAATTAGACAAATGGGACATTACTAACCTGTATAGATGCGTTTTCCCCTAAGTGGCATTGAGAACGAAATGCAATGTGCCCGCGATGTACTAGATTATGCGGGATATCGTGGGTGGCGCTTCCCCACTCAGGTCATCAGGAGTTCACCTTTCTTCTTCCCGGTGTTGTAGTAAGGTGCTTGCTCTGCAAAAACACACATTTGAAAGTTAAACACGCATCAGTGGATCGTGGATTGTCAGACAGACCTACACCGTTCTCTGTAGCATGAATGAAAGCCGCGCAGTGCGCCACATCCGATGGTTGTGTGACACAATACCCTGTTAAATACCTGTCACAGTGGCACAAATACCCGAAAACATTGGAAAACCGACGAAAGTGTGTCGCAAGACCCTTAGTAAAAAAAGCCCCAATATTTTGTGATAATATGGATTTTGTTTTTTATAGAAAAAAAAAGCACTATGACAGTTAATAATTATGTGGCTAAAGGTTCTGTGGATTGTAATTTAGTGTAACTCGTCAGCAACTGATTAAAACATCTTTTGGCTGCTAGATTTGTTTGGAAATGAGAAGGCAAAGAAAAGAATCACAGTGTTTTATAAATAAACATCTTCTACTTATTTAATGACTATGCTTCTAGCAACTAAATGAAATCATATTTTTTAGAGATCTACTTTGTAATCCACTATTATAAATGGTTATATTAATAATTATTTTCGTAGCTTCTGAAAGCAAATCTATGTCCTCTAATGTACGGATAGATTATAAATATACTGAAGGTACATACGAGGATGGTAGCAATTAAAATGATCGTTTGATCACTAAATGTCACTTCGTTGTAATAGAAGTGAACAGTACATATACATAAGCGATTTACCTTATATTACCTTTCAGCAGGGTATGTAAAAGCAAAAGTATTGTTATAAAACTCCTATTGTCAGAGGTGCTACTTAAACAGTGATGTATAAACAGAGATTCATGTGAATTTCTTTCCATTCTCTAAATAGAATATATTAATGCAACCACCCTGCCGAGCAGGCAGAGGGGTTGTGCGAATAGTCCCACCATGTAGCTTGAGCCTGTGTAGGGTCTGATCAAGCACCACAGCAGGTTCACTACATAACACAGATGAGCACTGCAGCGTTAGAGTATGCTGGTAAGGCAGGAGTTAAATTGCTTTTTATGTGATGTAATATGTGTAATCCACTCCAGTGTTCAAATCTGTTTAGTGAGCCTGAATGTAATTGGAGGGAGTAGCCACCAATGACAGGTGGGAGTAAAGTAACAAACCCTGGTCAGGAAACTTATAGAAGTCAGTCTCTTCAGATCAAAAGTAGAGTGAATCAGTGCAGCCAAGCACAAACAGACCAGAGCCGCGAGAGCTCAGCTCCCTGCCTAGAAGAGTTGTAGTGAGTTAGTCAGTGAGAGAAAGGGTGCCCCAGGGAGAATGCTATAGGCAGCTCTCCATCATCATTTCTTGCCACCCCCACCCTGCTGGAGACCGCCAGCGCTAGGGACGCCTCCGGTTCCCCCTTCTAGCACCGTGACACTCGGTGCATGGCCGCAACCGTCAGGCCACTCAGATATGCGGGCCCGGCGTTTCAGGCCCCAGGGAAAAGGCTAGGCCCTGGTGGGGATGTCTGCAAGTTTGTCACGAAAAGGATGTATAACTTTCTAGGCCTTATTCTCACTATATAAGACTGTCTTATTACAAAGACGGGTTTCTTTAACCCTGCTGCCTGCTGCGGCCAAGTGATGGAAATTTACATGAACTGTGTTATGCTTGTCCCATGTGTCGAGCTCCGGTCCAGCCACTCCAAGAGGTTAATTCCTTGACAACGTACTTGTCGCTGCTAATTCTGGTAGGGGCAGCACTGAAGAGTTTACCTTAGGAAACGTGGCGCAAAGCAAAGGAAATTCAGCACGCCAAAACCTTCACTGGCGGGAACCAAGAGCATCGCTTAAGCCTGCCCCCTGCGTCTATGGCAGCGAATCCTGCCTCGGAACGGGTTTGTGTGGCGCAGGAGAAAATTCAGCCCGCCACAGCTCCGGGTGGGGAAGGACTTAAAGGCCCGCGAGAGTTTCCGCTCTACCGTAGCGCAGGGAGTGAGCGCCGACCGCCGTGGAGTGAAGACGCAGGCCACCTCCTAGCAAGACCGAAGGCCTTCACCTCCCAGTGAGGACCGGAGTCCTTGAGGCCTTTGAGACTCTATATGTGGCAGCGATCCCGTCCGGAGACCCCTTGCTGTGCACCGGCTGCACGCGGTACGACTCGCGTGTCCTCTTTGCGGACATTACCCCTTTCCGGTCTGGGAGGAGAGTTCCCTTACACGCAAGAGTTTGCTAGCTGCAGGACTTCCTGCATAGGTCCCAAAATGGAGACCATCCTCAGCAGCAATTTCCCCGGTGGGACTCCGTTCAACCCTGCAAGGACCATCTCCACTATCGGTGTCGGGTTCCGTAGGCACGGAGGGTTTTCGTTGTTTGGGGAAATTGCAGCAGCCGCAGCCAGCCCAAATGGCAGGGAAAACCGCTGCTATTCCCTAGGCTCCCTTTGCCTGGAGCTATCTAGAGAGCCCAAAACCTCTAGCCATTGCTGACCGTCCTGCGGAGTTCAGGACCAGCCTGCTAAGAGGCCCAGGCTGTCGGGTGAGAACGTCCGCCAGTAGCTACAGAGGTTACCACCTTCAGCGCAACAGGCCCACAGAGATACAGGTCAGTCCAGGAACAACAATCCTTCATGTCAGCAATGAAGACGTTTACAGCTCTGCGGTTCATCATCATGCGCTCCACAGCACCCCAGCTCAGAAGGTCAAGCCAGAGAAGTGCATGTCTCCTTCTTTGCTGAGATGCCTGCGCGCAGATGACCTCCTGCTGTTTCCAGCTCCCAAGCGTCTGGGTGTTACATGCCAGGGCCGTTCCAGGTTCTACCCACCAGATGTCTTCAGGTGACAGATCTCAACACGCTTTCTTCACCCAGGCGATATTTGTCCCCTGCTGCAGTTAGGCTCCCAGCTGCAGCCATTGTTCTTGAGCAGCAGGGAATGACCCCATGATAGGCTTGAAAAGCCTAACAGGTAATATTTAAATATATTGTACATATGCTTATTTCTGCTGCCTCTCCCAGTGGGCTGAGCGCCCCATCCACTATAGAGCCAAAACTGGCCGGACCTCTCCCTATTTTACTAGTCTCAGTTCAAGAGACAAACCTTGAACTGCCCCAACCGTATGTGTATGATAGCCTCCTTCTATTGCCACAGCAGAGATTCCTACAAAGGACTATGGCATCTACACATAGAGGCGACCCTTCTTCTTTATTGTACTTTTCCCACACAAGGGCTGTACCCAGAAGATGGACTTGCTTTAAAGACCTTTGAGAGACTTTGCAGATGACTACACAGGAAAATTGCTACTTCATTGACTTATTATATGGCACTAATGCTTCTTTTTGCGTATGGACATTCTGCAATGCACATCATCTTTTCCTTTTAGGTAAGAGACATTTATCGCTACATGAGTAAGTACTTCTGTAACTGTTGCACCGTTAGGTTTAAGAGGTGTACCCATGGGCTCCTAAGCCAATGAGAGTTTACAAAATGTTTGCAAAGTCAATGTATGTTCGTAGTTTGCCACTAACCTGGTTATAGGCTGTTCAGATGGTAGTGGGCTGTGTCAGACCATCTCCTATGTAAACCCTGACGCTTTAACTTATGCCTCAAACCAAAGCTTAGTAAGGGGGGTAGTTGGAAACTGCCGGTCTTAGGGACCCCGGGGGGGTTAAAGGATGTAGCACCTGGATACCATCACCCAAGGGTAGAATGTCAGTCGCAGGTACTTGTACATTGTATAATGTCTTATTGTGTCACAGTGCCAATGTAATGCATATCTACACTATATATTTGTCACCAGGGAAGAAGTGTTTATGATAACAAATATACAGCATTGGTGCAAGGAGGGCTTACAGTCATGAAACCCACACCTTTCCTACATGTACAGTTTGGTTAATGGCGTCAGCGACAACTGTCACACTTCGCATAACAGTCTTGTCTTAGTCGACCACCAAACAGGTGCCCGTTCCCAGGGACCATGGGCGGTTTGTCCCTACAGATCATTGCCTGCACTTCACAGAAGTGCCTTTAAGATATCTACCTCTACCGGCCATCACTGAATGGACCCCCGGGGTCCCTGCTGTGGCCAGCGGTTGTCCTCTGCGCCAGAACCAGTCCGTAGCGAGCCGAGGGTGGCTCTGTTCAATGCCCCGGGGGTAGCAACCCCCCTGCCGATGCAGGCAGATGCAAGGCGTTCCAGTAAGAAACCCCCAAACCTAATGCATGGATTATAACAAGTACAGGGGAGGGGTTGACTTGTTGGTCGAGGTGCTTCAGCATATACCGCCATGCGGGGGGAAATCGAGCCGTTTGGTACAAGAAGCTGGTCGTGCACACCATTAGATAGCACGATATAATTCTTATGTGTTTATAGCGATGTGCAGGCCAGCCGGAACTTCTTGAATGCAAGGGTGGTTTTTCAAGTCTTTTCCTTCTGGAACCAGGAGGGGGAGGAGTGCCAGCACTTCTGGAGGGAGGCCACACCACTTCTTGTACCAGGGCAGCATTTCCAGAGAAGAAGTTCCCCAAACTGCCAAGAAGAGAAGGACCCAAAAAAGTTTGAAGGTTGTGCTCCCAAAAAGGCATTCGGAAGGACACATTTCCATGTGAAAATGCCAAGAAAAACCAGGACTATGTAAGAAGGTGCTTCCGTATTTAAATTACACATCCTGGTCCTTTACATGTAGATTTTACCCTGATGTAGGGGAACAGTTAGGACACCATCATGACGCATGCGGCCTTCCCTTAAGCGTGCTATGTGCTCAGCCTGAAGCCCTAATTGGGGTATTTGCCGACATGGGAGAAAAACAAATCATGATTTGGGGTTGGGTGTCTGGCCATGGCAGGGAGCACAATATGACATAATGTATATTTTTTACTCTTACACTATCCATTAGGCATTTTATTTGGGGTCTCCACCTGGGGGTTTACAATGACTATTTATGCCCTAGATTAATTGACGGGTTGTAGTTTCAAATTAGGGTCGTTCTTAGGGGTTTTTACTTTTCAAAATTATAAAGAAGACGAATGGCAAAAGGTTTCTACAAAAAAAAAAATATGACTTTTGTCTAAAGAGTAAAACCATTTGAACCTTCGAACATGTAATGTTTTCAAATTTCTCTAAAGTATGAATCCCCCTTCCCCCAAAAAGTAACTGAGTGAATCTACTGCCAACATAAACTGGCACTGTCTCAAGAAAAAACAGTCTCAAAATCACAAAGGGATATGATAGTGTTGAAAAGTTATTACAACCAGGAAGAGCCACTGGTTCAATTAAAAAAGAACTGAGCCGTAACGTAAAACTGGCTACTCCGGAGGGGGGTTTTTAAAAACATACCTGCAAAGCACTCTCCATAAGCAGTAGCAGCTACAGGATCTTAAGATTGTTGAAAGTATACAATTTTTAAAGCTCGCGCTCTATGTAAGAAGAATTACTCTGATTGGTTCTGTGGATCTCTGCTAAGCAGTATTAACGACAAAGCTGCAGGAAAGGCGTTAGGATACAAGCCCTCAGATGTTGGGTTGGTTGTTTAGTAGCATGTGAAAAGCCATTCTATTCCATGATTATTAGTGGAGCACTATGGTTGCATTGGTGTGTTGGTGATTGCTGGACAGATTCCCTTAGAACTTTGATAGAGGAGAATGAAATTCTATAGTGTTAAGGGGCAGTGAGAGGAGATGGATGGAGATGGTATTTTACCATTGGGAAAAAAATCTATGTGTGCAGCCATAACGGTAAGATGAAACAAATACAGCAAAAAGCTACGTGTGCACACCTCTCTCATGGAGATACAGACAGTAAGGGTGATAAGTAAACCCCAATTGTTAAAACATAGAAAATAAGTTTGACGGAGCTCCCGGAGTCCCTGCTTCGTGGGTCATTCCTCTTCCAATATGCACTCACAAAATAGCGCAGTTCACACTCCTCCCAGCAAATTCTGAATCCTCGATAAGAATTGTACAGCTATTCAGACCACACTCCTGCGTTTTTCTGTGACTCTCCGTATGCAAACAATGTTGCGGTAATCACTGGAAGAAAATTCACCCGCAGATAGCGTAGTACCGATTCACTTCAGGATTTATTTAGGTTAAAAACATACACACAAAAGAAGTGATAAAAAATTGCGCATTTACACTCACCGGCCACTTTTTAGGTCACCTGTCCAACTGCTCGTTAACACTTAATTTCTAATCAGCCAATCAATAGCGGCCACTCGTGCATTTAGGATGTAGACATGGTCAAGACAATCTCCTGCGTTCAAACCGAGCATCATATGGGGAAGAAGGTGAGTTGAGTTGCCTTGAACGGGCATGTTGTTGGGCCAGAAGGGATGAGCTGAGTATTTCAGAAACTGCTGACTATGGGATTTTCCGCACAACCATCGCTCCGGGTTTACAGAGATGGTCCAAAAAGAAAAACATCCACGTGAAGCGGCCAGTTCTGTGGGCGGGAGGAAATGCCTTTGGTGATTCCGAGGTCGAGGGAATGGGCAGACTGGTTCGAGCTGTAGAAAAGCAACAGTGGACTCAACTTGCCACCCGTTAAACCCAAGGGTCGGCAGAAAGAGCACTCTGAACGCACCGTTACGTCGAAATTTGAGGCAGATGGGCTACAGCACAGAAGACCACACGGGTGCCACTCCTTCAGATAAAGACCAGGAAACTGAGCTAAAACTTGCACACAAAAGAGCATGAAATGGGACAGGTAGAAAGATTGGAAAAACGTTGCCTGGTCTGATGAGTCTCGTTTTCTGCTGCAACATTTTTTCCGGATGGTAGGGTCAGAATTTGGCGTCAACAACATGAAAGCATGGATTCCATCCTGCCTTGTATCAAACGTTCAGGCTGGTGGTGGGTGGTGGTTGTCATGGTGTGGGGAATATTTCTTGGCACTCTTTGGGCCCCTTGGTACCAGTTGAGATAGTGCAACGCCACAGCCTAACCTGAATCTGGTTGCTGCCATGTCCCATCCCTTTTATGACAACAATGTACCCAATCTGCACTACTTTCAGCAGGGGAGACGCACCTTGTCATAAAGCTGGGAATCTCTCAGATGGTTTATTGGAAACATGACAATGAGTTCACTGTACTCAAATGGCCCTCCGTCACCAGATCCTCAATCAATAGAGCATTTCTTTGGGATGTGGTGGAATGAGGAGATTCGTCTCATGGGATGTGCAGCCGCCAATTTGCTGGAAACTGTTGTGTTGCCATCTCATGTCAATAGGACCACAAATCTCCAAAACGGGTGTCCAACCCGTACTAGCATGGTGTTGTACCTAATAAAGTGGCCGGTGACTGTAAAACTCCATAGGACCACCGCTGCACGTTCTCGCCCCGACCCTGGGTTTTCATCCCGTTGGTCTTTTTGGGGCGTTATTCAATGGTGGTCTGAATGAGTGTTGGTCTAAATAGCGGTATTATCGGAGGATTCAGGAAGTTTGGTGATGGAGGAGAGTGTGAACTGCTTCTATTTGTGAGTGAAATATTGGAAGAGAAAGAAACACGAAGCAAGGGAATCAGGAGCCCGGTTATGGTTATAACTGAAGATGTCTACTTTATTTCCTTGTGATACCAACAAACAGAACATACTTCTAGCACAATATTTGTTACACATTTTTTTTATTTTTAGTTTTATAATGGACACATCGAGCCTTGTCTATGAACTTAGTTAAGACTTAAGTTAAATAAGGATTTGGGAAATGGAAACTTTTCTTAAAAAGATTGAACACTCTTGGACTTCACAGATCTGTAAACCAACACATTACATATGATATGGTGTGTGTATGTTTCAGTTTCTAAAGAAGAAAGAAACATTACTTCTAAAAATGTGTGTACTAGACCTTCCTTCAGTATAATTTAGTGTGTCAAAAAGACCAAAGGTTATTTTCATCCTAAAGTATAAGGTATTGAGGCACAAAAAAACCTTCATTTGCTCATGAGCTACTTTCAAATAAGTTGCTATTAGGTCACACTGTAAATATATTTAGAATAAAATCACAATTAACCCTTAAGGCGGAGGGTTTTTCGGCTATTTCTCGCTTCTCCACTTCAAAAAATCCATAACTTTTTCTGTTAAGTGTAAAGAACCTGTGTGAGGCTTATTGTGCGTAACAATTTACTTTCCAGTAATGTGAGTTATTTTGAACATTGCCGGTGTACTGCGAATGGCTGAAAAAAAAAATTCAAATGTGGAAAAAATTGTAAAGAAAACTGCCACGTGAGTAAGTTATTGTGGGCTCAGTTTGTAAGACTTTATCGTCGCTCCAAATAACACGCCTACTTTATTCTTTGGTGCTCGTGGGCGATAGCGGGTCGATACCAATTTATATAGGTTTTATTGTGTTTTAATACATTCAAAAATTATTCAACAAGTGTACAAAAAAGAAAAAAGTTTTTTGCCATCTCTGAGCTAAAACTTTTTCATACTTTGGGCGCACGGAAATGTAAATGTTGTGAGGGGGTCATTTTTGCAGAATGAGGAGGACGTTTGCATTGCTACCATTTTGAAGGTCTGGCGACATTTGATCACTTTTTATTATTTTTATGTTATGTTAAAAAGGTGGTAATAAGAAACAGAAATTAATAGAGAAGAAATTAACCTTTAACCCCTTCTCCTCTTATAATTCATGATTGTTGCCATCAATCTCCATATCCCACAGACATGTGGTAAATAGGTAGGTGTCATTCCATTAATAAATAGGTAATCGCGGCGCATCCGTAAAAAGTAAATTCTTCTTTATTTCAACTTTGGTTAAAACATGAGAAATGGTAGGGGTATTACCTACGCATTTCAGGCACTTACCTGCCCTTAGTCATGGCATATACTCCTACAAACAAATACAGCTTTTAAAATAAGTGACTACCAATCCCAAACCTTGGAGTGCGTGATCCCTCGCGCCATGGTGACGTCACGTGAGAAACAGAAGTCTGGTACACCATGGCAACAGGGCACGCATCCTCCAGGTAAGCCTAATTAGGACTTTAAGTTGAACAAAAATCGAAAAATACATCAATCAGTAAGACATAGACTTAAAGTTATATAAATGGTGGAACATATATCGGATACATCAATGAATAAAACGGTCACATATATACGATGTTGGTTAGTAAAAAGGGACTTACTATTGATGTTACGAGTCTGAACGATGTTCAAGAAAAGAAAGGGGACAGAAAGGGGGGGGATCGGGAACAGACAAATAAAAGTCAATAAAGAGCCATATCCGTTCTAAAAATTTATCCCTAATGGTGCTCTGTTGGTCCCCAATTTACAAATCCCAAGGCTTCACGTTTCAGAAGAAGCCCTGCGTCTGTCACCTCCTCTTTTCCTTCTTACCAAAAAAACGGAAGGAGGACCTCTCCTGTATGTATTGTTGGCAAAATTCCTGAGAGCCCCTGACATGTTTTTGGTCGGCACCTTTGTAACAGTCCGAAGGTGTTCAATTCTGGTTTTAAGTTTCCTAGTGGTGCATCCTACATAGGAAATAGCACATATTTTGCATTTAATCACATAAACTATGAAGGTTGAATCACAGTTTATAAATGTGTTAAAAGTGTGTGGTTTGGTGTTTTTGTTGGTTTCAAAAGACACCATTTGTGTGGTATAGCAACATACATTACAGCGTGTAGACCCACATCGAAAAAATCCCTTTGTATTCAACCAGGTATTGGTGGTCGATTTACCCATATTATTTTTAAAGAAACTGGGGGAAAGTTTGGAACCCAAAGTTCTTCCTCTCTTGGAGACAAAATTACAACCATTTTTTAGGATAGAATTTATTTTGTCATCCTGGTAGAGTATGGGGAGATTTTTTTTTCAGAATTCCAACAATATGATGGTAATCAGAACTATACTGTGTTGAGAAGGTAATTCTAGTATTGTTCGATACCATTGTATTTTTACCCTATTTCTTGGTCTAAGTAGGAGTTCCCTGTCTTTATGTCTCGCAATTTTGAAAGCTCTTTCAATGGACCATTTAGGGTAATCTCTCTGTGCTAATCGACAACTGAGAGCTTCTGCTTGTAGTAGGAATTCCTCTAGATCCGAACAAGCTCTTCCAAGTCTGATGAATTCCCCCACAGGTATAGTCTTCAATGTGTGGTTAGGATGGCTACTGTTCGCATTTAAGATAGTATTTCCTAAATAAGGTGGTTTTAACTTTCTTTTCAATGGGACAGCCTTTCAGGGTAAGATCCAAAAACGAGATGATACTGTTATCCACATTGAACGTAAAATTTACGTTCTAAAAATGGTTGTAATTTTGTCTCTAAGAGAGGACGAACTTTGGGTTCCAAACTTTTCCCCAGTTTCTTTAAAAATAATATGGGTAAATCGACCACCAATACCTGGTTACGTTATCCCAAAGGGATTTTTTCGATGTGGGTCTACACGCTGTAATGTATGTTTCTATACCACACAAATGGTGTCTTTTGAAACCCACAAAAACACCAAACCACACACTTTTAACACATTTATAAACTGTGATTCAACCTTCATAGTTTATGTGATTAAATGCAAAATATGTGATATTTCCTATGTAGGATGCACCACTAGGAAACTTAAAACCAGAATTGCGGAACACCTTCGAGACTGTACAAAAGGTGCCGACAAAAACATGTCAGGGGCATCTAGACATTTTGCAACAATACATACAGGAGATGTGTCCTCCTTCCGTTTTTTTGGTATATAAAGGGTTAAGAAAGGAAAAAGAGGAGGTGACAGACGCAGGGCTCTTCTGAAACGTGAAGCCTTTTGGATTTTTAAATTGGGGACCAGAGCACCATTAGGGCTAAATTTTAGAACGGATCTGGCTCTTTTATTGATTTTAATTTGTCTGTTCCCGATCTATTCATTTCCCTTCCCCATCCTTCTCCACCCCCCCTTTTTCCCCTTTTTACGATCGTTCAGACTCGTAACATCAATAGTAAATCCCTTTTTACCTACCAACATCTTATATATGTGACCATTTTATTCATTGATGTATCCGATATATGTTCCACCATTTATATAACTTTAAGTCTATGTCTTACTGATTGATGGAGTACCGGACTTCCGTTTCTCACGTGACGTCACCGTGGCGCGAGGGATCACGCACTCTAAGGATTGGTATTGGTAGTCACTTATTTTAAAAGTTGTATTTGTTTGTAGGAGTATATGCCATGACTAAGGGCACGTAAGTGCCTGAAACGCGTAGGTAATACCCCTACCATTTCTCATGTTTTAGCCAAAGTTGAAATAAAGAAGAATTTACTTTTTACGGATGTGCCGCGATTACCTATTTATTTCTGGATTACTCAAGCCTCTGCAGACCAGGCAGATTTCGCGCATAGCACTCCGACTTCCATGGGATTATTGCCACAGCAAAGAATGGAACTAAAGGGTGAGCTGCATTTGACAAAGGACTGTTTTTTTTTTCTTGCAATTTTTTGTTTAACCAGGTGTCATTCCATTACCTTCTTTGCTTCTTCCTGTGCCTTTATCATTCATGGAAAGAGGAAGCTTCTGTTTCCTTTTTTACATAACAGTGGTTTATTGTACCACACTGTATAATACTTTATAGTATCAAAATTCACCTTGGTTTAATCATTTAATTGATGGGAGAAATTAAATATTGCTTTCTTTGCAACAAGAGGGCTCATTTAAATGCCCCAACATTTTGGCCATCATGGGTACTATTTCTTTGGAAGACCGCAATTGAAGGTGTTACAGAGGACAGAAATTGTATGAGTTGGCAAATGGTCTTTTTAAAGTGGATTTATCGGGAGTTACATTCTAATAGGTGGTGCTCCAGGTTCAGGGCTCCTTTATTCATCAAATAATACTGTTTTGCATGGTCTTCCCTTAATGCTAACGAATTGGGAAAAATAGGCAAAATGCTATACTTTTATGCTTTGTCCAATAAGGAAAGGTATAGATTTAGAAGTTTCAACATGCACAAAAATCCTACACATAAATGGTATACACTAAGCTCATACCACCTAAGTATACATTAAATATATCATCCTGCATCTGCCAGTGTTCCATATTTATAATAGGCCTATTCTTTGTTGCCAGATAAAAGTAGATAATGAAAGAAACTCATGCCGATTACAGGCAAAGTAGTATTATAATATAATGTGTGTGCATAGTGTAAATGCATTAGGCAATGTGTATGTGTAAAAGTAAATGTACATATAGTGTAATGCTTCTATACATTTCATCTATAGCTTGTGAAAATTTTTGTAACAGAAAGTGACCTGTGTGCTGGAAATGTAAATCCCCTGCATGTAAAATCTGCTGCACCACTCTTGTAATAGATGCAGGTCCACATATTTTCATCTGGATTCTGCTTTGGATAGATTATGATTGTGATATATCTCCCCAGAGCATGCATGGTAGCTTTAGCTTTCACATCACAGAGATTTAAACCTACTATAATCCATAGCAGATACTGCGGACAAATCTCAGCAGAGAGTCTCCTGCATTTTTTGTGAGGGGCCGCAATGTATAGCCATTATTTCTCAATATATTGAGTGTGCTGGGAAAATATGGTAGTACAATGTTAGACAAAAAATAAATATTTTGAAAGCTTTTAGAGTACAAAGGTCCCTTCATCAGGTCCCTACAGCTCTATTTTGTATTGATGTTTGCCATGTAGAGCTGATGTATGTTTGTCTAAATAAGACCATTTCCATTTACAATGAAGTTACGTAAACAGTGGACAGTAATATTGCATGTGGGTGGAGTAGATTTTTTTGTCAGAGAAATCTATTCCTTTGGTACTAGAAATTCAGCTTTACAAGTAGGTTCATTTGAAAAATGAAAAAAAGTCTACCGTATTTTTCGGACTATAAGACGCACCTTGGTTTTAGAGGTGGAAAAATAAGAAAAAATGTTTTTTTCCCCAAATAGTGTGCTAAAACATTTAATAAAGTAACAGTAAAGTAGTGGCACCTTACGGGGCGGTGCAGCCATGTTTCTCTTTGGAGAAGGGTAGGGGCGAGCAGCCCTCACACCCTCCTCCTCTCCCAGGCATCAACGTGTGCCTGCCGTGATACGTATGGCAGGCACACGTTCATGTGAATGTAGCCTAAGGAGACTGTGTAGGGGGTACTTTAATTAGGGGTCATTGCGTGACATTTGGTGAAGTGTCATTTGGTGAAGTGCACTGTGTTTGGGGAGAATTAATAGGGAGACTTTATTAGGGGACATTTTATGGGACACTGTTACCTGATGCTGAAAAATGGCTCCCGTGCCGACACTACAAGTGTTCTGTCAGATTCAGCTCTATACATAACACTTGGTGGTCGGGGGGAGTATATGTGACAATGGTTACAAGAGCTTACAATCTATGAGGAGGGGAGGACAGGGGGTGACAATGTTTGTACAATTGCCACAAGAGCTTACAATCTATGAGGAGTAGAAGGGGACACAGGAGGTGACAGTGCTCGTCCAATGGTCACAAGAGCTTACAATCTATGAGAAGGAGGGGGAGACACAGGATGACAGTGCTTGTACAATGGTCACAAGAGCTTACAATCTATGAGGAGGAGGACACATGAGGTGACATTACTTGTACAATGGTCACGAGAGCTTACAATTTATGAGAAGGAGGGGGAGACACAGGATGACAGTGCTTATATAATGGTCACAAGAGCTTACAATCTATGAGGAGGAGGGGACACAAGAGGTGACAATGCTTGTACAATGGCCACAAGAGCTTACAGTCTATGAGGAGGAGGACACATGAGGTGACACTACTTGTACAATGGCCACAAGAGCTTACAGTCTATGAGGAGGAAGACAAAGGAGGTGACAGTGATTGTACAATGGGCACAGGAATTTACAATCTATGAGGAGGAGGGGGACACAGGAGGTGACATAGACTGTAAGCTTTTGTGACCTTCCTTGTACAAGCACTGTTTGGGAATTGTTCAGTTTTACACACCTGTGAGAACAGCACAGCACAGCAGGCACAGGAGCAGAGACTCCAGTACTGGTCACCTGTCCTGTCCCCTCTATAGTGTTATTTGATGCCCCTGCAGCACGAGCAGCTGGGACAATGAGAGAAGACAGTGACCTGTCCGGCATCAGTCACAGTGAGAGCTCTGTGCTGAGGGGGCGTGGCTTGTGCTTCCCTTCATCAGATAACCAGGAAGTGGATGTCACACTGTGTGCCCTGCAGGAGATCACTGAGCTCCGCTGCTCACAGAAACTAGCAGGCGGCAGCTGTGTGTGGAGCCGAGCTCAGCACTGCCCCTGCGCTTACTGACATGTGCCGTCCTCCATTCCCTCCTGCAGTGGAGGGCTGAGACCCGGCAGCTACATTCGGACTATAAGACGCACCATTGTTTTTTCCCCATCTTCTGGGGAAAAAATGTGCGTCTTATAGTCCAAAAAATACGGTAATTGTGTGAATGCTCAATGGCCTTGTCCAGCCTAGGGATATTGATGACTTATCATTTAAATAGCTCACAATATGACATTTAACCAGTAGAAGTTAAAATAAACTGGATACATGGTGAATTAGTGGATACACAAACTATATAATCATAAAAACAAACATTGCCATAACTGTATATTACATTGTCGTACAGGATGTATGACAATTCTATCCATACAGGTCAGGTGTCTGCTGTAAAACACGTGTTATCAAATGGCACAGCATCTATACAGCCTCAGGGAATGGGCATGAGTGTAAAGGCTCCCAGGACAATAATTTGACATCTTTTATTGCAGTCTGCTTTAAAAAAATGTATAATAAAAAAACCTTTTCGAAGGCAGGAAGTGAAACCTAAAAATGGTGAGGAGCCTGGACCTTTAGGGGTTAATACATTTTATTCTAACCATTTAAATACATATATATATATATATAGTATATATACTATATATATATATACTATTATATATATAGGCAGTCCCTGGGTTACATACAGGGTAGGTTCTGTAGGTTTGTTCTTAAGTGGAATTTGTAAGTTGGAACTGTATATTTTATAATTGTAACCCCAGCCAAATTTTTTTTTAGTCTCTGTTAAAATCCAATTGTCACAATGTTGGATTGTCATCAGTATTAATAATAAAGCTTAATTGCAGACACGTTTAATAACCGTTAAAGGTGATTATTGTAGCCTAGGACTAAAGTACAGTAAATTACCAATTACCAGATGTCCGTTTGTAAGTCAGGTGTTCTTAAGTAGGGGACTGCCTGTAGTATATTTCACTCTGAACAAATTACTTTGCACATAATTATCAATATTAACGAAGCAACTAACATCATTTTCCATTCATAATAATTTACATAAAAACTTAACCAGTTCACATATGAAATGAAAACATATTTAATGGGGGTTGTTTTTTGACCACACACATTTCAATACTAAATCACTTACACCATACTGGTATTGAAACATGTGTGACCAACATTTGGATTTTTGTAGGATAAAGATGTGCATATGGCGAAGGAATTACTGTAATAAGCCTGAAAGAGATGAACTAATTGATACTGAACAAATGTATGATCCTGGTCTGTTTTCTTTTTTAGCAGCTTTATGATCGACCATATGGTAATGACCACCCAATTTCAGTTTTGAATTGGCCAGATTGAATTCAATTTAATCCCATGCCCTTTTTTGTTATTGTGTTTCCATTTTTCACTCTCCACCTTCAAAAATGTATAACTGTTTTATTTTTCCATGTAAAGAGTTGTGGGAGAGCTAGTTTCTGTGTAAGAAATTGCACTTCATAGTGACTGTATTAAATATTCCATGCTGTGCACTGGGAGGCAGGAAAAAATTTCCAAATGCAGTGAAATTGGTGAAAAACGCATTTGTGCCATTTTCTTATGGGCTTGGGTTTTTATGGCTTTCACTGTGTGCACTAAATGACATGTCCAACATGGGGAGAGAAAAAGAACTGGACCGCACATCCACATATCACACAATGATCTACTGCCGCAAGGCTACATTATATAACAAACTCGAGGTTCTTAGTTACATTTTGATCAAATATAAGCCCACCAACCACTTCACGGTGACCTCTTTATGGTGGGTCCCTACGCTATTATGTGCGGCATTACATGGCTTCCACCACCGCTGCAGCACAGCGCCGGCAGGGACCGAGACCCGGTTGCCCCCCAGCACCCATACTGGCAGGCATAGCCCCCATGGCTCCGGGCCCCGGGCTCCTACCAGCACCGCACCACAGAAGCGGCGGACGCCATGCAATACCGCACCATGTGAACAGGAAAAAAGGTTCACCATGTGTGAACAGGTGTTAAATACTCACTGTTCCATGTAGTCTCAGACACTAGCTGAGAGGAAGTAGGCGGCCACTATATGCAGTCTCCTGCTAATTTAAAAACACCTGGGTCGAATGGGGCGGAGTGCTGGTACCAGGCAAAAAACAAAATAAATGAAGGGATAGAATATACTAAACCACATTTTAAAGTGTTTTAATACATTAAAAAAAATTAAAACCTGTACATAAAAAAAAATCTTCATTTTGCCATTTTCTGGTGCTAATAACTTTTTCATAGTGTATGGAGCCATGTGACATGTCATTTTTTGTAAGATGAGATGACGTTTTTTATTGCTTCTATTTTGAGGACTGTACAGCCTTTTGATCACCTTTAATAACATTTTTTATATGCTGCAAAATGGAAAAAAGTGCCCTTTTGGCTGCTATTTTTCATTACAGGGTTAAAGCCCGGGAATAATTGTTAAATATTTTGTTAGATCAGAAATTTTGGGACTGGGCAATACCTAACATGTTTTTTATTTTTACTGTTTATTTATTTTTATATCAGTTCCAGAGAATTTGTAGGTTTTTTTTAAATTTATATATTTGTAACTTATTATTTATATATTACTTATAATTTTATTTTTTACTACTTCAACCCTAGGTTTTTCTGATTGATCCTTTCACATACTGCCATACTACAGTATGTCAGTATATCAGGATTTCATCATCAAATGAATAGACTATACAGCCTCAGGTCTTACAAAGACTCGAGGCTGTTATAGTAGGCAGGGTAAACACCTGAGATCGGTGCTAGCATAGGAGGGTGGTTACTGGTACACACCTTGTATGGAGAGGGCTCAGCCTATGACCCCTCTCCATACACCTGCAGCCGACATATAACATACAAATATGTCACACATCGGTAAGGGGTTTAGCACCAATACAGAACTTTTGACTCATTTATAGGATCTTTTAAAGTCTACAAAAGGGTAATGGGGTTTTCTTGGTAACCAATGACTAAATATTGAAATATTTTTCCAATATTATTACATTATATTTTATTATTTTAATATCTTAAAATTAATTAATCTTTTTGTAAATATCACTAGGTGCTGTCTTCTCTTCTGTCCACAGGACCATGCAGTGATACCCCATTCAGTGACAACCACAGGCTTCATAGTTGACCTCAGCATAAACAGTTCCTGCTGAGGTTAGTCAGTCACCTCAAGTTTGTTACTGGTGTGATTTGAGGTGATCACTGCAGCTGTCACTTGACATGAACAGGCGCATGCTGTGATGGTGCCTTTATATGAGGCAGTCAATGTCATACATTTAATATATGGTAGTAAATTGTGATAAAATTGAGCTGTAACATCTACATTAAGTAGACAATGGGGCACATTTACTTACCTGTCTAGATGCGTTCCCCTAAAGTGCATTGCGACCGAAATGCACTGTGCCGCGATTCACTAAGATTATGCGATATCGTGGATGTGTCGCTTCCCCACTCAGGTCATCAGAGTTCACCTTCTTCTTCCCGGTGTATGTAAGTGCTTGATCTTGCAACACAATTTGAAAGTTAAATCACGCACTCAGTTGGAATCCGTTGGATTGTCCGACAGCCCTCCCCCGATCTCTGCCGCATGAAAGCCAGCGCAGCTGCGCCACAATCCGATGGTGTGTGACACAATCCCCTGTTAAATACCTGTCACAGTGGCACAAATCCCGAAAACATTGGAAAATCCGACGAAAGTGTGTCCGCAGACCCTTAGTAAAAAAGCCCCAATATTTTTGTGATAATATGGATTTGTTTTCTTTCTAGAAAAAAAAGTCAATATGCAGTTAATAATTATTTTGGCTAAAGTTCTGTGGATTTTGTCAACTTTTAGTGTAACTCGTCCAGCAACTGATTAAAACATCTTTTCGGCTGTTTAGATTTGGTTTGTGAAATGAGAAAAGAAAAGAATCACAGTGATTTTATAATATAACATCTTCTACTTATTTAATGACTCATGCTCTAAGCAACTAAATGAAATCATATTTTTAGAGATCTACTTTGTAATCCACTATTATTAAATTGGTTATATTTATAATTATTTTATTAGCTTCTTTAAAGCAAATCTATGTCCTTCTAATGTTACGGATAGATAAATATACAGAAGGTACAGTAAGAGGATGTAGCAATCTAAAATGCTCAGTTTGATCACTAAATGGTCATCGTTTTGTAATAGCAGTGAACAGTATAATATACATAGCTATTGACCTTTTATTACCTTTCAGCAGGGTATGTACAGCAAAAGTATTTTATAAAACTCCTATTGTCAGAATGTGCTACTACACAGTGATGTATAAAACAGAGATTTCATGTGAATTTCTTTCCCTTCTAAATATAATATATTAATGCAACACCCCTGCCGATGCAAGGCAGAGGGGTTGTTGCGAATACGTCCCACCATGTAGCTTGCAGCCTGTGTAGGGTCTGATCAGCCCCACAGCATGTCACTACATAACACAGATGAGCACTGCAGCGGTAGAGTCTGCCTGGTAAGGCAGGAGTTAAATTGCTTTATGTGATGTAATATGTGTCATCCAATCACATGTGTTCAAATCTTGTTTCTGTGAGCTGAGATGTAATTGGAGGAGTAGCCACCACTTGACCGGTGGGAGTAACAAAACCCCTGGTCAGGAAACTTCTAGAAGTCAGTACTCTCTCAGATCAAAGTAGAGTGAAGTCAGTGCAGCCAGCACAACAGACCAGAGCAGGAGAGCTCAGCTCCCTGCCTGAAGAGTGTAGTGAGTTAGTCAGTGAGAGAAAGGGTTGCCCCAGGGAGAATCGCTATAGCAGCCTCTCCCTCATCATTTCTTGCCAACACCACCCTGCTGGAGACCTGCCAGGCTGTAGGACAGCCCTCCGGTTCCCCATTCCTAGCACCGTGACACTAGCGTGCCTAGGCCACAACCGCCAGCCTCTCAGGTACTGCGGGCCCCGGCTGTCTCCAGGCCCCAAGAAAAGGCTAGGCCCTGGTGGGGGATGTTGCAAGTGGTGTCACGAACAGGGGAACAGGGCTGTGTGTAAGATGAGATGACGTTTTTCTATAATTGACTTCTATTTTTGAGGACTGTACAAAAAAAAGCTTTTGATCACCTTACTACAATTTTTTATAGATCATGCTGACACAAAATGGAAAAGTGCCCTTTTGCGCTGCTATTTATTCATTACAACAAAGGGTAAGCCCGGAATATTGTCTAAATATTTTTTGTAGATCATAGGAAATTTTGGGACTGCAATACCTACATGTTTTTTTATTGTTTACTGTTTATTGATTTTATATCAGTTCCAGAGAATTTGTATGTTTTTCTTAAATTTTATTTATATTGGTTACACTTATTATTATTATTACGTTTTTAGTATAATTTTTTTTGTACTACTTCACCACCCTAGGTTTTTTTCTGATTGATCCTTGCACATGATACTGCCATACTACCGTAATGTCCAGTAATCAGATTTCACCTCATCAAATGAATGACTATACAGCCTCAGGTCTTACCAAGACTCGCGCTAAGTTATAGGTAGGCATGGTCAACACCTCAAGATCGGTGGCTAGCATAGAGCGGTGTTTACTGGTACAAACAACTTTTATGGAGAGGGCTCAGCCTATGACCCCTCTCCATACACCTGCAGCCAGCCATATAACATCAATATGTCACAAGGTCCACGCAAGTCGGTAAGTGGTTTACGCACCACACACAGAGACTTTTGACTCATATAATATAGGTCTTTTAAAGCTCTAACAGTAATGGGGTTTTCTGGTACCATGACTAAATAGTGAAATATTTTTTCCATATTCCATTACAATTATAACTTTTCTTATTTTAATATCTTAAAATTATTAATCTTGTTGGATCTCCTAGATGCTTGTGTCTTCTCTTCTGGCCCAGCGACCATTGCAATGATACCCCATTCAGTGGCCAAAAACAACTAACCCCACAGGCTTCATATTGACCCTCACCTCAGCATAAACAGTTCCTGCTGATGTTAGCCAGACCAACCTCAAGTTTGTTACTGGTGTGATTTGAGGTGATTCACTCTAGCAGCTGTCACTTGACATGAAACATGCGCATAGCTGTGATGGTGCCATTATTGGGCATGTCCAATGTCCATATACAGTCTAATATTATGGTAAGTAATGTGTAAAATGTAGCTGTAACATATACATTAAGTAACAATGGGGGCACATTTACTTACCTGTCTAGATGCGTCCACCCTAAAGTGCACTTCGACCGCAGGAAATGCCTGTGCCACTCAACGCGTATTCCAATAAGATTATGCGATATTCGTGATGTGTTCGCTTCCCCACAATCAGGTCATCCAGAGTTTCACCATTCTTCTTCTTCGTCTCTTCCGAGTGTATGATAAGTGCTTGATCTGTGCAACACAATTTGAAAGCTTTAAAAGGGGTTTCCAAAGGAAATCCGCATAATTGCATATACAAGTGGGCATCAAAAATATAGCTAATGTGTAATTAGTTGTTATTTAAAAATTTTGCCTACCCCTTACAGAAATGCTGAGTGACATATACTTCAATGAAGAATTAAAATGCTAACTAGCACACTGCGCCCTGTTAATCAGCAGTCCGTTAATTTTTATTTCCCTCAAAATCAGATCCCCGTCTAATAAAATTTCCCTTATTCCTTTCCTTCCGTTCACCCCGCGGATCCCTGTTACAGGACAGAAGAATGGCTGCTGGTCACATGTCCACATCACATGTTCTGCCCTGCCTGGGCCAGGTCATGTGATCACCACGACGTTTGGCTGTATCCTTTGTTTTGCACATGCATCCAGTAGTGGCCAGGTTTGGGGGATGCGTTACAACAATCCTATACTATGGTAACAGTGCAAGAAGTCTGTTACCAAACCACAAACAAACACATCATCACATGGAGCGGCAAAGAGGGCTGAAGGAGTTACTGGAATAAGTGATCATTGTCCCTTGTAGTTTCCGTGGCGGCCATCATTATTGATACATCCACCATACTTAGAGAGTGCCGTGTGTGCATTTTGTAAATCTAAAATCACCTATTTAAGGCGCCGTTTTGTGACTAATGACATTGACAGTATTGTTGTATTCATATTATCTTATCTACACAAATCATCATGAGTTTTTGGGTCAGACGTTCATAATTCCCGGACAATACCCCTTTAGATCACGCGCTTATGAATCCGTTGAGATTGTCCGACAAGCCCTCCCCCCCGATACTCTGCCGCATGAAAAAGCCAGCCAGTTCGCCACAATCCGATGTGTGTTGACACAATATCCCTGTTAAATACCTGTCACCAGTGGCACAAATACCCGAAAACATTGGAATACCGACGAAAGTGTGTCCGCAAGACCTTAGCTTAAAAAGCCCCACCTCCCAATCTGTGTATTTTGTATGATAATATGGATTTTTTTTTTTAGAAAAAAAAAGCATATGACAGTTAATAATATGTTGGCTAAAGTTCTGTGGATTGTAACTTTAGTGTAACTCGTCCAGCAACTGATTAAAACATCTTTTGCGCTGTTTAGATTTGGTTGTGAAAGGAAAAGAAAGAATCACAGTGTTTTATAATAAACATCTTCTCGTTATTTATGACTACTCTGCTCAAGCAACTAAATGAAATCAATATTTTTAGAGATCTACTTTTGTAATCCACTATTATTAAATGGTTATATTATAATTATTTTATTAGCTCTTAAAGCAAATCTATGTCCTTCTAATGTTACGATAGATAAATATCAGAAGGTACAGTAAGAGGATGTAGCAATCTAAAATGACTCAGTTTTGATCACTAAATGTCATTTTTTGTAATAGCAGTGAACAGTAATATTTACATACGATTGACCTTATATTCCTTTCAGCAGGGTATGTAACAGCAAAAGTATTTTATAAAACTCCTATTGTCAGATGGTGTGCTACTACAACAGTGATGTATAAAACAGGATTTCATGTGATTTTCTTTCCCTTCTAAATATAATAATATTATGCCACACCCGGCCGAGTGCACCAGAGGGGTTGTTGCGAATACGTCCCACCATGTACTTGCAGCCTGTGTAGGGTCTGATCAAGCCCACAGCATTTCACTAATAACAAAGATGAGCACTCAGCGGTAGAGTCTGCTGGTAAGGCAGGAGTTAATTGCTTTATGTGATGTAATAATGTGTCTTCCAATCACATGTGTTCAAATCTTGTTTCTAGTGACTGAGATGTAATGAGGGAGTAGCCACCACTGACCGGTGGGAGTAACAAACCCCTGGTCAGGTAAACTTCTAGAGTCAGTACTCTGTGCAGATCCAGAAGAGAGTGAATCCGTGCGCCAGCACAAATACCAGAGCAGAGAGACTCACTCCCTGCCTAGAAGAGTGTAGTGATTATCAGTAGAGAAGGTTGCCCCGGGAGAATCGCTATAGCAGCCTCTCCCTCATCATTTCTTGCCACACCACCCTGCTGAGAACCTGCCAGCTGTAGGACGGCCCTCCGGTTCCCCCATTTCCTAGCACCGTGACACTAGCGTGCCTAGGCGCAAACCGTCAGCCCTCAGTACTGCGGCCCCCCCGGCTGTTTCCAGCCCCAAGAAAAGGCTAGGCCCTGGTGGGGGATGTTGCAAGTGTGGTCACGAACAGGATTATACTTCTGTGCTTATTCTGGCACTATAGACTGTCTTTATACACAAGACTGTGCTTTAACCACCCTGCTGCCCTGCTGCGGCCCAGTGATTGTGTGAATTTCTACATTGAACTTGTTTACTGCTGTCCCATGCTGTCGAGCTCCGCTCCAGCACTCAAGAGGTTAATTCCTTCAACGTACTCTGTCGCTCGTGCTACATCTGGTGCAGCAGCACCTGAAGAGTTTACCTTGGAAACTGTGGCGCAAGCAAATAATTCCAGCCGGCCAAAACCTTCACTGGCGGGAACCCAGAGGCTTCGCTAAGCTTCTGCCCCCTCGCCTATGCCGAATCCTGCCTCAGAACGGTGTGTGCGCAGGAGAAAATTCAGCCCGCCACAGCTCCGTGGGAAGGCCTTAGAGCCCGCGAGGTTTCCCGCTCCACCTCAGCGAGGGATTGAGCCCGGACCGCCTCGTGGAGTGAAGACGCAGCCACCATCTTAGCAAGACCAAGGCCTTCACCTCCCCAGTGAGGAACCGGAGTTCTTGAGGCCTTTGAGACTCTATTGTGGCATCGAATCCCGTCCGAGACCCCTTTGCGTGCGCACCGGCTGCAGCATCGCGTATCGACTCGGCCTCCCTTTGCGGACATTACCTCCGGTCTGGGAGGAAGTGCCCCTCTACACGCAACGATTTTGCTAGCTGCCGACTTCTCTGCATAGGTCCAAAATGGCAGACCATCCTCAGCAGCCATCTTCCCCGGCTGGGACTCCGGTTCAACAACCTCTGCAAGGACCACTCTCCACTATCGGTGTCCGGTTCCGTATGCACCGGAGGGTTTTCGTTTTTGTTGGGGAAACTTCTGGCCGCACGCCAGCCCAAATGGCAAAAAAACCGCTGCTATTCCCCTAGGCTCCCTTTGCCTGGAAGCTATCTAGAAGAGCCCAACCTCCTCTAGCCATTGCTGACCGTCCTGCGGAGTATCCAGGACCACCTGCTAAGAGGCCCAGGCTTCCGGTGAGACGTCCTGCCAGCTACAGAGGTTACCACCGTCAGGCACCGAACAGCCCACCAAATAGCTACAGTCAGTCCGGAACCAATCCTTCATGTCGCATGAAGAGTTACACGCTCTCGTCATCATCATGCGTCTCCACAGCACCCCAGCTCCAGAGGTCAGCCAGAGAAGTGCCTGTCTCCTTCTTTGCTGAATGCCTGCGCCGCAGATACCTCCCTGCTGTTTCCACTCACCAGCTTCTGGGTGTTCATGCCAGCGTTCCAGTTATCATCCACCAGATGTCTTCAGGTGACAGATCTCAACACTGCTTTCTTCACCCCAGGCTGATGTGTCCCTGGGTTCCTGCTGCAGTTCCTGCTCCCATGCCTGCAGCCATTGTTCTTGAGCAGCAGGAATGACCCCCTGATAGGCTGAAAGCCTTAACAGGTAATATGTAAATATATTGTACATATGCTAATTTTCTGCTACTCCCAGTTGGGCTGAGCGCCCCTATCCCATATAGAGCCAGAAACTGTCCTGGGACTCTTACCCCTATTTACTTATCTCAGTCAAGAGACAAACCTTGAACTGCCAACTGTCATGTGCTATGATAGCACTCCTTCCTCTGCCACAGCAGAGATTCCTACAAAGGACTCTGTCCCTCTACACATAGAGGAGACCCTTTCTTCTTTATTGCACTTTTCCCCACATCAAGGGCTGTACCCAGAAGATGGACTTTGCTATTAAAGACCTTCTGAGAGACTTTGCCAGATACTACACGGAAAAGTTGCTACTTCATTGACTTATTATATTGCACTTAATGCCTTCCTTTTTGGTATGGACATTCTGCATGCACTATTATGCCTTTTCCTTTTTAGGTAAAGAGACATTTTATCCTGCTACCATGAGTAGCCTACTTCTGTAATGTTTGCAACGTAATGTTTAAGATGTGTACCCATTGGGCTCCTAAGCCAATGAGAGTTTACAAAACTGTTTGCACACTGTCAATTTATGTCAGTAGTTTGCACTAACCTTTTTATAGGCTTTTCAGATTGTAGTGTGGCTGTGTCAGACCATCTCTATGTAAACCCTGACCGCTATCTTATGCCTCAAACCAAAGCTTAGTAAGTGGGGGTAGTTCGTAAAGTGCGGGTCCTTAGGGGACCGGGGGGGTTAAAGATGTAGCACCTGGATACCACTCACACAAGGGTAAGAATGTCAGTCGGCAGGTACTTGTACATTGTATAATGTCTTATTGTGTCACATATGCCAATGTAATGCATATCAACACTATATATTTGTCACCAGGGAAGAAGTGTTTATTTAACAAATATACAGGCATTGGTGCAAGGAGTGGATTACAGTACATGACACCACACCTTTCCTACTGTACAGTTTGGTTTAATGGCGTCAGCGACCAACTGTCACACTTCGCATACACATGTCTTGTCTTAGTCCGACACCAACCCAGGTGCCCGTCCCCAGGACCATGGGGGGTTTGTCCCTATAGATCATGTAGCCTGCACTTCACAGAAGTGCCCTTAAAGTATCTACCTCTACCGGCCATCACTTGCATGGACCCCCGGAGGTTCCCTGCTGCTGGCCAGCGGTTGGTCCTCTGCGCCACAACCAGTCCGTAATCGAGCCGAGGGCGGCTCTTTCAACTGCCCCGGCGGTATGCAACACCCCTGCCGATGCAAGGCAGATGCAAGGTCCCAGTGCAGAAACCCCCAAACCTAACTGCATACTGGATTATAAAAAGTACATGGGAGGGGTTGACTTGTTGGTCCAGGTGCTTCAGCCATATAACGCCATGCGGAAATCGAGAGTTTGGTACAAGAAGCTGGTCGTGCACACCATTCAGATAGCACTATATAATTCTTATGTGTTATATCGATGTGCAGGCCAGCCGGGAACTTTCCTTGAATTGCCAAAGGTGGTTTTTAAGTATTTTCCTTCTGGAGACCAGGAGGGGGGAGTGCCAGCACTTCTGGAGGCGAGGCCACAACACGTATTGTACCAGGGCAGCACTTTCCAGGAGAAGTTCCCCAAACTGCCAAGAAGAGAAGGACACAAAAAAGGTGCAGGGTCTGCTCCAAAAAAGGCATTCGGAAGGACACCATTTACCATAGTGAAATATGCCAAGAAAAACCAGGACTATGTAAGAAGAGTGCTTCCGTATTAATTACACATCCCTGGTCCTTTACATGTAGATTTTACCCTGATGTACTGTGAACAGTTAGGGTACACATCATGCCGCATGCAGCACCTTCCCTTCTAAGCGCTGCTGTGTGCTCAGCCTGAAGCCCTAATTGGGGTATTGCCGTACATGGGACACACATCATGATTTTGGGGTGTTTGTCTCCCGTGGCAGGAGCACAATATGACATAATGTATATTTTTTACTATACACTATCCATTAGGCATTTTATTTGGGGTCCACCTGTGGGGTTAAAATGCTATTTATGCCCTAGATTAATTGAAGGGGTGTAGTTTCCAAATTAGGGTCAGTTCTTAGGGGTTTCTACTATTCAAAATTTAAAGAAGACGAATGGCAAAAGGTTTCTAAAAAAAAAATATGACTTTTTGTCCAAAGAGTAAAACATTTGGAACTTTGAAAATTGTAATGTTTTCAAATTTCTCCTAAATTATTGAATCCCCCTTCCCCCCAAAAGTAACTGAGTGAAATTATACTGCCAACATAAACTACAATGTCTCAAGAAAAAACTGTCTCAAAATCACAGGGATATGATAAAGTGTTGAAAAGTTATTACCACAGGAAGAGGCACTGGTTCAATTTAAAAAAGAACTGAGCCTTAACGTAAAAACAGGCTACATCCTGAAGGGGTTAAAAACAATACCTGCCAAAGCACCTCAATAGCAGTAGCAGCTACAGGACTCTCTTAAGATTGTTGAAAGTATACAATTTTAAGCTGCGCTCCTAATGTAAGAATGTAATTACTCTGATTGTGTTCTGGGGATCTGTAAGCAGTTTTGAACATACAAAGCTGCAGACAGGGTTAGGTACAAGCCCTCGAGATGTTTGGGTTGTTAGTAGCATGTGAAAATGCATTTCTATTCCATGATTATAAGTGGATCACTCTGGTGCATTGGTGTGTGATTGCTCACAGATTCCCTTTAAGAACTTTGATAGTGAGATGGAGATGGTTATTTACATTTGTAAGAAAAATTCTCATGTGTGCCAGCCATAACTGTAAGATGCAAAAAATACAGCAATAGCAGCTATGTGCTGCACACCTCTCTCATGGAGCTATAGACAGTCAAGGGTTGATCCAGTAAACCTAAATTGTAAAACATAGAAAATAAGTTCTGACCGGAGCTCCTGATTCCCTTGCTTCCGTGTGTCCTTCTCTTCCAATATGTCACTCACAAAATAGAGCAGTTCACACTCCTCCAGCACAACTTCCTGAATCCGCCGATAAGAATGTACCGCTATTCAGACCAACACTCCTGCGTTTTTCTTGTGACCTCCTCCGTATGCAACATATGTTGCGGTAGATCACTGGAAGAAATTCACCCGCAGATAGCGTAGTACAGATTAACACTCATGATTTATTTAGGTTAAAAACATACTCACAAAAGAGTGATAAAAATGCGCATATACACTCACCGGCCACTTTATTAGGTACACCTGTCCAACTGCTCGTTAACACTTAATTTCTAATCAGCCAATCACATGGTGGCAACTCAGTGCATTTAGTCTCCTTACAGACAGTCACTGGATAGTCTCATCTCCTTACAGACAGTTGCTGTACTGAATGATGTACTTAAGTCCCAATGGAACAGTCACTAAAGGGAAATGGTCCATGTTCTTGAATGCTGAGAGATGACCCTGGATGATCCCATATCAGATTTTGAGATGTTTTTTCCCTGTATTTTCCCTGCAATGTAAAATAAGTGTAACAAATCTGTAGCAAATATGATTCTTCTTCTATATATCAGTAACTTTCTTATGTTTATCTGGTGTATTGCATTTCTGTGGGTTATTTACATCCAGCCTTTGTTTATTTCTATGTATCTGTGGTTATTTTTGTATCCCTGGATTATTTCTATTTATCTCTGGATTTTTTCAGTGAATCTGTTTTTTCTCCTATATTTCGGTAATATATGTTTTGCTCCTTTTGTATGTGATGCCTCTGACCTCATGGAGTCGCACAATCTGTCAGTATTTTTTTGCCCAGATGTTAGCTCTATATGATTGCTTTATATTTACTCCGTATCTAAAATAAAGCTATATATAGCAGTATTGCCTAAGCCCTATGTGGCAGTATCATGTAAACTGTATAAGGCAGTATTATGTAAGCTTTACAGTATATGGCAGCATTATAGAGCGGTATTATGTAAGCTCTATATGGCAGTACTATGTAAGCTCTATATGGCAGTATTATAGAGCGGTATTATGTAAGCTCTATATGGAAGTACTATGTAAGCTCTATATGGCAGTATTATGTAAGCTCTATATGGCAGTACTATGTAGGCTCTATATGGCAGTATTATGTAAGCTTTATATAGCAGTATGATGCAAGCTTTATATGGCAGTATGATGTAAGCTCTATACGGCAATATTATGTAATCTCTATATGGCAGTATGATGCAAGCTCTATATGGCAGCATTATGTAAGCTCTACACTCACCGGCCACTTTATTAGGTACACCTGTCCAACTGCTCGTCAACACTTAATTTCTAATCAGCCAATCACATGGCGGCAACTCAGTGCATTTCATAGTTTCATAGTTTATATGGTTGAAAAAAGACACTTGTCCATCAAGTTCAACCAAGGAAGGGAAGGGATTGGATGAGGAAGAGATTTAGGGGTAACAATTCTATAAAACATAACCATCAATGTTATTGAGGTGTAAAAAGGCATCTAGACCCTTCTTGAAGCTCTCTGCTGTCCCTGCTGTGACCAGCGCCTGAGGCAGGCTATTCCACAGATTGACAGTTCTCATAGTAAAAAAGCCCTGTCGTCCCCGGTGATTAAACCTTGTTTTCTCCAGACGGAGACAGTGCCCCCTCATCTTTTGATTTGATTTAATCCGGAACAACTTACCACCATACTTTTTGTATGGACCATTCATATATTTATATAAATTAATCATGTCCCCTCGTAGTCGTCTCTTTTCCAGACTAAATAAATCTAGTTGTTTTAATCTTTCCTAATAACTAAGACCCTCCATACCCCTTATCAGTTTTGTGGCTCTACGTTGAACCCTCTCCAGCTCCAGGGCATCCTTTTTATGGACCGGTGCCCAGAACTGGACAGCATATTCCAGGTGAGGCCGAACCAATGTCTTCTACAGTGTAATATTACATCCCTATCACGAGGGTCCAGACCACTTTTGATACATGACAAGATCCTACTAGCTTTAGAGGCAGCTGCTTGACATTGCATGCTGTTACTCAATTTATGATCTACTAGTACCCCCAGGTCCTTCTCAACAAGGGACTCTCCCAGATTTACTCCCCCAAGGACATATTTTGCCTTTGGATTATTGGCCCACAGGTGCATAACCTTACATTTATCCACATTAAACCTCATTTGCCAAGTGGATGCTAGGCATGTAGACATGGTCAAGACAATCTCCTGCAGTTCAAACCGAGCATCAGTATGGGGAAGAAAGGTGATTTGATGCCTTTGAACGTGGCATGGTTGTTGGTGCCAGAAGGGCTGGTCTGAGTATTTCAGAAACTGCTGATCTACTGGGATTTTCACGCACAACCATCTCTTGGGTTTACAGAGAATGGTCCGAAAAAGAAAAAACATCCAGTGAGCGGCAGTTCTGTGGGCGGAAATGCCTTGTTGATGCCAGAGGTCAGAGGAGAATGGGCAGACTGGTTCGAGCTGATAGAAAGGCAACAGTGACTCAAATCGCCACCCGTTACAACCAAGGTAGGCAGAAGAGCATCTCTGAACGCACAGTACGTCCAATTTTGAGGCAGATGGGCTACAGCAGCAGAAGACCACACCGGGTGCCACTCCTTTCAGCTAAGAACACGAAACTGAGGCTACAATTTGCACAAGCTCATCGAAATTGGACAGTAGAAGATTGGAAAAACGTTGCCTGGTCTGATGAGTCTCGATTTCTGCTGCGACATTCGGATGGTAGGGTCAGAATTTGGCGTCAACAACATGAAAGCATGGATCCATCCTGCCTTGTATCAGGGGTTTTGGCTGGTGGTCGTGGTGTCATGGTGTGGGGAATATTTTCTTGGCCCCTTGGTACAACGTCACAGCCTACCTGAGTATTGTTGCTGACCATGTCCATCCCTTTATGAGCACAATGTACCCTGTAACATCTGATGGCTTCTTTCAGCAGGATAATGCGCCATGTCATAAAGCTGGAATCATCTCAGACTGGTTTCTTGAACATGACAATGAGGTCACTGGACACAAATGGCCTCCACAGTCACCAGATCTCAATCCAATAGAGCATCTTTGGGATGTGGTGGAACGGGAGATTCGCATCATGGATGTGCAGCCGACAAATCTGCGGCAACTGTGTGATGCCATCATGTCAATATGGACCAAAATCTCTGAGGAGCTTCCAGCACCTTGTTGTATCTATGCCACGAAGAATTGAGGCAGTTCTGAAGGCAAAAGGGGGTCCAACCCGTTACTAGCATGGTGTACCTAATAAAGTGGCCGGTGAGTGTATATTGCTGTATTATGTAAGCTCTATATGGCAGCATTATGTAAGCTTTATATGGCAGTATGATGTTAGCTCTATATGGCAGTATTATGTAAGCTCTATATGGCACCATTATGTAAGGTCTATATTGCTGTATTATGTAAGCTCTATATGTCAGTATGATGTTAGCTCTATATGGCAGCATTATGTAAGCTCTATATGGCAGCATTATGTAAGCTCTATATGGCAGTATGATGTAAGCTCTATATGGCAGTATGATGTAAGCTCTATATGGCAGCATTATGTAAGCTTTATACGGCAGAATTATATAAGCTCTATATGGCAGTATTATGTAAGCTCTATATGGCAGTATGATGTTTGCTCTATATGGCAGTATTATGTAAGCTCTATATGGCAGCATTATGTAAGCTCTCTGTGGTGGGATTATGTAAGCTCTATATGGCAGTATGATGTAAGCTCTATATGGCAGTATGATGTAAGCTCTATATGGCAGTATGATGTAACCTCTATATGGCAGTATGATGTAACCTCTATATGGCAGTATGATGTAACCTCTATATGGCAGTATGATGTAACCTCTATATGGCAGTATGATGTAACCTCTATATGGCAGTATGATGTAACCTCTATATGGCAGTATGTGTAAGCTCTATATGGCAGTATGATGTAAGCTCTATATGGCAGTATGATGTAAAACCTTATATGGCAGATGATGTTGTAACTCTAATGGCAAGTATGATGTAACCTCTATATGGCAGTATGATGTAACCCTCTATATGGCAGGTATTGTGTAAGCTCTAATGGCAGTATGATGTACGCTCTCATATATGGCAGTGATTGTAACCGCTATTATGGCAGATGATGTAACCTCTATATGGCAGTATGATGTAACCTCTATATGGCAGTATGATGTAACCTCTATATGGCAGTATTGTGTAAGCTCTATATGGCAGTATGTGTAAAGCTCTATATGGCAGTATGATGTAACCTCTATATGGCAGTATGATGTAACTCTCGATGGCAGTTATTGGGTAAAGCTCTTTATGGCGATGATGTAAGCTCTATATGGCAGTATGATGTAACCTCTATATGGCAGTATGATGTAACCTCTATATGGCAGTATGATGTAACCTCTATATGGCAGTATGATGTAACCTCTATATGGCAGTATGATGTAACCTTAATGGCCAGTATGATGTAACCTCTATATGGCAGTATTATGTAGTCTATATGGCAGTATGATGTAAGCTCTATATGGCAGTATGATGTAACCTCTATATGGCAGTATTGTGTAAGCTGGAGCACAGGAGGGGCGCACACAATACTTATATAATCCTAATGACCTCATTTGATTTTCTCTGTCTGTGGCACAGAACATGAAGCTCAGACACCTGATGCTTCCTTATCATTTTCTAAGGCCTCGTGTGGAGTAAATCTACTTCAAAGACATTTCTATTTCAACAATCAAAGAAGCAATAAAGTTATAGCTGCACCTAAGGATTATTCTCCAAAAATATCTCTCGCCAGCACAGGGTTCATTACTCATCTATCTATCTATCTATGCATATCTATCGTATCTATTTCTATCTAGTATCAGAGTATTAGTATGGAGTATCAGTCATATATAGAGGAGGAGGAGAGATAGATAGAAAATAGGACTTACAGAAGAGGAGAAGATCAATGCTGACTACGTAATCTATTGAAGAGTCATCTGGAGCGTATCGCAATCCTATATATCGTATCGCTATCTAGTCTATCTATGATAATATAGGACAGAGAATACTCGTATCATCTAAGATCTAGCTATCGAGATCTATTCTATGGCATATTTAATCAATATACGATTAGGATATCAGCTTACTATCATCTATCTCCTATCATTATCTATCTAATATCTATCTATCATCGATCTCATATCAGTATCTATATCTCATATCTATCTCGATCTATCACTAGTCTATATATCTATATCTATCTATCTATCTATCTATCTCACTATTATCTATCTATCTATCTATCTATCTCTATATCTATCTCATCTATCTATCTATTCTCACTATCTATCTATCTATCGTACTACCTATCTATCTATCTGATCTATCATCTCATATCTATCTATATCTATCTATATCTATCTATCTATCTCCTATCTATCTATCTATCTATCTATCTTCTCATCTATCTATCTCATATCTATCTATCTATCTATATCTATCTATCGATCTCATCTCACTCTATCAATCTATTATCTATCATCTATCTATCTATCTATCTCAGTTCTATCATCATTCTATCTATCTCACATATCACAGGGTTTAGGTTTTCAGTGATATAACTTTGATTAACATATACTTTGATTATAACATTTATTTTTTCTGGCTCCGCAGAATTACCAAACTCATTCTGAAGCCGAATTTGGACTGCTCTCACATCTTCTTCATCCGTTTCAACAGCGACGCTTTTTTGACCGGAATTTTTCTGAACGCTTTTTTATCTCTTTCGCAGTGTCTCCTCAGTTATTGATATCATATTATGTATGATCACCTTCTGTGCCATGGGAGTGGTTATCCATGGATACATCAGTTACTGATAAGGACCAGAGGCTATTTCTTGATAATCCCGCAGGACCGTGGGTTATGTGTCGTAGGGATACAATTTCTTGATAATTTTTCCCCTGATATGTAGGGGTTAATTCCCACTCATCCTCCTAGTGTCCTTCGACTGAAGTTTTTCTCATACATTAATCTTCTTGGTTAGTTATTTACCTCCGCTGTGCCAGTGATCATCCTTGTGTTAGCTTTATACTTACTTCTCTTTATTATGACCTATAAGACGCTTCATCCTGAGTGAAAAATACACCGGGATCCGGTGATGCGCTCTGTTGTTTCGATGACGTCACTTACTATGCACTGACTCCTCCCCGCACATGCGCAGTAAGTTTTCACTCCGCTTGCGTTCCCACTGCGGGTCATTCCCGCGATCGGTCACGTCTGCCGTCCAAAGTTTTTTCTGTGTATACCGCTGGATAGGTGTGGTGATGATTACGCTGTGTTTTGTTTTTAACTTAATATATAGAATGGCACTTTACAATATTGTAAGCACTTGTCACGTTCGCCTCTACGTTTGCTGCCTGTAATCATGTCTCTAATATACTTATAATGCGCTATTACTTCACATATATGCACATTTATGATGAAATCTTCATATATTTCAAATTAGTAGATGAGCGAACATGCTCGTCCGAGTGTGATGCTCGTCGAGCATTAGGGTACTCGAATGCTCGTACTCGGACGGAATATTAATAAAAAAAAAGTGCGCCGTACTATTCTTTTAGGCCCGTCTCGAGAAATGGCAGCTCCGCGTTTTGCTTTTTGGCGTGCCAGAAACCAGAGCCAATCACACTCCAGTGTATACTCTGCAATCCACCACATGACGTGGTACCCTTACCACTGAAGTGGGAAAATTCAGTAGGGGTTGGATTTCTATTAGGCATAACTCGTGTCCATCTCATCTGCATAGTAGTGTCTTCCTTGATACTTGGCTAGAAAATAGCCATAGGAGAATACAAAAGTCTTCTGAAGGCCTACGTACGTTCTATATATTTGATTTCTGGTTTGACTGCTGGTGCTTTAGTTCTGCAGTGGAATTGTACTTGTCCAATTCTGAGCAATTTGTAGTGAGACTTGGTCGACGTCGTGTTCTGCGCTTAGTGGCGCACATTCATAGCAAAGGCTGAAGTGGGGAAAACTGCATTAGGGGTTGGATTCTATTAGGCACTAACTCGTGTCTCTTCACTATGGATAGTCAGGTGTGCTTCCTTTGATACTTGGCTAGAAGAAATCATTAGGAGAATACAAAATACTTCTTGAGCTACATAGCGTTCTATTATTTGAGTTCTGGTGATCTGATGGTGGCTGAGTTTTGCAGTGCATGTACTTGGCCAATTTGAGTGCAATTTGTAAGTGAGACTTCGACCGCTGTGTTCTGGCCTTAGTGGCGCACTATCCATAGCAAGGCTGAAGTGGGAAAATTCAGTAGGGGGGATTCTAATAGGCACTAAACTAGTGTCATCTCAATTGGGGCATAGTAGTTGGCTTCACTTGATACTTGGCAGAAAAATAGCCATAGGAGAATACAAATAGCTTCTTGAAGCCTACAGTGCGTTTTAGATATTTGATTTCTGGTTGATCTGCTGGTGGCTGTAGTTTTCTCAGTGGCATGTACTTGCCGAATCGTCTGAGCCAATTTGTAGTGAACGTGGGCGACCGCTTGTGTTCGGCGCTTATGGTCGCCATCTCGCTAGCAAGCGCTGAAGTGGAAAATTCAGTAGGTGGTGATTGTCTATAGGCACTAACTCAGTGTCATCTCATCTGGGCCATGTAGTGTGCTTCCTTTGATACTTGGCTTAGAAAATAGCATAGCAATAGGATATGATTGTTTGGTTCTAAAAACTCAGAAAAAAATCAAACAACACAAAAAAAAACAAAAAAACACAAAAAAACACAAAAAAAACTAAAAAAAAGTAACCAAAAAAAAAAAACGTTCTAAGTCTCATTTTAAAAAATGTTTAACCCCAGGGCTAGGGGAGAGGACGGGGGCGGGGACGTGACGTCCAACTACTGCATGGTCAGAGGCGTGGTCCTGGTCGGGGTGAGGATCACCACCTGCTGATGAGGGAGCAGGAACGAGCCAGAGCTACACATCCTAGGTTTCATGTCTGAGTTCTGGGGAATCGTGGTTAGAGCACTGTTGAGGCCCAGTAAATCAGCGTGCGAATAACAGGTGATGTCGTGGATTTGTCTGACAATGCTTCCGAGCAATTTGTCACACACCAGTCAGTCTCCTCACGCAGTCACACCCATGTCACGAATCGCCCACTCTCCAGCTCCTGCACCTCAGGCCTCTCTCCCCCCAGTCTGCCTCCTCTCCAGGAAAAATTGCCATTTGAACCGGACAACTCTGAGGAACTGTTTATCTGGACCCCTCCCACAGTCACAAACTACTGTCGGTGCTGCTGCTGGAGCAATTTTCCGATGCCCAGGTTATCCACACAGTCCACAGGTCTGTGGGTTTTGATGATGACCTTCTTGACTATAGTGGAAGGTGTAAAAGAGGGTGTCCGACGATGAGGAGACACGGGTGTCAGACCAGTGGGGAAGTTGTTGTCGGAGGAAGTTTCCGGGGGGGAGCAGCTGCTGAGGGATCAGAGGATGATGAGGTGACAGACCCAAGATGGGTGAGGAGGACAGGTGAATGAACAACATTGCTTCTGAGACGGAAGGAGAGTTCACGACTGAACAGGTGGAAGAGAGGGCAGTGGGGCGGCAAGACGGAGGGCAGGGCCAGAGTGGTGCTCAGCCGCCACTGTCAACTGTGAAGATCCGCTGGTTTTGAGGGATCTTGCGGGGAGGGCTAGATCTTCAGAAGTGTGGAGGTCGTTAAGGAAACACCGGGATGGGACCACGCGACGTGGTGTTGCAACATTTGCCAAACCCCCAAGGGGCATCAGCAGGGGTTCCACCACTATAGCTTCAACTCACAGTATGCGAGGCATGTATGAATGCAAAGCACCCCACTCAGTGGCAAACAAGCCTGTTCACCTTCCGGCAGTTGCACAACACTGCTCCTTCCCCATGTGTCAGTGCTAGTCAGCCCCTGCCAGGACCCTGCCACAAAAACCCCATAGTCGCCCCACGATCCTCAACAGCATCCACCAGCGATTCAGCTCTCCCATACCACAGACGCTTGGAGCGGAAACGCAATATAGTGCAACCCACCGCACGCCCACCAAGCCCTTAATGTGCCACATCTCCAGATTGCTTAGCCGGAGATGACTTTTGCCCTATAGCTAGTAGAGGACCCGAGGCCTTCGAAACCTCATGGCGTGCGGACGCCCCTCGGTATTCGGCCCCAGCCGCCATACTTTTGTCCGATGTTGCCGTATCCCGCCCTGCACCAGCACGTGTCAGACAACATGATCAGTGGCCCTGACCAACGCCGGTTTCTGACAAGGTCCACCTGACACGGACACGGGAAAGAGTGCTGCCGCGGAGGGCACTATATATCGTGACGGCAACATTGGGTTGTTAACTTGGTGGGAGGTGGAGGCGGGACCGAGTCTGACCCTGGGCTGTAGATACGCCGCGCGAGGATTGCGGGGCCTACCTCGGTCAGGTGTTAAGGCCTTACTATGCCTCCCCTCCTCCAACCATCTCCACCTCCTCACTCCGAAACTACCAATCCGTGGCACGGCGCCATCAGTCGGTTTAGCTCTAGGGCACAGCAGCAGTGCCGTCGTCTAAGGCGAACAGCAGGCGGTGCTCAAAATGCTGAGCCTAGGCGCACAAAAGGCCACACCGCCCAAGAGCTTATTACAGGGACTCACGCGCCGCCAGACTGATTTTTTGTGGCTTGGCACCGTGCTTGACACCTCAAGCTTTCGGGAATGGTGTGTGTGACAACGGCCGTACCTCGGTGGAGGCTCAGAACTCGGCAGCAGACTGACCACATGTGCCATGCCTGGCCCATGTGTTTAAATTGATAGTGAAGCGTTCTCAAGACATACCCCAATCTGTCTGATGTGCTCACGAGGTGCGCCGCATATGGGCGCATTTCAGGAAGTCAAGCCCAGATGCTGCCCACCTCAGGGCAGCAGCGCGGGCCTCCTCCAACTGCCCGCTCACCGACTGGTTGTGCCGACGTGCCCACATGGTGGAATTCAACAATGACCTGTTATCCAGAGTTTACCAGCAAGCGCGAGCGATTGTAGGAATGCCAGATTGTCAACTTCCACAGAACTGGTAGGCAAGCGGTCAGTCAGATTCTCAAGTCTACAATGAGGAGTGGACGTGGAGTCTGAATCTGTAGGTGCTGAGTAACCTTGAGGAGTCACACAGAGGGTCCAGCTGGCGATGCGCCCATCATCAGCCTCACCATCCCGCTGCTTGGACTGTTGAAAAACTCTCTGGTCAGCATGAGTCGGGAAGCTTTTGCGCTCGTCACAAGAGACGGGGGAAGAATATTCCTGTGATAGCCAAAGACCCTGAAGGTCTGTTCTCAGCGCACATATCGGAGAGGTGGAGGTGGGGGAGGATGAGGAGGAGAGGGAGGAGAATGGTGGCGAGACACACGAGGGGGGGACCATTGTGAGTCATTCATGTTCAGAGTGTATGGGGCAGAGAAGAAGAGGAGTTGGAGGGGAGGGAGGAGGAGGAAGACTGGCAGTCAGGCCAGTGAGGGGAGTGAATTTTAAGCGTTGGTACTCTGGCGAATAATGGCAGATTTCATGCTAGGCTGCCTATCCCGTGACCCTCGCGTTCCAAGAATTTATTCCAGCACACTGATTATGGTGTTAACTCTCCTGGACCCACGGGTACAAGCAAAATCTTTCAACTCTATCCCTGCAGAGGAAAGAGTGTGAGGAAGCATGATACCAGAGGCCCTGGTGCACAAGCTTGAAACAGTTTTTAAAAATTGTCCCTTCTGGACAGCGGCTAGCGCAGGCAGAGTGCGTAGTTCTGCGGACAGAGCAGGAGAGTATGTGCGAGCAGGCCGCTTGTCCAGCACTGGCAAGGTACGATTACAAGGGGCTTTTGCAGCTTTATGTCACCCCAGCAAAGAAACTGTAACCGGTCCCCAGTCTCGGCAGAGTAGGGCTGATCTTTACAGAAAGATGGTGAGGGAGTAAGTAGCTGACCATACCATCGTCCTAAATGATTCACACAGCTCCTACCCACTACTGGGGTTTCAAAGCTGGACAGTGGCACGAAACTGGCGCTGTTCGCTTGGAGGTTTGACTGCCGCGCTAGCGTCTTGTGCGAGCGGGTTTTAGTGCACTGGTGGCTCATTCACCGATAAGCGTACCGCCTGTCGAACTGAACAGCGTTGACAGGCTGACGCTTATTAAAATGAATAAAGGCAGGATTTTCAGAATTTCCATCTCCACCAGGTGAGGACCTCACCCTGAATAATTGATCCACTCCTCCTCCTCCTCTCATTTTCCTCTTTACTTTCCTCCTCTTTGTACAGTGTAAGCAGAGGAAAATGGCTATTTTTTGACAGGGCCCACTGGCTCTGCTATTATAGACTCATGATTTAATTTTCTGGAGGTCCACCTACCCGTGTCCTCTGTTTCTGAAACAATTTTGTGAGGCCACATACAGGCACTCAATCGATTCCATTTTTGGAGGGCCACCTACACGGTCCTCGTTTAAAAAATTTTGGATGCCACATACAGGCACTAATCTATTCCATTTTACGGAGGGCACCTACCTCTCCTTGTGTTGGCAACATTTTGGGACTCCACATACAGGGGCCTCCAATCTATTCCATTTACGGCAGGGACACTACCGCTCCTCTGGTTGAACAATTTTGGGGAATGCAACATACAGGCACTCATCTATCCATTTTTAAGGGGGGCACCTACCTGCTCATATGCGTTGAAACTTTTTGGGTGTGGTGTCCACATACAGGCCCTAATCTATCTTTACTGCAGGGCCACTTCCTGCTCTCTGGTTTGAACCAAATTTTTGGGACTGCCACATACAGGCCACTCAATCTATTCCATTTTACTGGAGGGCCACCTACCTGCCTCTCTGGTTGAAACATTTTGGGACTGCACCATACAGGCACTCAACTATCCATTTTACTGAGGGCCACCTACCTGATCTCTGGTTTGAACAATTTTTGGGACTGCCACATACAGCATCAATCATCCATTTTACGGAGGGCACCTACCTGCTCCTTCTGTTTGAAACATTTTTTGGGACTGCCACATACAGGCATCAATTATTCCATTTTACGCAGGGACACCTACGATGCTCCTTGGTTTGAAGAATTTTTGGGACTGCCACATACAGGAACAATCTATTCATTTACTGAGGGACACCTAACTGCTCTTGGTTTGAAAACATTTTTGGGACTGCCACATACAGGATCAATCTATTAAATTGTCTGGAGGGCCACACTACCTGCTCCTTGGGTTTGAAAAATGTTTGGGACTGCCACCATACAGGCACTATCCAAATAAATTGTCTCCCATAGAGCCTACACAGTTGTCCATTGCTACCTCCAAAGTCAGTCAACTAGCTGCTCCAAAATCGTCCCTTTATCAAACGAGGTTGTGTCAGACAGAAATTTGGTTGTTTTCATGGATTCCACATCAAAGTTGGTTACCTTGTCGCCACCCTGCTGTGTATCCAAAAATATACTGGCAAACTTTACCATTTAGGGATATTTATTATTTCAGAGAGTGCTTCCGGCGCATCTGTTTAACATTCCCCTCACACGGCATATCCTAAACTTATAAGGAACGCTTACTACACTTGATTTATACAAAAGGTTCTAGATTCTTCGAAGTGCTGTTGGGGGAGTGCCTAGAGACAGGTGGATTGGATTGGCGAAGAAGCTCGCCTGGCAGCGGAGAGACCAGCTCCATGCGCATCAGGCGCTTATTGCGCATTGTTTACATTCCCCTCACCCGCCAATCCCAAACTTCTAAGAACACTACTACACTTAACTTGGTGCAGGCTGGGAACGAGTCTGACCCTGGTGGCTGCTCTATTACTGGCTACGCAGAGAATTGCGGGGCCTACCCTCGGTTCCAGGTCTCAAGGCCTACTAACCTCCTCCCACCCTCCTCCACTCTTCCTACGAATTACCAGCCGTTGGGCATGGCGCATCAGTCGTTTTTAAGCTCTAGGCACAGCAGCAGTTGCGTTCGCTAGCGGACAGAGGCGGGCTCAAAACTGCTGAGCCTAGGCGATAAAAGGCACACCGCCCAAGAGATTAAGGGCATTCCAAACATCAAAGTTGTTAACTTTGTTCGCAACCCTGCTGTGTAATCCACAAAATATACTGGCAAAACTTTACCATTTGGGATATTATTCAGCGTCTTGCGCATCTGTACATTCCCATCACCCGGCATATTCCTAAACTTATAAGAACTTACTACACTTGATCTTATACAAAAAGGTTCTTAGAAGGCTGTTGGGGGAGTATAGCCTAGAAAACAGGGCTTGGATTGGCGAAAGCTCGCTGGCTGCAGAGCGCCAGCTCCATCACAGATCCAACTAACATAGTGCAGCACCTTTAATCTACTCTAGTATCACGCTCCATTTTTTTTTAAAAATTAAAATAATAATCTTTATTAGATAGCGTTCATCATTATTCTGCAGCGCTTTACAATCATAGGAAAAACAAATACAAAGTAATGTAACAGAGCAACATTTGTATGGAACAACGGAGTGAGGTCCCTGCTCGCCCGAGCTTACGGTTATGCCGATGATGGGGTGGTAAGGTTGGTGGTTAACACGGGTAAAAGAAATATTTAATGGTCAAGCATTCTTCTTAGGGAATTAGACCAAAATATAATAAATGGATTTGCTGCCCCGCTTGAACCACTCATTGTCCGTCATTTCTTATATACAGGTCCAGGTGAATGGGGACTGCAGAGCAGTCTGGTGCTGTTGGTGCTGGATAACAGGAATGGTGGAGGAGGCGACACCAGGACGGGTTAGTAGAAGAGTTAAAACTTCTGCAGTAATGAGGTTAGAGGCTTGCTAAAGAAATGGGTTTTAATGAGCCACGTTTGAAAACTTTGGAGGTTAGGTATTGTCTGCTAGTCCGGGGGCAGAGCAGTCCATAGAATTGGTGCAGCTATAGAGAAGTCTTGGGAGACGCGAGTGGGAGAGGTCCGCACTAGGGTCGAAGGTTAATCTAAGATCACTGGCGGTCTAGAGCACGGGTTGGGCGTGACTGAGATAAGAGAGGAGAGGTAGGGGGGTGCAGCATTAGCAGTTTTTATACAGAGCCTTTATGGATGAGGGTTATTATATGTTAAACTGTATTCGAAAGGAGATGGCAGCCAGGGCAGACGAACTGGAATGAACGTACGCTTACATGGTCCCATTATCAAACGGAGGCGTGTCAGGAAGAGATTGTGGGTTGTTTTCATGGCTCAAACAACTTGTTAACTTTGTCGCCACCCTGCGTGTTAATCCACAAAAATATACTGGCCAACTTTTATATTGTACCGATATTCTTTGAGCGCTTCTTGCTAACTCCTTTGGTTCCTCTCTGGCACCATGGGTTGAAGGCCTGAGTACATTCTGGGTATGTCGCCCAAGCATGACACTCTCTAGCCTGCCGCTGCTGCCGCTTGCCTCTGCATGCCGTCCCCTTATAGTGTCAGGGTCAATATTGGATGTGTTAGATGCTAATCTAGCTTCATTCTGTCAATCGGTATGGCATGCTGTTGCCCTAATTTTGGAATAATGGCGTTAAGCGCATCAGAGCATCAGGCATTGCTGCCGGGCTGTTTCCTGTCCATGTCCGTGGTGTTTACATCCTTTTCTGAGGTTCCCAGGTGTTTGGCCAAGCTTCCCTGTCAGAGCTTGGGTTCCCCTTGAAACATTGCTCGGTCTCCATTGACTTCAATGGGGTTTCGTTATTCGAGACGAGCAATGAAGCATCGGGAAAAGTTCGTCGCGAATAACGAGTACCCGAGCATTTAGTGTTCGATCATCTTCTATTCACAATTCTTTGTATATTTACGATGGGATGAAATATGTAATCAAAGGGGTGGGATCGTTTTGGATCATGTGATCACATTTGTTTGACAATAAGATCGATGTCACCTTATGTCACTAGGATTGACAAAGGACTTGAGGAAGTTCGAAACGTTGTTCTGTACAGTATTGTACCTTTTATAACATGGAATAAATCACCGTTTTCAAGAGAGATCTCCATTTTGGGTGCGGCTTACCTTCTATTGTTTTCTACTCAAAGGACTCTGGAGGCCCGGTCTTACTAAGCTTTGCACCCACCCCCTTCTGGTTAGCAACTAATGTGTTGCAGGATGACTTTCTGCAAGTATCTATCATATATCATTCATATCATCTATCTATCGGGATCTATCGATCGATCTGATCTACTCTATTATCTCCACCTATACTAGCGAGCTCCTATCTATCTAGCTCCGAGGAGAGATATAATAGCGAGATAGATAATAGTCGAGTCTAGCTCGATCGTCACAGGCCATATCGAATAATCGCCGAGCCTATTATCTATGATATAGAATCTATCTATCTATCATATCTCAGATTATCAATATAACTATCTATCATCTCCTATATATCGATCGAATCTATCTCCTATCTAGATATCCTCCTAGCTATCTATTCTCATTATCTATCTTATCAAATATTCTATCTCCTATCTATGATTCTATCTATCTATATATCATTATCTATTATCTATCTTGTATCATCTATCATCTACATATCTATCTCATAGCTATCTCATTATCTCTCTCATATCTATCATCTATCTTTGTATCTTGAGCCTCTAGTGTTAATTGTTTTCTTGTAATGTAAAATTTCCAGCAGTAAAGAGTTACAGCAAAGCCGGTTTATAGCTCTGAGTATATGGAAGATACTGTACATCTGCATGCGCCAGGGAAGAGCCAGAGACAAGAGAAGCTTTTGTACAACATTTTGCCTTTACATTTTACACTGAAATGTTCAGTATTCAATTTTTTTCTATTTCCATCCATCTTTAAAATTTAGTGAAGCTCTGGCTTTTTTAAAAACGGGGGGGGGGTCCTATGTTCAGGGGTCAGGGTGGGTTAAGCGGAATGGTCAAGAACAGATCCAGGTCAGTGTAAGCAGAGAATGGCAAGAACAGGTACAGGTCAGGGGTAAGCAGAGAATGTCAAGAAACAGGTCAAGGTCAGGGTAAGCAGAGAATAGTCAAGAACAGGTCAAGGTCAGGGTAAGCAGAGAATGGTCAAGAACAGGTCCAGGTCAGTGAGTAAAAGGTTAGTAAGCAGAGATTGTCTCAAGTACAGGTCAGGTCAGGGTAAGCAGAGAAGGGTCAAGTACAGGTCAAGGTCAGGGGTGATAAGCAAGAATGGTCCAGACGGTCCAGGGTCAGGTAAGCAGAGCATGGTCAAGTACAGGTCAAGGTCAGGGTAGTAAGCAGAGAAGGTCACGAACCAGGGTTTCCAGGTCAGGGTAAGCAGAGAATGGTCAAGAAACACGTCCAGGTCAGGGTAAGCAGAGAATGGTCAAGAACAGGTCCAGGTCAGGGTAAGCAGAGAATGGTTCAAGAACAGGTCCAGGTAAGGGTAAGCAGAGAATGGTCCAAGAACAGGTCCATGTCAGGGTAAGCAGAGAATGGTCAAGAACAGGTCAGGTCAGGGTAAGCAGAGACAGAGAATAGTCAAGAACAGGTCAAAGGTAAGGGGAAGCGAGAATGGTCAAGAGAACAGGCCAGGTCAGGGAAGGTAAGCAGAGAATGTCAAGAACAGGGTCCAGGTCAGGGGTAGCAGAGAATGGTCAAGAAACAGGGTCCAGGGTCAGGGTTAAGCGAGAATGGTCAAGAACAGGTCAAGGTAAGGGTAAGCAGAGAATGGTCAAGAACAGGTCTAGGTCAGGGTAAGCAGAGAATGGTTAAGAACACGTCCATGTCAGGGTAAGCAGAGAATGGTCAAGAACAGGTCAAGGTCAGGGTTAAGAAGAGAGAATGGTCCAAGGAAACAGGTCCAGGGTCAAGGTAAGCAGAGAATGGTCAAAAGAACAGGTCCAGGGCCGGGTAGCAGAGAGAGAAGGTCAGACAGTACCCAGGTTATAAGGGTAAGCAGGAGAGGTGTCAGAAAACAGGTCCATGTCAGGGTAAGCAGGACTGCGTCAAGAACAGGTCCAGTCAGGGAGCGGAGAATGGTCAAGAACAGGTCCAGGTAGGGTAAGAGGAGGAGAATGTCAGAACAGGTCCATGTCGGGTAAGCAGAGAATGGTCAAGAACCGGTCCAGGTCAAGGGTAAGCAGAGAATAGTCAAGAAAAGGGCAGGTGGGTAAAGCAGAGGAGAATGGTCAAGGAACAGGCCAGGTCAGGGTAAGCAGGGAGAATGGGTTGCCAGAGCCATACCTTCCACTCATCCATCTCACATTTGCCCCAAAAATAAAAGCATGGAACGGAAGTTCTTCTTGTTAGCAAGTGCAGTAATGTGGTTCGATTGTAGCACGTGTTCATATATGTTGTCCATTCATGGGTTATTATTATTTCATTTAAACTTTGCTCAAATATAATAAAAATCCAATTTTTAATATTCATTCCGACCTGAATCTCCCATTTTATTGTTTTCCTGCGTTTGCATTACAGCCCTTTTCCATTTTGCATCGTAAAGAGCCAAAAATTCACTCATCATAATTTTTCCCCACTTCAGATTGGAACAGAAGCCCTCGGCATCCAAGTCTTAAAAAGTCATTTCCACGGATGGATATGTAGAAGAATCGCCTCTTTTAGAAGTTTTGTTGCCCGGGACCCTTTTTTTTTTCCGCTAATTTGCTGTGAACTTTGGTTTGGTTCAGGAACCCTGTCTTCCTTGAAGCAGATGATTGATGGGCAATTGTTCAGCGCATAACTGCGCATTAATGCCGAAAGCTGGCAAACCTGGCGTGAAGCCGTGTTTACTATGCCCCAACCGGTAAATGGACCAACATAAGGCTCCTTTTTTTCATTGTGGAGTAGGAGACTGACTTAATGTGACCTTTGCGGTGATGGATTGTCGTGGACACAGGACCGCCATGGCGCGGGGGAGGGGCCGGCATTGCTTGTCATGTCACGCGTTTATGGGCGCTGTTATAAATCAGCGAACAACTGCTGGCGTTTTTTTTTTTTTTTAATGTTCAAAAATGACCGCAGTAAAAAATTTTGACGAGAGGAATTTTTTTGGCCTGATTCCCAATTCCCGCGGAGCCCAGTAACCTGCCAAATTACATCTGGCGCGCCAGGAGGAAATAGAGGGTGTAGCTGAGGCACATTCCAAAATTTATGAGGTTGCCACAATATTTCTGGCCGGAAGTGAAGAGAGATAAAATCTACCGTTCATAATCTACAACTCCTACTGTGACTCAAGTGGAGAGTTGCTCATAAAGCGCACACAGGGGCGCAGCATCGGGACACTCACAGAGGAACAGGAGAACATATAAGGAAAAATCAAGAATTGGAAACTGTATAGAGATGTAATTACAGTGGATCAAATGTAGGCCTCTAAGACATCAGCTGCTCCAGTTACGTTAAACTATGGGACATCATAGTCATCAGCAACGGCAGCCATTATACTATGGGGACATCATAGTGACATCAGCAGCTCCAGTATTATAATATGGGGACATTATAGTGCATCAACCAGCTCCAGTATTATAAAACCAGTGACAGTGACAACATGGTGACATCAACAGCTCCAGTATTATTACTTTGTGTGTGTGTGGACTATAGGCTAATCAGCAGCTGTCAGTATTTAAATATGATGAATCATGTTATTATCAGAACCCAGTATTAATACTTATGGGGGAATACAGGGACATCAAGCCACTGAAGAATTATACTAAATTGACATAAAGGACATCAGCAGCTAGGTATATAATATGGTGACATCATAGTGGACATCAGGCAGCTACAGTATTATTATATAATTACATCATAGTTACTCAAGCTGCTCCAGTATGATAATACAGGACATCAGCAGTTCTGTATTATTACTTGGCGACATCATGTGACATCAGCAACTTCCCGTATTAAATATGGTGACATTACAGCCATGCAGTATTATATTTGGCTGACAAATAGGGACCATCAGCAGCAGAGTATTATAATATAGGTGACATCATAAGTGACATCAGGCCACTGCCCAGAATTAGTACTATAATGACATAATGTGACATCAGCAGCTTAGAGTATGGGTATTTAATATGGTGACTCATAGGACTATCAGCAGCTCCAGTATATTCTATTATTACATAATAGTGACATCAGCTGCTCCAGTATAGTATAATACAGTGAACATCATGGTGGACATCAGCAGCTCTGTATTATACTATGGCGACATCCATGGTGACATGCAGCAACTCCAGTATTATAATACGGTGCCATCAGCCACCTGCCGTATTATATTATGATGACATCATAGTGGACATCGCAGCCTCATTATTTTAATACAGTGATTATGGGACATCAACAGCTCCAGTTCATTGCCTGGGACCACGGATGAACCCCTGATTCTCCTGGTGGGCCAGTCTGATACCGCCGGCACTCAGACGGATTGATGACTTTAACCTTAGCAGTTTTTTAAACTTTGGGGATTATTGTGGTGGGAAACAGTCGGCGGACGCACTTTCTTCGCGCACTTTTCAACGTTTTCGGGTTTTTGGGTTTTTTGGGCTGGGCAGATATTTATTAGGATTGTGTCGAACGTGCTCAGATGTGTAGACATGCCCACGAAATTGGTAGGTGGGTAGGCGCTGAGAGGCGAACAATTTCAATGATTTGGACTGAGCGCAGGAGGATTTATTTAACTTTCAAATTGTGTGGACAAGCCAAGCACTTACATGCCACAGGAAGAGAGGTGAACTCGGCGGACCTGAGCGGGGAAGCGACACATACAGGACTCGGGGGCACGATTCTTAGTGAATGCGGACAGGGCATTATCATCGGATAGGGCTTTCCGGAATCCTGATGGCTTAAGTCAATGTGTCCCATTGCATTTAAAACTGCATCGCAATAAGTTTCATGTGGTTTTAGGTGCAGTGTCTTATTTTAAACAGGTGAAAGAGAGTAAGTAGTTAACAGAGAATTTGATTTAAAGGGGAGGGAAAAATTTTCAAGAATTGGGACTCACCTGTTTCAGTTCATGACTTTTACCTGGTCACAAAGTTGCACTATTAAAACCCCATCAAAACTGATTAAATGCAGTTGAGTGCAGTTTTAGCTGCAATTGTGTGAACACAGCCTTAGTAGATTTCATTAAATGACGACATTGTATTAACCAATGGAGCAGATACTACCGTTCCCATCATATCCCCGAGGTGAGTTGTCTGACGAGGAAAACGGATTCGGGCGCGTGCTGCAATTCACCGTCGTGCGTCCCATTTCTGCTGTTGTCGCTTCCCCCTCCGAGCGTTCGCCGGGCAAGTTAACCCATCTTCTTCCCCGGTTGCATGGCTTGCAACACACTTTTGACAATTAAATGCAGCGCCTTAGTATCCGAATCAGTTGGGTTGTCAGACGCCACGCGGACATGGGGTGACAGTGTAGTATGAAAGTTGGTCGTTAAAGATTTTGCACAAAATAGATCGCCAAGTTGCAAACGGAAAAACAAGTTGAGAAAACCCAATGAAAATGTTCCGCGGACACACTCAGTAAATGTGCCCCAATTGGTACATTTACACCTCGTAGGAACCCTCTTTTGCCTTAATAAAGTTGCCCAGCACCCAAAAATAAATTCTGAATCGTTGGCCCATTTGTGTGTCCTGTTACACAAAAAACTTCTGTGGACTAAAACCAGATTTTTTTTGTAGTTTAGTATTTTCACATAGTTAGTAAACTTTTTTTCTCTCATTCCCTATGTTTTTCCTTTGATGATTTTTACCGGTGGCTTGAAATATCCGCACAAGACGCCTTGATGTTGCGGGCTACAATTTTTTACCCAAGTCTCGAATTAGAGCATCACAAATTAGTTCGACGAAACTTCTGCATCTTTGGCAAAGGCGATGTGTGGGGTGGGCTGGTGTGGGTCGTCTTCTGCATATATTCATAGTAGCTTTGCGTATTTTCAAAGGAATAGCTCTATTGAAAAGGTGGATGGTCGCGTAAAACGTTAACTCAGTCGTCATGGAAAACGCCCCCAGCACGTTAATCTGATAAATGGCCATGGATTGGTCAGAAAAACTATTTTGAAAACTTCTGATTTTCAATCTCATCAGTGCATGAGAAAAGTAAAAAAAAAAAAAAGTAGACTGCCCGAATTTTAGATACTTTCAACTAGGAAAATGTAACCCTTCCATTAGCCGCCCGTATACAATCACAAAATTTTAGATTTTCAAGGATGATGTATAATCCGTTTATAAAGCAACAAGGAACATGCGAAGTGAATCAAAGCCACAAAAACCCAAAATCAATTTGTATGAAGTGCGGGAACTCAATTAACCGCAGAAAAAGTTAAAATCATTTCATACAATGTTCACATTTTTATTTCTTAACAAAACAGGGAAAAAAGCAATTTTACAGGGAAGGAAAAAAAAGGATGTCTGAAATGAACGTTGATCTGAAAAACGGGAAGATGCCCTCATTGTTTTCTCTGAGAGATGAGTTATCGTTGGAGATTCAGGTTAACTCGTATTCTTACGGGTTGAAGAAGGTAGTGGCGCAGTTGTGTCTCTATTATCCGCCACAATTAAGTAGCGATCTGTGTGATGGGGTGGTAGGTATAAAAATCCCAAAGAGTAACCTTCATGCATACTGCTGGTTTACCTTAGGAGGCACAAGTTGGGTTCTAGTTTACGTGGCACAGATTTATTCAAGAACAGTGCAGTTGTACTATGTGTAGTGTCCCATGTGACCTTTCAAAATATGAATAACTCCCTCACTCGGGATTGGTCTTGTAGAGAGCAGGGGGCGTCGCTAAGCCCAGTTGATTGGGTGTTTTCATTATATTTGAAAAGGTCACATGGAAGTAGCTGTTCCCCACGGGTGGGGGGGGGGGGGGGGAACTGTCTTTCCAGCCCCCCCATTTGGCAACTGCCTAGTACACTAAGAAGGTTACAAGTAACATTATCTTTTTGTTTCTGTTAAAACCAATTTTTTATACAAAAACAATTGGCAGAGTATGTACTATGCTCTTGGGTTGGGGGAGTGATTTGACAATGGGTCTCCTGGTGGACAGGTTCCCTTACATAATTAACTTCAAGGAGTATAAAAAACAAGAGAAGAATCAAGCTAGTAATCGGTTAGGGATTTGGTAGGAAAACCAAAATGAACCCCTTACTATGGAACCGGTGGGCATTGGAGATCAAGTTATTCTTTTTTTTTTTTTTTAAAATGGGGTTATAAACTTTTTGTTGCTTTTTAATTATTGGGTGAGGGCTTCCTTTTTACCGCAGTTTCAATTGTCCATTCAGGGATCATTAAAGCTTTTGAGTACTTTTTTATATATTAGATATAAATATAAATCAATATGGCAGTGTATCTACTATATATATATATATAATATAGATATATATATAGACATATTTTTATTACGTTTCGTGTCTATTGGATAAATATTTTCCGATTCTGGGTGGATAGCCCAACTCTAGCGTTGAGGCACTCCTGGTGCACAGGGTTGAGACAGGAAGGATCCAAGGTTGGTCCAAGGATCAAGGTTCTGGTATTTTCTTCTGAAGTTTCTGACATAAAAAAATAAGAAATGGGGGTCATGCAATAAGGGGCCGATTCGCGTTTTCCCGACATGTTACACGATATTCCGAATTTGCGCCGATTTCCCCTGAATTGGCCCGGGGATTTGGCGCAAGCGATCGGATTGTGGCACATCGCCGCTCGGCCTGCACACGACAGAAATCGTGGGGCGTGGCCGAACAAAAACCCCGACGGATTCGGAAAAAGCTGCATTTTAAACAAAAAATCGGTTGCGGAGCACTGAAACTTACCTTCACTCAGCTTGTGCCAGTGAACTCCATTCTGCGTCGATGCTTTTCAGCGCAGCGCGCCACCTGGTGGACGGCGTAGGAACTACCTTATCGTGAATCACGGCCGGACCCGAATCCACAGCAGAGAAGCGCCGCTGGATAGTGATTGGCCCCGGGGTGAAGTAAATCTGCCACATTTGTTTCTCAAGAGCTAGCACCTACATACAATCCACCCCCCAAATATTGGTTGTCCCCAATGGTATGGAGATTGACAGTGTGGTGTTGGTAGACTGCGATTATTCCATTTCATTGAAGAAATTAAATTTTTTTATTTATCAGATTTTCTCACATTTGAGGACTGTATTTCTCTCTCTTGATTTGAGGCTGGGGTCAGCTGAGCCACTCCGGCCTCAGCGCCGTGCTCTGTGACAATGGCCCATTTAATTGCACTATGTGGGATAATAAGATGGGATTACAGGATGGAGAAAGGAGAAATTCTCTTTGCTTGTTGATTGTAGAAATCATCATGCTTATAGACTTAGAGCAATTTTCCAAATAAATCGTACGGCGCTTACCTCCATCTTCGGAAAATTGGTAGGTGTAAGGTAAAAATAAACACATTCAAACTTGACTGAATTTCTAAAAATTCTGATCCGGGAGAACCCTATGCCATGAAGTAGTGTCCCAACTGGCAAAAATACATCATAGGGGTTATTGGTGTTAAACAGCAATAAGTAAGTTTTAAAGAAAAGCCCCGGACCAAAAAGCCTGTAATAATTATAAAATGCCACCATATAAATATAACCGTATAAACCAACACAAAAAAAACAAAAATATTAATGTATAATGCTTACTAAATTACAAAGCTATAAGTAGCTTATCTGAGGAAGGATACAACAGCTCACAAAGTGGACCATATGGCTGCCCAGTGCAGGCAGTATTTAGGTAAAGCAATGCATATGAGGTTGTATGAGGAGATGTTAAGGACTATAATGACATTTTCCCTACCCACTCCTGCACTATACAAAAAAACACTACAAGGAAGCAACATGTGACACTACAAATGACACCCTGGTTCGACACTACAAAGAGATGCCCTGGGTGAAATACAAGGAGGGAGACACGCAGTGACACTACAGGGAGATGCCATGAGTGGACACTGAAGAGACCCAACATGTGACACTACAAGGCAGATGCCTGGTGACACTACAAGGAAGAGGAAGCACTGGTTCAGTACTGGTAGGGGACCACCCTGGTGGACACTATAAGAAAACACCTGGTGAAAACCACAAAGAGATGCCCTTGGAGGACACTACAAGGAGCCCCCCTGGTGCCACTACAAGGCAGAGCCCTGGTTACAGTACAAGGGGACCACCATGGTGACATATCAGAAAACACCCTGGTGACCTAACAAAAGAGATGCCTGGTACAGTACAAGGGGACACCTGTGGACATATAAGAAAAACACCTTGGGATGAAACCACCAAAGAGTGCCTGGAGACACTACAAGGAGCCACCATGGTTGCCCACTACAAATGGACGCCATATCATATATTGAAATTTACAAGGAGCCACCTGTGACCCTACAAGGGCACGCCTATGACATTATAAGGAGCCGCCATAGTGACACTACACGGGATGCCCGTGATGACATCCAAGGAAGAAGCCCTGGTGACTCTACCAGGTGATGCCCTGGTGACATTACAAAAGACGTCTGGTGACACTACCAAGGGATGCCCTGGGACTTTCAATGAGGAGCCCTGGTACACTAGGGAGGACACATGGTTGACCCACTACAAAGAGATGCCCTGGTTTACAGTTACAAGGGGACACCCTGGTGACCACATAGAAGACCACCCTGTGACACTACAAAGAGAAGAGAGCTCTGGTTACAGTACAAGGGGACCCACCTGGGGGCACTAAAGAAGGAAACCCTGGTGAACCACAATGAGATGCCCTGGACACTACAAGGGAGACGCCTCTGGTGCAACTACAAGATGATGCCCTGGTTTACACTACCAAGGAGACACCATGGTTAAACTACAAGAAGATGGCCCTGGTGACTCTACAAAGTGGATTCCTGATGGCATTAAAAGGAGATGCACCTGGTGGGAACCATAAAAGGGGACTTCCTGGTGACACTATAGATGCGCACTGTGACACTACAAGAGTGCCTCTGTCCAGTACAATTGAGATTGCCCTGGAGAAGACACTACAAGGGAGACCGCACTGGTGACACTTAAAGATGATGCCCCTGGTTATATACAAGGAGAACAGGTTACACACAAGAAGATGCCGGTGACTCTTACAAGTGGATTCCCATGATGGCATTTTAAGGAGATTGCCCTGGTGACACTACAAGGAGATTCCTGGTGACACTTAAGATGATGCAATAGTGACACTTAAAGGAGGATGCCCTGGTGACACTACAAGGAGATCCTCGGTTACACTCAAGGAGATGCCCCATGGTGACACTACAAGGAGATGCCTCGGTACAATACAAGGAGATGCCTGGTGTGACACTACAAGGAGATGCCCTGGTGACACTACAAGGAGATGACCTCGGTTACACTACAAGGAGATGCCCTGGTGACACTACAAGATGATGCCATAGACGTTATACTACAGGAGACATCCATGGTTACACTACAAGAAGATGCCCTGTGAATCTACAAGTGGATTCCCTTGATCATTAAAAGGAAGATGCCTGGTGACACTACAAGGAGACTTCCTGGCTGGGACACTATAAGAGATGATTGCAATAGTGACATAAAAGGAGAGCCTCGGTGAACTACAAAGGAGATCCTCGGTTACAACTACAAGAGATGCCCCTGGTGGACAATAAAACCAAGGAGAATCCTTGTTACACTACAAGGAGAGCCCCCTGGTTGACACTACACGGAGAGCCCGGTTACACTACAAGGAGATTGCCCTGGGACCACTACAAGTAGATGCCTCGGTTAAACTACAAGGAGTGCCATGGATGACACTACAAGGAGACTTCCTGGTGGACACTACAAGATGATGCCCTTGTGACACCAAATGAGATGCCCTGGAGACACTAAAAGGAGCCGCCGCTGATGACAATACAACGGAGACTTTCATGATGACACTACACGGGGATTGCCCTGGTGACACTTACCAGAGATCATAGTATCATAGTATTTAAGGATGGAAAAAGGGCAAAAGTCCTCAAGTTCCAACCTTTAAGAATTTAATAAATATGCCCGTTGACACTACAAGGAGATGCCCTGGGGACACTACAAAGAGATGCCCTGGTGACAATAAAAGGAGATGCCATGGACTTTTCAATGAGTGCCCTGGTTTGACACTAGAAGGAGACACCCCCCCCGGTGCACACTACAAAGATGCCCTGGTACGTACAAGGGGACACCCTGGTGATGACACTTATAAGAGACACCCTGGTGACAACTACAAAGAGATGCCTGGTTACAGTACAAGGGGACACCTGGTGACACTATAAGAGACACCATGGTGAACCACAATGAGATGCCCTGGAGACACTACAGGCGGAGGACGCCCTGTGACACTACAGATGATGCCCTGGTGAAACTAAAGGAGACACCATGGTAAACACAAGAAGATGCCATGGTGGGATCTACAAGGGGAATTCCTGATGGCATAAAGGAGGATGCCTCGGTGACACTACACGGGACTTCCTGGGACACTATAAGATGATGCACTAGGTGACACTACAAGGAGAGGCTCGGGTACACTACAATGAGAGCCCCTGGAGGACACTACACGGAGAGGCATGGTGACATACAAATGATGCCATGGTTGCTACAAGGAGACCACCATGGTTAACTACAAGAAAGCTGCCCCTGGGACGTCTACAAGGGCGATTCCTGATGGCATAAAGGCGATGCCCTGGTGAACTACAAGGAGACTTCTGGTGACCCTATACTGATGCAATAGTGCCTAGGACCCCTATAAGGCGAGCCTGGTGACACTACAGGAGATGCCTCGGTTAATCCCAGGCGCTGCCTGGTTTATTGAACATGACAATGAGTTCACTGTACTCAAATGGCCTCCACAGTCACCAGATCTCAATCCAATAGAGCATCTTTGGGATGTGGTGGAATGGGAGATTCGTATCATGGATGTGCAGCCGACAAATTTGCGGCAACTGTGTGATGCCATCATGTCAATATGGACCAAAATCTCAAAAGGGTGTCCAACCCGTTACTAGCATGGTGTACCTAATAAAGTGGCCGGTGACTGTAAAACTCCAATATGGGACACCAGCTGCACGTTCTCGCCCGACCCTGGGTTTCTCCCGCTTTGTCTTCTTCTGGGGCGTTCTTCAATGGTTGGTCTGAATGGAGTGTTGGTCTAAATAGCGGTATATTATCGGAGGATTCAGGAAGTTGTGCTGGAGGAGTGTGAACTGCTCTATTTTGTGAGTGACATATTGGAAGAGAAAGAAACACGAAAGCAAGGGAATCGGGAGCTCCGGTTATAACTGTAAGATGTCTACTTTCATTTCCTTGTGATACCTAACAAACAGATACATACTTCTTGCCAATATTTGTTAACACATTTTTTTATTTTTATTTTTATAATGGACACATTCGATCCTTTGTCTATGACCTTAGTTAAGACTTAAGTTAAATAAGGATCTTGGGAAATGGAAACTTTTCTTAAAAAGATTGAACCACTATTGGTACTTCACAGATCTGTAAACCACACATTAAATTATGCTCTTGTGTGTGTACTGTTTTCAGTTCTAAAGAAACAATTCCTTCTTAAAAATAGTGTGTACTAGACCTTCTCTCATATTCATATTAGATGTCACAGACATTTTGACCAAAGGTTCTTGTCATCATAATCATCTCTTAAATAACTAGTAGAGGCACACAAAAATTATCTCATGCCATACCTTGCTACTTTCAAATAAGTTGCTATAGGTCACCACTCTAAATATATTTAGAATAAAATCAATTAAACCCCTAAGGACGGAGGGTTTTTTTCGGCTATTTCTCGTCTCTCAACTTCAAAAATCCATAACTTTTTATTTTTACGTGTACGACCTGTGTGAGGGCTTATTTTGTGCGTAACAAATTTTACTTTCCCGTAATGTTTTATTTTACATGCCGTGTACTGCGAAGCTGAAAAAAAATTCCAAATGTGGAAAATTGTAAAAAAACTGCACGTGCGTCACGTTCTTGTGGGCTCAGTTTTTACGACTTCACTCTTCGCTCCAAATAACACGCCTACTTTATTTTTGGTGGTGCGATCGCGGTGATACCAAATTTTATTAGGTTTTATTGTTGTTTTAATACATTTTCAAAAATTAAACGAATGTGTACAAAAAAGAAAAAAATTTTTTGCAATCTTCTGACGCTAATAACTTTTTACATACTTTGGCGCACGGAAATGTGGGAGGGGTCATTTTTTGCAGAAATGAGGAGACGTTTTCATTGCTACCATTTTGAGGTCTGTGGCGACATTTTGATCATTTTTTATTTCATTTTTATTGAGTAAAAGGGTGTAAAAGTCGCATTTCGGACATTTGGGCGCCAGTTTCCCGCCTCGGAGGTCACCGCCGGCCGTAACCTTTTTATATTTTGATATGATCGGGCATTTTGGGACCGGCGATACCTATATGTCTGGTGATTTTTACTGTTTGTTATGTGTTTATATCCGTTCTAGGGAAAGGGGGGTGATTGAACTTTTAATATGTTATTAATTTTTTTTATTTAAACTTTTTTTTTTCTTTTTTTTTTTTCACTATTTTTAGACCATCTAGGGACATAACCCTAGATGATCAGATCGCTCCACCATATACTGCAATACTACAGTATTGCAATATATGGCGTTTTTGCAGGTCTTACATTACAATGAGCCACTGGCTCATTGAACGAACCTGCATTAAACCATGTAGCCTCGTGTCAGAGAAGCCCGAGGCTACCATGGTAACCGATCGCCGCCCCCGATGACGTTCGGGGGCGTGGCGATCGAAAAAAGATGGCGGCGCCCGCGCGCCGCCGTCTTTAAACGCGCCCGCGTACTTTGCGGGCGGCGTTAGAGGGTTAATAGCCGCGATCAGTGCAAGCACAGACCGCGGTATTAGCGGGTGGGGTTTTGTGCAAAATGCAAAAACCCCCCAACTCCTGTATGAAGAGGACAGTCAGTGAGCCCTCTTCATACATCCTCTTATACCTCTGCGCCGTAGAGCTTACGGCGCAGAGCGTTTAAGGGGTTAAAAAGAAGTACATTAAAAACTTGTAAATATTAGAAAATTATATGGTTTTATCTACCACCATCGCTAAATGTTAGGGAGTAATCTCTTAATTGCTGACGGAGTGCTTACAAAAGGCACCAGCTGCATTTAAATCTATGCAACGTGAGCATTGTTGGCACTGACATGCTGGGGGTGCAGGTGGTAACTTCCATTTTGATGTCATCAGGAGCGATGATTTACTTCCCAAAAGAGTAACTCCCAGTGCCAGCCCTGATCACACGGGGTTGCCAATGGGGAAATGGGGTTTGGGTTCTGTACCTGAACAGGACGCAAACAAATTTTTAAATTGGGATTTGACCGGACTTTACTGATCCAAATTTCTGCTTCAATAGTCATGACATATTTGGTGTTATTAGGGCACAGTCCGAACGCTATCAAACACTGCGGCGGAGTACAAGTAATCATCGGACAGCTTGCAAGGCTGTCCGATGTATTATGAGGGGGCGGTCCGAGGCGTCTGCCTCTACCCGGACCGCCCCGCTCGCTCCAGTAGGAGCAATGACTGCCGCGTGATAGGCGGAGTCACGCCCCTAGTCACGCCCCAACCCCGCCCCCTCATGAATATGTTGGACAGCTTTGCGAGCTGTCCGACAATTACACTATACCCTGCTGCAGTGTTACATAGCGTTACCGGAGGTTTCTGGTAACGCTATCACTATAACACTACGGCGTTTGTTCAAGCACTAGGAGCTGCTTACTTTTGTAAGCAGCTCCTAGTGCCGATAAGTGGGGTGACAGGTCCTCTTTAAAATATTTTTTTCATTTCATACAATAATCTTTTCTAGATTCAACATTATACACTTAAAGTGTGTGACATAGCTTCTTGCTTAATATTTTATATTTTATCCTAGAACTGTCCAGGCAAACAACAGATGCTGACTGTCATCAAGCAGATGCAACAATTCTTAAAGGGTCAAGAAACAAGATTTGCAGAAGGAATCCGTATTATGAAAAGCAGACTTAACAATTTGCAAAACACTGTCATCAAAGGTGGCCCTGACCCACAGCCAGGTTAGTGCAGCGGAGGATACACCTATGTGCCATTTTTATTAAATTTTTTTTGGTTTGTGTGAACATTGGTGTTTTGCTTTTCCTGAGGGCGCATTCACACGTTGTGTTTTGGTTGCGTTTTCATTGCGTTTGAAACGCATATACAACTGCTGAGGAAAGGTAATTTGCCTAATTACATTACCGTTTACATTTGTAAACGCAATGTTAACTCATTAACATCGCGTTTACGATGAGTTTTGTAAACTGAAATGTTAACAGTGATGTAATTAGGCAAATCACCTCTCCTCAGCTGTTGTAATGCGTTTCAAATGCAATGAAAACGCAGGTAAAAACGCACCCTTACAGTCTTGATTCAACTACACACCCATCAGTTTCATGGAGCTCTGCTGTGGTTCATCAATAGTTAACCCATTGTTACTGACAGAGTCTCCTTCCACTTACATTACTTCCTTGCTGTTCTGTCTAGTCTGAATTTCAGAGTTCTGGTCCACTCATCTCCTGGACTGGGACTCACATATGATGACTGCTATAATATTAGTTTGTAGTAGGTTTGCTGTGCATCCTGTTAATTTGTATTCTGGTATCTTGACCCTTTTCTTGTATTTAGACTATCCTTTTCCTTTGTGAAAGGCATGATACTCAGAGTGCAGGACTTTAGGAATAATGGACAGATACTATTTTAGGCTTGAACAATCTTGAAGCTGTATTAATCTAATAATGTATTTTTCGCTCATTTTATGTTTTCTGTTCAGTAGAATGCCTGTGGAATAAATTTCCAACTTTGATTACACAGAAAGGGATTCAGGGGTCTTAAAAAGTTCATTACACCCTATTTGTAGAGACTAAATGCCTTAGATAAGTGCTCATCATTGAGTACCACATAATGACTTAATGACATCCTTAATAGAAAATGGCAGCAAATTACAACCACTAGATTCTGCAGAGTTAAAAAAAAATCAGAATAAACACTAAAACAGCATCACTGATATACACTTCAGACATCTCACTGTTTTTGTTTGTTTTCGTTTAGTCTCTTGCCCTCCACTTGAAGCTCCTGAAAATGGCAGAAAATTTGGTTCCAAATATCTTGCAGATCATGAGGTCCATTATACATGTGATCTTGGATACCAACTCATTGGTACAAGCAGCAGACTGTGCTTGCAGAACGGAAGCTGGACAGAGAGTGCTCCACATTGCAAAGGTCATTATCATGGGATTTTATAGATGCTTCAATCTGGGCCAGGAAAATGAAGATGTTTTTGGCAAAGGTTTGCAAAAAATGCAGCAGAAATTCAAGATATTCTCTTTAAAAGGAAGTCTTCCATTTGTTTTTATGCCTTGTAAACCAAACATACCTTGTAAATGCTGTAGCTACACGGATGCAGAAACATATCTTGTTTAATCCATGAACTGAGTGGTTTTGCTCAAAAAATAATGATAAAATTCAGGACCTTGGGAAAGCTGTGTGCTGCTGGCTGCCATACATAAACACATTACACAGAGCTTCCTAAATCGTTGCTTCTGCTTGTCAGGAACAACACAGTGATGACATTTTCTCAACAGGACAAAGTTGGGGCAGTGCATAATTAGGCCTCAATGTCATAATTTTATAGCACAACTGCTCACTTCATGGATTAAACAAGATATGATTCTGCATCAGTGTAGCCACAGCATTCTTAATGTATGTTTAGTTCATAATGCATGAAAACAAATGGTGGATTCCCTTACTGACCACCTGAATTAGAATTACTCTATTTTTAATCAACACGCAAGAAAATAATCTTAGGAAAGTTACTCTGTCACCAAATATATCAATAGGTAGGAGCAGAAAGGTAGACAGTTAAGAGATAAAATTTATATTTTATTGTAATCCTCTAAAAAGTACTACATGTACCAATAATCAATGCTCACAAAAAGTGCTAAAAGTGACACCCAATACAGCACCCTAGTGTAGACGTACAAAAAACCACATACAACCGACATTAACAGTATAAGTATATGAGATAGTCAGTTGCAAAAGAATTGGCAACAGGTAAGCTGGATATTTCTATGGATTACCTACGCTGGAAGTCGTGTCGGTATAAGACACCTAGGGATCCTGGTTACCCACACATTGTAGATGCCAATAGACATAAAAGCCAGGGACGGGAGGGAGTCCTATCTTCTTTTTGTAGTAGGCTAATAGGGGAAGGTGTGAGACCCTGCATAAGCTCACCCTATGTCCCCGAAAAACTCCCGCCCTTACAAGGGCAGTCCCAAAAGTACTGTCCCTTGTCCTAAATAAACATCATCACACCTCTCTGACGTGTTTCCACATCAAGTTTCATCAGAGGGAGAATTCATAAGACGGCCTGAAAGATGGTAGTATAGTCACAATATTCAAGCAATGTTAGGATTGCCTCATGGTTTTCTTATATTTTCCTGGAGCAACAGCTATCTTGCCAGTCTGCCCTGGGAGTTTTCGGTTTTATGTTTCTGGTATTTTGATTTAGTTTTTTGTTGCTTTGCCTTGTTTTTACTGTTATTTTTTTGTAATAAATGTTTTTACAACCAAAACATCAGCACAAGAAGACAGAGAAACAGCCACTAGTGGTCCATAATAAAAGTACATCAGATTCTGACATGCCGTATATATTCAAGTATGAGCCGACCCGAATATAAACCGAGGCCGATAATTTTACCACAAAAAAACTGGAAAAACTGATTTGAGTTTAAGCCTAGGGTTGAAAATGTATTGGTCACAGCCTGCCCAGTATATAGTAGCCAGTGCCTGCCCCCCCAGTATATAGCAGCCAGTGCCTGCCTCCCCAGTATATAGCAGCCAGTGCCTACCCACCAGTATATAGCAGAAAGTGCCTGCCCCCCAGGATCTGGCAGCCATTGCCTGCCCCCCCCAGTATATAGCAGCCATTGCCTGCCCTCCCAGTATATAGCATCCAGTGCCTGCCCCCAGTATATAGAAGCCAGTGCCTGCCTCCCAGTTTATAGCAGCCAGTGTCTGCCCCCCCCAGTATATAACAGCCAGTGACAGCTCCACAGTATATAGCAGCCAACAGCCCCCTGCCCCATTTTACAGCCAGACCCCCCCCCCCCCAGTATATATTAGCTGGCCCAGTTTGCCCAATTCATTAAAAACAACAAATGGAAAACTCCCCTTTCCCGCGCCCCCCACAGGTCTTCTGTTTGATATGTCTGGCCGCTGCTGACATCAGAGTGTGTGCTGGCTGCCGGCATACACAATACTATTGCAGCATAGTTTTTTTGGGAGTTTAAGATGGAGGGCTACACAGTTCACTTGTTCAATAATCCTGAAAAGACCAATAAATATTTGACCCAATTTTGTTGAAGGTAAATGAAGTTGTTGATTCTTTGAAGGATGGAGAAGGTCTGCTAGATTTCTTAGCTGCTTACTTGTATCTCTCTTGAGCAACCTTCAAGGTATCTTTCAGCAGTTCCAAGTTCTGTTCAAGAGATTGTATTCTATCAGTGACTGCATGGATGTTAGGAAAGAAACTTTTTTTTTTTTTATGATGACCAAAATTAAGAAAGATACTTTTTTGATGATGAACAAAATTTGCAAAAAGAAAATCAACCCAGTTGATTAGTCTCTGACTCTGTTTAGTGGAGGCATGTTGGGATTTATTAGAAGTTTTTCCAGAATTTAGAAGCAAATTGTACACCACGATCAGAAACAACTTCATCTGGAACTCCATGGAGGCGAAAAACATTATGGATAACAAGATCAGCAGTCTCTTTAGCAAATAGAAGACCAGAATGTAGGATGAAATGTGCTGTTTTTGTGAGCCAATCAACCTCAACGAGGATACATTTTTTTCCGATGAGAAGTTGGCATATCAACAATAGAGTCCATAGAGATGGACTCCAAAGGACTAGATGGAATTGGTAAAGGCTGCAAAAGTCCCACAGGTGAAGTGCGAGGAGTTTTATTCATAGCACACGTATGACATGAAGAAACATATTGCTTCTTGATAATTAGGCCACCTAAGGAAATGTTACAAAAGTTCACTTGTCTTCCGTATTTCCTTGGGACCTGCTATTTTGGAATCATGAGTTAACCTTAATACTTTTAATTTCACATTTTCAGGTACATAAATGCATCGGTCATACTTTATTTTGGAATGCATGGGACAGATCAGCTGGTGGATCTAGAAGAACAGCATCAGCCTTGTAGGCGTCCCTAATTGTTTAAAGTAGGCCCTTTAAGAACATCAAATCTGTTAAAATGTTTGTAGGTGCTGCAACTGAAAAAGAGTCTCAAGAATAAAGTCTCAACAAGGCATCGGTCTTAACATTTCTGGACCCAGGCCTGTAAGAGTTCACAAAATTGAATTGGTTAAGGAACAAATTCCACCGAGCCTGTTGGGGGGACAAACATTTGGCAGATCTGATGAACTCTAAATTATGATGGTACTTTGCTGCCCCTTCTAAATAGTGTTGCCATTCTTGAAACACAGCAATGAAGGGCTCTTTGTTTCCAACATCATAGTTCTTTTTTAAGGAGGTCTGTCTACAAGAGAAATAAGCACAGGGATGTAGCAAATCTTTTTCTCCTTTCATTTGTGACAGGATGCCCCTATCGCACATTCAGAATCATCCACTTTAACAATAAAGGTATGTAAAGGATCAGGATGAATCAGGATAGGAGCAGTGGTGGTGAACTCTTTAGATTGGGAAAAGCATCCTGTGCTTGAGCAGACCAAACAAAAGGTATCTTTTTCTTTGTTAGTGGGGTGATTAGTGCAGTTATGGCAGAAAAGTCTTTAAAAAACGACTCTAGAAATGAGCAAATCCTACAAAACATTACACTTCTTTCATATTATTGGGAATAGGCCAGTTAATAATTGTTTGTATCTTGCTGGAGTCCATGCGTAGACCTTGGGGAGAGATAACATAGCAGCGGGGCGCCGGATGGTGAGTATGTAAGTTGTTTTTTTTTTTTAATTGACTCATGTATGAGTCAAGACGAAGTTTTTCAGCACATTTTTTGTGCTGAAAAATTCGGCTTATACACGAGTATAACACTAATAACTTGCAGATATCTGAAAGGGCTCTCTAATTTTGATCAGTGTTCTTTTACAATGCTCTCATTTACATTTTTATTCTTTGCTGTAAAATATATACAGTACACTTATATAAGCTTAAAATCCTGCTATTTTACACATATTAGGATATAGTCACATAGGACTACCCAATGACCTTTGTATACAGGAAATTGTGTGTTATTCTCTAATTTTCATCTCCAGTGTATATCTAATGTTTCATATCTCCACTTTATATATTTATTTGATGGTGGCTGTTTTTGCCTAAAAAATCTTGTCTGGCAAAATTTCTTTTAATGTTAGTTATATACTTTATATAATTCTATGTGAATTTTATGTGAATGTGAATTTTTTAAATTTATGTTATATAATGTGACATAATAAATAGAAATATATTGTGCGTAGCAATGTCACTTTACAGGAAATACATGTAGAATTATAACAAGGCTCTAGATCAGTGATGGCAAACCTTTTAGAGACCGGGTGCCCAAACTTCAACCAAAACCCACTTATTTACCATCAAGTGCCAACATCAAGTGACAATTTAAACAGTAACTTATTGCTCTCTTTTTTTCCACAACATTCAATCGTAGCAGCCCCCTGAGGACACCAATACAGTTGAATACAGAAGGAAGGCAAATTCAGACATCATTGTAGCTTCTCTCCAGGGTCTCTCTATACAGGAAGAATAGTGGGGCCAGTAGTAGGACCTCCAAAAATCTTCTGGCCCTGTTCACACCTTCTTACTTCTCTTGCAGTTCCAATCAGTCAAAGATACGTCACCTTAAAAGAGTGCCGAGCGCTAAATCACAATTGTCTAGGACTGCAGGAAGATTTAAGCCCTGTCTGGTGAACTTTGTCCTGGGGCGAGAGCCTGGGTGCCCACAGAAAGGTCCCCGAGTGCCACCTCTGGCACCCGTGCCATAGGTTCGCCATCACTGCACTAGGGGGTAATGATTCCTCTACTGCCCCAAAGTCATTAGTGTATAATCAACCACTAGGGGTGGGGTGATGATTCCATTACTGCCTCATACTAATCAGTGTATAACCAACCACTAGGGGGCGATGATTCCATTACTTGCCTCATACTACTCCGTTTATAACCAACCACTAGGGGGCAGGATTCCTTACTGCCTCCTACTCATCAGTGTCTACCCAACCACTAGGGGGGGGCGATGATCCATTACTTGCCCCCTCATAACTAATCAGTTTATACCACACTAGGGGGCAATGATTCCATTACTACTAATCCTCTACTAATCAGCTTATACCCAAACCACTAAAAGGCTATGATTCCATTACTTGCCCTGCAAATCAGTGGAGTAAATGGCCTCTATACTAGTGTACACATTGGTAGTCACCCGGCTTTCTAGCCCCTGAAGAGCAAATTTTAAAACTGAAGGTGTATCAAAAGATAGCTGAACGAACCAGCCTTCCCATTTAAGCCGCAGATGAGGCGGACTAAATTTTGCTGTTCATCTATTATCTAGTGAAGAACTCACAGGAGCATCGTTTTTACTCATACCCCCCGCTTTCACAAAGTGACTGAAAGCCCAACTGCTTGTCATACCGATGTTAGGGATGAGAGAGAATTGATCCCTTGCTCTCAGAGACCTCCTTGTCTCAGGGCTGCATAAAACTAATGTCTTGACAGTCAGGTTGCTTCTCTCCGAGTGTCTCTCTGTAAAACAGGAAGAAATTGGGGGCCAGTAGTAGGACCTCCAAAAATCGTCTGGCCCTGTTTCACACCTTCTTACTTTCCTTGCAGTTCAACTCAGTCAAAAGATACAATCCCTTAAAGGCATGCCGAGCGCGAACTCTCAATGGTCTAGGCCAGGCAAGATTTATCCCTCTGGTGACTTTTCTGTCTGGGCGAGAGCCTGTTGCCCACCGAAACTGGTCCCAGACGGCCCCCTCGGCCCCCGGCCATAGGTTCTCCATCACTGCTCTAATTAAACATAAACATTGGGCATTTGGTCAACATTCGTTTTCAAACTTAAATATTTCATGGGAAATACCCCAAATGTGGATCATGTAATGTTGCTTTAATGTGTAATGAGATAATTCCCAATTGCAAATCCTCATACACCACCGAACATCAACATGCATTAATAATTACATACAAACACTTTCTCGGTTACTCCCTGTAATATATTTGCCATCGACGTATTCTCAAGTTCCTTATTATCACGTGTCACCAATTTAATTGATCTAGTAATTCTAAAAGAGAACATACATCTAATTAAACAAGAGGCAGTATGCTTACATCATAGTGACCAGACTTGGAACATCACAAATTTAATAAAAATAACTGATTGATTAAAATTGGAATCAAATGTTGGATCGCCCTGTGCCTAATGTCTAATATCCTGCCGTTTGCACAAACATAGCAGCGAACAATGAATACTGGACTCTTGAGAATATAAACATTTGGTTTGCTTCTCTCAGAAACTAGAGCACATATTTTCCATTCCGTGAACATTTCTCTCTGACAATGTAAGTTAAAGAGTGCCAATATGTAATTAGGGAAACAAACAGAATATATAATACCACTAATTTATCCATATTAGGCGGTGGGTATTCCCACAAATGCAATATTCTTAAATGTACTCAGGATAACACAATAACACATCTCTAATTCTCTGTTATTAAAACAATACAGCTTTTTACCCGATATAATTCTGACCTGTCCTCTATCAGGTCTGGTGTACACGAATGTTGTGCCCCGGCTTGACCTATTGGGCTCCTTTCTAAGGGTCTGCTGAGCGCATTTTTGTCAGGTTTCCCGACATTTCCGATTAGTGCCTCATTTAACAGGGTTTATTGGCGCATGCGATCGGAGTTTGGTCTACAATCGGCGCCGGCTTTCACGCAATACAATCGCAGTGCGGGCTGGTCGGATGATCGGCACAACACCCGCGATTAACCACGTAAATTTTGTCTCATACAAGCCTTAACAGCACACGGGAAGAAGGTAACTTGAACTCCCGCTGCGACCTCTTGGGGGCATGCGACAGAGCAGGAGCACAATGTTGTGTGAATCGTCGCCGACATCTATTCGTCGACCGTTCCGAATCGGGATCGCGACCAGGACCGGTAAGCAATGTGCCCCATTTTTCCCTCTGTCCTACGCTAATCACTGAGATGACGCTCCTCTTCAGTGACCTCCACCCTTCACTCCAGATGAAGCTCACACAACCACGCACACTGTGGCTTCCTGCCAGCAAAACACATCATAGAGGTGTGATAAATTAAGTCGACACGGCAGATACAGATCTTTATCCAGGGGCGTGGAAGGGGGCATACAAATGTAGAGTATACATATACTATGTGTGATACGCAAGGCGGAGAATGTTCAGTGTGTAACTACACTCTCATCATCTCTCATCTCTGATCTGTCTTATCTCTCTATGTTGTCGAATACTATATAGATTTTCCAGGAAGCTAACTCAATGTGTTGAAACTTTTACCCTTGTACTTCGCGTCAACACGCTCATTCGCCAGTTCTGTCTGTCTGACACTGCTAATTCCAGTGCCTGTCTATCTGTGAAACACTAAATTCCGAGTGCCTGGCTGTCTCTTGACACTCTCATTCCATTAGCCTGTTCTGTCTCTGACCTCTCCTTACATCAGTGCCTGTAATCCTGCCGAACTCTAATTTCAGTGCCTGTCTGTCTCTTGACCACTCATTCCACACTGTCGCTACACTCTCATTCCAAGTGAACTGTGCTGTCTCTGTCCTCCTCATTCCAGCACTGTCTATTTCTGACCTCTTCTCATTCCGCGACATGTCTGCCTCTAACAGTCTCATTCCAGTGACCGTCTGTCCTGACCACTCTCTGTCCAGCGACAGTCTAAATCCCCTGACAACTCTCAATCAGTGATGTCGTGTCTCTGACCTCACATTCCATTACGGTCCTCTGTCTCTTGACTTTCACTTTGTCGATGGGGAGATTTTCATAAAAAAGTTGTCTGAGAGAACGGCCAGTTGCCCATGCAACCACTCAAAGCGAAGTTTCATTTTCCTAAGAGTGTTTATAATTAAGCTGATCCTGATGTGGTTTCAACATGATCACTGGAATAGTTTTTACCCTCAGACTTCTATATCCGGATAAATCTCCCCCCATCCCTATCCATAAACCTGACACCTAAGTGCTTACGCTCATTCGCCTGCTTAGAACCAATCAAAGCTTATAGCTCATATAATGAACTGGTGCAGAATACAACTCAATCACGTGCTCAGCTTTCCAACTACAGCAGCAGCCAACCATTGGCTTTGTATATTGGTGGATCATAAGTGTAATTTTGGAGAGCGTGGGGGAAAATGTTTGCTCAACCTTGTCTACTTAAATTCCCTGATTCCAGGTATGCGAATGTGCTATTTGGTGATTAGAGCACGTACGGATTCCTTTTAGGCGCACATATATTACTACACACTTACCATCCACTAAGATTTATATATTAAGATTATTGATTAGAATGAAGAGCCCATAGGCTTTGTGTTTGTCATTTCATTTTCAGTACAAATGGTATTTTATTAGTTGTTTTTTTTTGGTCAAATTTGTGTTGTGGATATTTAGCACACAGTATCACGAATCATTAGTAGGAAATTATATAATGTAGGCAATATGTTTTCCGTCAAATGGATATAATTGCATATTGTTGACCCTTATAGTTACTTGACGATGTACATGTAAACTGATCTCTTAATCCCTAATCCCCCTTAACCCCTTACGAACTTGGCCTTTTTTAGTTTTTTCACTTCATTTTTCACTCACCACTTTCAAAATCTATACTGTTTTTTATTTTTTTTCCACATAAAGAGCTGTTTATGGCTTATTTCGTTTTCTGCGAAAATTCACTTCATATTGGACGGTATTTAATTTCTATGGCGTGTACTGTGACAGCGGGAAACAAAATTCCATGCAGTGAAATGGTGAAAACCCATTTGACGTTTTTTCCTGTGGCTTGGATTTTACAGCTTTCACTCTGCGTCCGCAATGACATGTCTACTGTTATTCTTTGGTCGGTCACGATCACTTGGATACCAAATTTTGTATAGGTTTATAATGTTTCATCATACTTTAAAAATTAAAACCTGTACAACAATATTTTTTTTTTATTTTGCCATCTTACCTGGGCCATAACTTTTCATACTTGGTGTGTACGGAGCTGGTGATGTGTCCCATGTTTTTGCGAATTTTTGATGGTGTTTTTCAATTACTATAATTGTTTGGGACCTGTGCGACCTTTTGTCACTTTTTATTAATTTTTTTAATATTTTCCAAATGGCAAAAAAAATCCATTTTCGACTTTGGACTGCAATGTTTCCGTATCGTGTGTTAAACGTAGTGTGAAAACCATTATCATATTTTTGATAGATCGGCATTTTCGGACGCGCGATACCTAATGTGTTTATGATTTTATACTTTTTATTTTTATTTTTATATCATTCCTAGGGAAAGGGGGTGATTGTGAATTTTTTAGGTTTTTTTTCTTATATATTTTTTTTTTTGAAAACTTTTTTTTATTTTGTACTTTTAACTATTTTTTCAACTCCCTATGGGATCTAACCCTAGGTATTCTGATCGATCCTATCATATACTGCCATACTACAGTATGGCAGTATATGTGGATTTTACTCCCCATGCATTACAATGTGCAATTAGCACATTGTAATGCATGGGTTAAAACGAAGTAGCCTCGGGTATTCGGAACACCCGAAGTTACCATGGCGACGGATCGCTGCTCCCCGTGACGTCATCGTGACGTGACATCCATGCGGCGCCATCTCTTTGAAGCCGCCGGCGGCGATCAGAAACAGCTTTTAGGAAGTTAACCCGTTGAGATCTTCAGAATGGTCAAATTTTGTCGGTTATACGTTCAGTTAGCTCTAAAATTTACACATTTTTAAAAGATAAAAAGAGAAAACTCACCTTACAATTTGTTATGCAATTTCTCCTGAGTGCAGAGACCCCCACATATGGCCATTACTTATTTATGGGCGCACGGCGAGGCGCAGAAGGGAAGGAGGAACCTGCAGCTGCCAGGATTTTAGTTTTCTCATTGGCCCCTTTTGCAGGCTATAAAATTTTCGCTCTTTTGTGATTGGGGCCGTGTGATGGCATTTTTTTGGCGGGATGAGATGCTTTTTCCAGTGTTACCATTTTGGGGTTGGTAACCCCTATTGTTGAAAATTTAGGAACTTTTTTTTGAGGGCAGGAGTAGAAAAGCATCAATTCTGTACTGGATTTTTTATCTTTTTTTGTTCACCGTATAGCCTAATAATCATGTTATCTTTATTCTATGGGTTGATACGATTACAGGGATACCATACATGAATATTTTTCTTATGTTTTAATACCCTAGTGTGGGGACAAATCTATAATTTTTGCATTGCCTTATTCCAAGTGGCATAACATTTTACTTTTTAAGCTACGGAGCGGTTGAGGGCTTTTTATTTTTTTTTTTGCAGGACATGTTGTAATTTGCACCAGTATCATTCTGGAGTACATATGTTTTTTTGATCACTTTTTATTGCATATTTTGTGGGATTCAATAGGTAAAAATCATCTTTTTGGGCTATTTTTTTGTAGTTTTTTTTATTGGTGTTCGTTGTGCAGGTTCAATAATGATTTACTTTTATTCTAAGGGTTGTTATGGATGCGGTAATACTATATATGTGGGTTTTGTGTTATGATTTAGACTTTTTTTGTGTTATAGATCTCTTTATATGTTATGGGGCTTATGGGCATTTTTATTAATGTATTGCTTTATTTTTTATTGAATAAGATTTTTTTTAAACTTTTTCACTGTTTCCACCATGGGACATGAACAAGCAATCATCTGATTGCTTGTTCATGATAATATCCTGCAATACTGATGCAAGTGCATAGGCTGAAATGTGGTTTTAAAATAACGTCATTGAAGCCATCTTTCAGGCACTAATGGGACCCCAAGGCTGCCATAGCAATGATCGGCGCCCCTGAAAACAGTGGGAGGGGGCTGATCATGCTGACAACAGCATTTAATGGGTTAAACACCCGTGATGGGAGCTTACTCCGATCGTGGGTGTTACACTGGGGTGTCGGCTGTTAGTTACAACCGGCACCCCATGTATCCCGAGCGCCGCTGAGCGCTAAGTAACTGTCGGAGCAGGAGGGGGTTAAAATGATTCATAGCAAATAAGTGGCCAGTAGAGCTAAGCAGACTCCTTGAAATGTGGGTTCTGTTGAACCAGTATTTTAAAAAGGTGTGTTAAACCAGTAACACATGCGATCAGTACTGGCACCAATTGTGGATGTTAACTATTTTAATGTCGCTGGCAAAGTCGCCAACAACATTTAAACTACCAGCACCCTGCCAAACGCCATGATCATGATCTCAGGGAGTGACGATCCTCTCCAAAATGACAGTGCCCTGCACCATTGGCAGGTTGATGTTAGTGTGAGCAGCTGCAGGAAATTAAAATGTTACCACCAACTTTGGCAGCTGCATGTAAAAAGTTATCGCCCACAATTTCTGCCAGTGTGGCAGGGGGGATTGAGCCAAACCCAGTCCGACCTTCAAAGGTTGAGTCTGCTCAACACTAGTGGCCAGCAAGCTAAAGTAGTACAGTAGCCAAAAGTTTGACCTTGAAAGGTTTAAGGCTATAGTACACTCTTTGGTAATTTTATCAAAGGCTTCTTTCCGAAATTGAATACAAATCTTTTTAAGTCTTCTCAAGCAAGTAGTAGTAAAACCTGGTCAGTTGTTTTTATAAAAAAATGTCAAAGCACAAAGTTCTACTGTTGCTTAAGAAGCTTGCATTGTACAGTTTTTCCACCTGTACATATTTTACTAGATGGTTTCATTTTGTGAGTTTTATCCAATTTCATCTTTGGCAAGTGAAACGGATGCCTGGCCACCTGCATGCAGCTCCATCTACAAAGAAACAAAGATCTGTGTCTGTGGAGAAGCAATTTGAAGGACACATAGGTTAATGCTTCTGACTTTTTGAGTAACTTCATGGTCTATTTCTCCTTAGATATTTAGACTATGCAATTGATGCAGGATGAATCAGTTTCTTGGCAAGACCTGGGGAATGTGTTGCCATGTGGCATTTATTGATTTTTTTCTGTATAGTCATTCCTCAGAAGTAACAATAATGGAATATAATATTCTGTTAAATGTAAAATGTAGTATTTGAAGCATTAGAAACATAGATATAATAATTCTAATAATTTAGATGATTGGATGCAGGTTGTTGCCAACTGATCTTTATTTAAGCCACAGACAGTAGGTTTATAAAGAGAAATCTCATCACTTAACTATGAAAAGAAGTAAGTTGTGGGCTTTAGGTTGTATTTCCACATTCAGTAATCCAGAAAGAAAACAGATGGTGATTAATAAATGGAGCAAATATATAAAGAACCTTTTTCTTAATTATTTTCTGAATTTGGCTTTTATAAAAGTATACAAAATCTAAAACATGCAAAGCTACCCATGAAGTGAACCAAACCTTTCCACAATTTTGAAGAATAAGGCATGTATGGGTTTTAGATGACTTTTATTCTGCATTCTTTAGAATTCCGTCCCTTTGAAAGATCTACCTCTGATTTCAGGTTTCTCAGAGGTAGAAGATGGAGCGTAACTTCTATCATGTTTCTCATATAAACTGCACAAAAGAGGATAACCTACTTGTCTACCTCTATTTGTCAGGATCGAGAATTTTCATGCTTGTAGTTCCATGCCCCGGTGTAAGCTTTGATTGAATGTTCTGTCAGCTGCTATAAGTTTGGAATGGATGTGTACATGCTCCTATCATCGGGCTGGTTGTTTCCTCGATCAGCTTCTGGGGAAGTGTCCAGTTACTGCATATATTCCTCATTCACCCACATACTGGTGTAAAACAAGCCTTCTTATTAGTGATAGTCTATCAAAATTGTGATTTTGATGAGATTCTGACCTTTGCTAATTCCTATTGACTATTCTACTGCTATACAATTTTGTACCATTGCACTTGTGACTCAGTTTACCTCACCTTGCTGTTAGTCTGTTGCCTCACTTGTTTGTTTGTCTGTGCACAAACCCAGAGTAGGGACCATCCACAACAACGAAAACCCACTTTACCGCAATGGAAACGCATACAAATGTTGACCTCTTATTTTCCTTGCACACTTAAAGTTTCCTTTGGTTACTAACCAACCTAAACGTAACTGTGATGATAGCGGATAAGCAGCGACTCATATATAACTATGATTTTTGGATGCCTATCCCTGGCACAGTGTTCAGTCTATAAAATCTGTTCACCACACACATAGGAATTAATGGACTGAGTATGTTTGTATGTTTTTGCCTGAGACTGGGAAATTTGCTCATGAGACAAACTGGGATTATGGCATTATGCAAATTTTTGTTGCTTTACATTCATACTATATAAGAAAAAACAGAAAATAAAGCATAATAAAACTGTAACCCCCAATAAAGATAGATACAATTTCTTTTACCCCTAAGCTGCTTTTCTCTTAGATAACTTGATATGCCACTGAAAATGTTCAGAATTCTACATATCACAAAGTTTATTAACTTGGCTGAATTTTATTTGAAGTCTGTTGCTCGCAGTTTGTACTTTCATTTTTTGCAATCACATAAAATTCTATGAAAAGCATGAATATGTACATTTAATGCTGCTCTGCTATGTTAAACATGAATTACAGGGTATAACAGTGAGCAACTAGTGCTTTCCCCTCCCAATGTGTGCTTGATTTTAGAAGGAATTCATGGGCACCAAATATAAAAAGATAACCACAATCATTTTGCTTGGAACATGAGTTAGTGGCCCTTATTTTTCCATGCTTGATTTTGATAGTAGATTTTTTTTAAATATCTATATAATTTTATTAAAGTGGTCTGTACTCTCTATTGTACTATGTTGCTGTTCAGTTTAAGCTTTTTTTATTTTCTAGTTTTAAAGTGAATTTATAAGCTTTGTCTAATGTCTGGGCTCTCACAGTGATTATGATCCCTGAAAGTCACTTTCAAGTTAAAGGGGTATTCCGGGAATAGGAACGTCTGACACAAAAACCCATGATGATATAAATAAATGAATACAACAATACTCAATGTCATTAGTCACAAAACGGAGCTTAAATAATTTGATTTTATGATTTACAAAATTTATGGCCTCTCTAAAGTAGGTGGAGTTATCACTAAGATGGCCGCCACTGGAAACTGCAAGTTCCATGATCCTTTAGTTCTCAGTAACTCCTCCTACCACTTGTGCTCTGCTCCATGTGATGATGTAACAGGTTTTCTTGCTCTGTTACCATAGTAATGATATGTAACTGCCATCACCACAACACCAGCCATACTGGATGCTCTGCAACCAACCGACTACAGCCAAACATGGTGGTGATCACATGACCCTGCCCAGGCAGCTGCAGGGCATGTGATGTGGACATGTGACCAGCAGCCATCTTCTGTCCTGCAACGGACCGCGCGGAGGAAATTAACGGACTGATTAAAGGGCCGGTAGCATTTTAATTCTTCATTACAGTCTATGTCACCAGCATTTTCTGCTAAGGGGAGCAAAATTTTAAATAACAACTAATTACACATTAGCTTATATTTTGAGTGCCCACTTGTATATGAATTATGCTGATTCCTGGAATACCCCTTTAACTAGACCTTACTTTCATTAAAGCCAAAATCCTGTGTTGTATTTGAGATATTCAAATTTAGCTGTAACTGTAATTCAGGATGTAAAATTTATGATTCTTTTCTTTATTTTTTGGTTTTCTTTCAACAGCCCTAAATACTATTACATTTTTAGATATTTCATCAGATTGGCAGGAACACTGCTAGGATATTTCATGGACAGTTGATATCCACAGCACTGGATAAAACATCCAATCAAAACTTTGTATTAATTACTTCCTTGTAATTAACCAAAGGGGCCCTGGAGCATTTTTTTGACATGGTGCACTCTTATATATTTTCTCTCAGCAGTCACCTACTGAGCACATTAATTCCTTATGATTATTTTGGTTTCCAAATATTTTGGGTTAGCAAGTCCACTTGCTATCTATGTAAATATGAGCCCCATAGTAGCTGCCATACTTGCCAGTCTTTTACACTATTCTATTAATTTTTAAATATTAACTAACCTTTCAAAGAGTTTCATGTATAAGGGTAGGAGGAACTGAGTGGTGAAAAAACTACTCAAGTGCTGAATTTTAATCAATACTGGTCATCAATACATTGTCAATTAATAGACTACAATTCCTTCTTTGAATTGTTTAGATGTCACTGTAATTTGCATAACAGTTTTTTATTTTAATTATATAGAATTTTCCTCACAACAAAATAAAACCAAAAAAAAATAGCAATGAAGAAGACTTTAGCTATTGGAAAGCATTAAAAATGAAGTGGCACCATGAATACTACATTTTGCTTGAGGCTAAACAAGGCGTAAGTCTAAAGAATTATCCACTTTAGACTTTACAGTACTCTTCATATGACAAGAGTGAGGGTAGGGGGTTTGTAAAGGAAATCTCCAGGCTACGTCTCTAGAGATAGTTGTCTTTATCAGCCGTCAACTTGCAAATAGCATTTTCAGGGAGGTACAAGAATCAATAATGAAATAGCATCCTCCAAGTTGGGTTGTGTTCTGCTAGACCTCTTGGGTTAAATCCCAGTTCCAACTGAGAATCTTAGGGTTGTCTAGAAGGCCATTCTAAACACTGTTTCTAAAGCATAAATGTTCAGAAACAGGTCAATATATATTAAAATTTTTGTCATACACCACAAAACTATCAAAACTTTGAGAAGTTAACATAATTATCTTGATGCTTTTTATATTCTTCATTACCCAGTGATGATGATATATTCTCTAACATGACACTGATTCATATATTTTTTAGATATCAGGCCTTGCAGTAGCCAGCCATGTCTTAATGGAGGGACATGCGTGGAAGGAAGCAATCAATACAAGTGTAACTGTCCTCCAGAATGGAAGGGAACCAATTGTCAAATTAAAACCCCAACAGGTAGAGAATATTTATAGATATATAAAAAGGGATTTTGTCGCTATGAAGCATTTTACAGTGTGATACAGCTGTTGTGCTACGGTGGTGTACATGATAAAAAAAACATTGCTGCGTTCTTTGAGAAACAGCATTACTTTTGTTTTTAGACAAGAATTGCAGCTAAGTACCATTCACTTGAATGAGACAAACAGAGCAACGATTTGAAAATAAAGTAATGTTAAGCAGTACCTGATGTCTGGGAATACTTGTGGGAATGCGATGGTTGCAAAGTTTCTGTTCTGGACAGATTTCCGCTAATAAAGCTACACAATGGTCTTTATTAAGACAATTGAGATGCTCAATATATGATATCTGTTCATCAGTACCAACACTAGTTGACAAAGTATAATTTTTGTGGATAAGCTCCAATATCATACATAGAGAAGAATGGAGCTGCTTGAAGAAGACAGCAGACATACCTTTCTAATAACAAACAATTGCTTTTCATTGATTTTCTTTCTATCTGTCGTTTCAGCTCCATCTGACTGGCCAGTAGTGAATGATGCTGCATTAAGCCGCAAAGCCAGTTGTACAAGGATAGACCACACTCAGCATTGTAGCTGTGATCCTGGCTTCCAAATGAGTGGTAGTCCAGAAGCTAGCATATGTCAAGGTATGGTCGGTCAAAATGTTAGCTTATCCATAGATGAAAACATAACTTAATCTTTGTGGTCCTACAGTCAAAACTGAATGTGGCTCCAATAAAGGAACAGCTCATTGCCACCCTCATATTGACTTAATTGGACAGCACCAATCAGTTGTCATGACCGGAACGGAACGGAAAACAGCTTCCAAATGTCCAAATCACCACTTCATGTCGGGCCTGTCCTCTTAATATGAAAAGAAAGTTATAATTAGCAGCACAGAGTGTGGGGACAAGATGTCCGGCGCTCCGGGCTGCTAATTATGCACACCCTCACCATCTCCCTCTTCCATGATGGGAGCATGGGTGAGCTCACTTACCTCTTCCAGCATGAGAGGTGCTGGGGCGTGCATAATTAGCAGTGCAGAATGCCGGCCATCTTGTCCTCTCACTCTGTGCTGCTAATTATAACTTTCTTTTCTGGTGATCCTGATGTGTTAAGACTAGCATTAGACAGCTCATCAAAGATCAAGTTAAAGAGGAGGGGAGGTGACTGTTAATAGGTTTTTTAGGTGGGTGCTTTCTTTTAAAACAAAGCTCATAAGAAAATAGACCTTTGTTCTTTGTCAATTATCACACACTTTTAATATTTTTCCAGCTTCCAAGTATCCCTGGAAACTATAAAAAAATATTCCTATTGTGTCTGAGTATTTAGAGTGCCAAAGAGTTGGTGGTGGTGAAAGGTGAAGAAGCAATTGTTTCTCTACTCATGAACGTACATATGACATTCAAACACAAGAAATATCATTATTTGCAGCACTACAAGCTAAAAAAAAGGTATTCTGACAGTGAATATTTGTCAACATGTGCATCATTTCAAAATGTTTGTTTTCACTTAGATGTTAATGAATGTGAGGTGTACAAGGCGGAAGGAACAACACGTCTTTGTGTACATGCTTGTATTAACACTCCTGGATCTTACCGGTGTGCCTGCCCTGCGGGATATAAGCTTCTTGGTGATGGCAAAAATTGTGAAGGTAAGAGATTTCTAAATAATTTGTGAATTGTGCATAAAGAGACATAGACAAGGGGGGATTTCTCATACATCAGCCCTCTATGCAGTGATGTATGTTGAAAGTCCCACTACCACTGCCATGACATATATATCATGAAACTTAAACCCTGCAAGGTGTAGATTTTCACAAAAACCTGCAATTGTCCAATGGCCTCTTGGCTTGGGATGATGGGAAGGGAAAAATAATCACAATTACTTGTGGTTCACTAGTAATTGTGCTTATTTATGGGTTTTAAAATGGGAAATATTTTTTCACGTTTTTAATAATTTTAATTCTATTAAAAAAATGATTATAAATCTGTATAAAGTTAAAGTTTAAAAGGCTAAATTTAACAGCCGTGCCACATAAATTTTTTTTTACATTTTCCGCAATAATAGCTGTACTACAGATTGTTTTTTTTAGCCTTTATGTTACGATTTGTGAGTTATGTCATTGATATCATTTTGAGTACATACAACTTTTTGTGTGTTTTTTATGATGGTGAGATAAATAAAAACAGTAATTTTGGCATAGTTTAAAATTTTTTTTTTTACTGCTATCATTATATAGGTAAAGTCATGTAAATATTTCTATACAATGCTAGGTCCTTATATACACAGCAATACCTATTATGTGTTTCTCCTTTATGATATAGTTGTTTATTTGACAATGAATAAATGTGTTGGGAGAGCAATCATATTTATGTATGTTTTTTGAACATGTTTTTTTATTATTTTATAAAATGATAAAAAAATAATATGCTGCAGAAAATCCACAGCATGTGTGTCTGTGGCCTTTTGGGGAAGTCTTAGAAATTTCTTTTATTGGGTTACTGCCATGGCTTCAGTATTTGTTCCAAGAGTAAGACTATATTAGGCAAACCTAAACGTAAAGTCAATGTTGAGAATTGTCTGAAATGTAAAATCTGGAACAAGTCAACAAAACTCATTATGTTACATTCTCTAGTTTTAACTTGTCGGTCCTGTAAACAATTATCTTAATTGTATAATTAAACTAAAATAAGAGGTTTTCAGATTACTTGCAGTGGATTACTTCATTAACCAAGCAAAGTAATACCTTAACCCTCTATTTAATTATGAGGGTTAATCAAATGAGCCCCTGGCATAAAGGATTAGTGTAAATTGCCATTATTTTCATTATTTCATCACTGCTCTTGGCAAGTTGGCACTATCTGTTCTTTATTAGTACTTTATAATTAGACTTTATTCACATGTAGTTGTGTTTAGTTTGATTTTTCTGGGCCTTACTTGCTAGTCTCATGTATGTCTGAAATTTTATGCAATGAAGGACATTATTAGTAGTGGACAGCTTATGTGCAAGATAAAATGATTTTTGATTGCCACACTTAGACAACATTGCTGTAGAGTCATTAGATCATCTCTGATACTCCAGTCACATCCAGAACAGCAGTTTTATATTTACCACTACATTGGCTCTGACACTCCAGTCACATCCAGAGCTGCAATAATCTATCTACCATTATATAATATTAGATGACTGCAGCTCTGGATGTGACTAACGTATCAATCTTCCATTATATCACCATAAAAATAAAAATAATACCAAGGCTCCTGCACCAATGACCATGTTTTAAACACGGATGGAGGTTCTCATTGGTTTCTAATTATGATGGCACCAACAAAGAGGGTGCAGAACACATATGCTCCATTAGCCGCATGCTGTTCGCCTTTCATCTAATGTTACTCTTAGACTCCCCTCTACTGAGATTTAAAATCTATGGATAGCTTTGTACAAAAACATCAATAAACATACATACGATATAAGATGTACATGTATTGTGCAATGAGCTTTTCTTGTTATGCATTCATAAATCATTATTTCTTATGACTGAGCTCTCTCCATAAAGGTCTGCTGCCAGTGAAAGCCCTGAACACACAAATGTATATACAACCTGCACAAAAAATTACGCAGAACCTCTTAGTAATTCTGGCTTGTCGTGCACTGGATGCATCTGTATTACTAAATCAGCCCCATTGTGTTTTACAAAAGATCACAGCACACCTGAGTAGCGCTGACCTTATAAGATGCCCAGAACAAAGATTTGAGGAAAATACATTTTGTAATCATACCCTATAAGAAATGTATGGCTTTCTTATTTATTGTTTTTGTTAGCTTCTGAATGGATGGTCACTTTAACTTTGAAATTTTTTGTTACATTTTCAGATCTAGATGAGTGCACGTTAAGACTACACAATTGCACAAAGCACTCCATGTGCATAAACACAGCAGGTGGTTTTCAATGTGTCTTCCCAGAGTGTCCAAAACCATTTGGAAATATCAGCTATGTGAAAACATCACCCATGTAAGTATAGAATCCTTCATTTACTTAAGTAAAAGATAATATACTCATATAACGTATAAATTGCCCCAAAAAGATGAGATATTATTTTATATATTGCTAGCAATGTAATTTATACTATAATTTACATAAAGTGTTTCACAAAATGTTGCATGAGCTGGTGATGAGAAATTGTTGGTTTGCAAAAGCAGGGTGGAGATATAGTTCATTTGCAACTTTTGTTTTGCTACATATGAAACATCATACTAGAATGATCAGCGCACAGAATTTAAAATCCTAAGTCAAAGATCAAAAAGTTTAAATACCTAAAAAAGTCACTGCACAACTTTGATGCACATCTATTTATAAATTCCCTTATAATAATTTTTTAAGTGGAACAATTAGAATTTTTAGGCATGTGTCTCATGCTGATGCATATGATGTAAATTGCGTCTCCCCGCACACTTTGGATATACAGTACAGAGTTTGGATGCACCTTCTTGTTCAAAGAGTTTTCTGTATTTTCATGACTATAAAAATTGTAGATTCACACAGAAGGCATCAAAACTATAAATTAACACATGTAGAATTAAATACTTAAAAAAAATGTGAAACAACTGAAAATATGTCTTATATTCTAGGTTCTTCAAAGTAACCATCTTTTGCTTTAATTACTGCTTTGCACACTCTTGGCATTCTCTTAATGAGCTTCAAGAGGTAGTCACATGAAATGGTCATCCAACAGTCTTCAAGGAGTTTCCAGAGATGTACTTGTTAGCCCTTTTGCCTTCACTCTGCAGTCAAGGTCACCCCAAACCATCTTGATTGGGTTTAGGCCTGATGACTATGGAGGCCAGGTCATCTTGCGTAGCACCCCATCTCTCTCCTTCTTGGTCAAATAGCCCTTGGATGTGTGTTTGGAGTCATTGTGCTGTGAAAAAATAAATGATGGTCCAACTAAATGCAAACGGTGGTTGAAACCTAAGATCTCAAATTTGGACTCATCAGACTAAAGCACAGATTTCCATTGTTCTAATGTCCATTCTTTGTGTTCTTTAGCCCAAAAAAGTCACTTCTACTTGTTGCCTGTCCTTAGCAGTGGTTTCCTAGCAGCTAATATACCATGAAGGCTGCTGCACACAGTCTCCTCTTTCCAGTTGTTATAGAGATGTGTCTGCTGCTAGACATCTGTGTGGTATTGACCTGGTCTCTAATCTCAGTTGCTAACCTACGATTTCTGAGGCTGGTGACTCAGATAAACCTATCCTCTGCAGCAGAGGTGACTCTTGGTTTTCCTTTCATGCGGCAGTCCTCGTGTGAGCCAGTTTCTTGGTAGTGCTTGATGGTTTTTGCAACTGCACTTTTAAAGTTTTCCCAATTTTTTGGACTGATTGACCTTCATTTCTTAAAATAATGATGGCCACTTGTTTTTCTTTACTTAGCTGCTTTTTTTCTACCATAATACAAATTCCATCTGACTTCTGCACAACACAACTGATGGTCCCAACCCCATTCATAAGGCAAGAAATCCCACTTATAAAACCTAACAGGGCACACCTGTGATGTGAAAACCTTTTCTGGTGACTACCTCTTAAAGCTCATCAAGAGAATGCCAGGAGTGTGCAAAGCAGTAATCAAAGGAAACTTTGCAGAACCTTAAATATAAGACATATTTCCAGTTTGGTCACCTGGATATTCACCAAAGTGATGGGTGAACTCCACTTTTGAGTAAATGATTTTAATTAAAAAGATAAATTGCTGGTGTTGGCTCTATACTTTTGCTTTTTCTGCCTTTACTGTCATTTTAGTGGTGTTTATTTTTCTCCGTAGTCAATGTGAACGTAATCCTTGTCCAATGGACAGCCGGTCCTGTCATCATGCACCAAAGACTATCTCTTTCCATTACCTCTCATTGCCCTCTAATATTCCTACGCCGGTTTCACTTTTTCGTATGGCAACAGCTTCAGCCCCAGGGAGGCCTGGCCCAGACAGCCTGAGATTTGGAATAGTGGGAGGAAATAGCAGAGGGAATTTCGTCATGCAAAGATCAGATCGACAGACAGGAGAACTTATACTTGTCCAAAGCCTTCAAGGACCGCAGACAATAGAAGTGGATGTGGACATGTCTGAGTACTTAGACCGCACATTCCAAGCAAAGCATGTCTCAAAAATCACTGTCTTTGTTTCACCTTACAGCTTTTAGGATTGGTGAGAGACACAACAACATTTGTGAAAGGAGGTACTGTTTCCAGATTGGACATTGGAACTGAATTAGCAATATGTCAAGTTATAGATTTATTTCCAAAAAGTTTTTCTTCCAAAATGTTTGCCATGTCTGTTTGCAACTGTGTTTTATTGCAGTTCCACCAATTCTATATCAAAATTAAAATTTGTTTCTAGCGCACAGTTTGTAAAAAAAAAAAAAAAACCTGCACAAAATTAAAAAGTCATTATTGCTTACTCTGCCTACTCCTAAAAATAGCGCCACATCTGCCTGCAGGTTGTGCGTGGAATTTTAACTCTGGGATATAAGTTTTCCAGGTTAGGACAAGGAAAAACCATTTGCTACCTTTTAAGGCAGTCCCCTTACCTTCAAGTATGACTTTATTTGCATATTTCCCAGAATTCCCTAGTGTAGAATCAATGGCCAGTGCAAGGTGGCCTTTATTGGCAAGTTCTCTGTAAGGAGAAGTCTTACTCCCTGACCCGTCTTGCAGCTCAGTGCGATTGAATTAGGTTGATGTTCTTTTTAATATAACTACATAAGCGTTTGTCAGGTATAGTGATATTTCTGGAACAGGGCAGCCATTTTTCCCTCTACAATTCTCTTGAAAATGTGCCATGGCGAAGCAGTTTTCCTTGAGATATAAGATCACATGGAGATTGTTGTTAAAAGGACAGACAAAGCAAATGAAAGCTTTATAACAACAATTATTTTTAAAGGGAACCTGTGAATCCGTTCATGCTAACCTCTCTGAGAGCAATATAATGTAGTGAATTTATTCAGTTTTGTGACTTCATGTCATCAATTAGTTAGACTTGCAAAGTTTTCTATGCAGAGTAATTCCAGCATTGTAAAGCAGCAGTCCAACATATTCATGAGATGTTGTACTGCCCACCCAGCTCTGATTGATAGCCCCCCCCCCCCTCTATTGCTGTGATAGGGAGAAAGCTGTCAATTAACTGCAGGAGGGTGGGAGAAGCTACATCTCATAAACTGCAGGTATGGCGCTGCAGTGAATAAACTGGAGGTTTTTACACACCAAAGGTTTTTAAACTGAAGATTTTTACGCACAACAGACATATGAGTTCAAGGAGGGAAGCACATAGGGATTATTTTTAAGTGGTCATCTATAGAAATAGCTATAATCTAGAAATAATTCTTTAAATATGGTGTAAAGATGTAAGTCTTTTAAGATTACCTATAAGGCATCCACAAAAAACTTTCTAAATGTATTTTCTTTGCAATATTAATGGATTAGGAACACAGTTTATACAGGCAGAGCTATGCACTTTTTAACTCATAACAAACTGGTGCTTTGACTTTCAATGAATTTATATGAAATGTGGGAATATAGTAAAAGTAGCACAGAAGACAGTGGGATATTGGGCTCTTGTGCTAACACCAGACGACTAGGTTTCTTCAATCTTAGTTTTGTAGACGCACTGCTTTGTAAGTGCAAATAACAGCATGACACATGATATTATTTTTCATAATGAGTTTTAAAAGCCATTCTTCTCTGCTAGATTTTAAATTAAGAATTAAAGGTCTAGCTTTGTTATTTGGAGGCAATATCTCCTAGAGGCTTTTCTTAGTGATGATGTTTTGATTCTGCTATATATGGAGATTTTATTCTCTAAAAGGGATTAGTAATGTGCTTAGAGGGCTGGATCCCCCCTGATGTGATAAAATTACATCAATATATTTGTGGTATACTGTACTCTCTTGGGGTTTGGGGGCTCTGCACCCAAGGACATACATATAATAAAGACATACTATGTGAGGGTGCAGGATTCCTCTCTCCAGATGGACTATATTGTTAAAGGAAAGTGGGTTAGTAATTGACCTAGGATGGAGGGGAGAACAAACACTAGAAGGGAGATTTATCACAAGTGTCTGAGGTAAGACTGATCTAGTTGCCCATGGAAACCAATCAGAGCTCAGCTTGAATTTTATAAAATCGCTGCAGGAAAATGAAAGCTGAGCTCTGATTGGTTGCCATAGGCAACTAGAACAGTCCTGCTCTCAGACAGTTCTGATAACTCAGACTCTTGACTCCCTCTCCCACTATGACCCGGGCCCCTCCTACTGTTAAAATCTTTATATTGAAGCATTTATTTTTAATGATAAATGAAAACATTATATTTTGTGAATTCAAATAAAATTCACACAAATCCAAATCGTGTGCCAATAAGAGTAGATCACCTAGTTTATTGGCAATTCCTCCCTCTACCTATGACTTAGGTTATCACGATGGGGGAAAGACTTATAAGACACATATAGTACATTATCAGCAATCATTTGTATGATAAAATGTTATAATATAAGCTTGTCATTTGTATTCACACAAATGCCTTTATTAACAGCATGCCAATAAAGTTACAAGTGCAGCCAAATGCATGGCTGCAAACCTGAAGATATCCGACATGTTTTGCAAGTATGAATAAATAATACTTGACATATTTTAGTATTTGTAATGTAAATATTAAGAAATAACAATATAAAATGACTCCTGTTTTCCTACTTTCTTTCAATAAATACTTTAATTCAAACTGTATAACCCTTTAAGGACCTGGCCCTTTTTTGTTTTCTCATTTTTATTTTTCACTCCCCACAATCAAAAATCTTTAATTTTTTTTTTTTTTACACGTAAAGAGCTCTGTGGTGGCTTGTTTTCTGCATAACAAATTGCACTTCATAGTGCTGGTATTTATTCTTCCATGCCATGTACCGGGAAGCTGGAAAAGCATTCAAAATGTAGTGGGATTGGTGAAAAAATGCATTTGCAGAATTTTCTCGTGGGCTTGGATTTTACGTCTTTCAATGTGGGCCACAAATGACATGTCTGCCTTATTTTTTGGGTCGGTGCGATCATGGAGATACCAAATTTGTATAGGTTTTATAATGTTTTCATACATTTACAAAAATTAAATACTTGTAGAATTTTTTTTTTATTTTGCCATATTCTGGCGCTAATAACTTTTTTAATCCTTCGGTGTACAGAGCTGTGGGTGGTATTTTTTTTGGTGACTTCTGATGAAGTTTTCAATGCTACCATTTTTAGGACTGTACAACCTTTTGATCACTTTTCATTGAGTTTTTAATATTTTTCAAAATAGGAAAAAAGTGCCATTTTCGACTTTGGGCGCTATTTTCCATAACAGGGTTAAATGAATTGAAAAACTGTTATTATATTTTGACAGAAGGACCATTTTCGGATGCGGCAATACCTAATGTGTTTATGATTTTTACTGTTTATTTATATTTATATCAGTTCTAAGTTTTTTTTATTATAATTTTTTTTAAACTTTTTATTTTTAGTATTTTCAGACTCCCTAGGATACTTTAACCTGATCCTACCATATACTACTGTATGGCAGTATATGGGATGTTTCTCCTCATTCATTACAATGGAATGGATACGATGGATCGCCGCTCCCTGGTGACGTCACGGGGAGCGACGATCCTCGGTAAGATGGTGATCGATCGCGGGTGTTACCGGTAAGTCTTTGCTGTTATATGCAGCCCGTGAGCCCTGTCCATGCACCCGCAGCCGACCCATCACATGCTATTACGTCACGGGTTGTGAAAGGGTTAAACTCATTTAAAACAACACACAATTTAGCTCAGGTTTATTAATTTGTGTACAAAATAAATCATAATTTTAATCATAAAACTCCCAGAACCACTTTTATCAATGGCTTTAGACAGTATTTTTCACACTTTTAAAATTGGTATGACAAATGGGTGTAGTCAGTGCAAAGGGGGTGTATATTTTCAGACAAAGGAAGATACATCTTGATTGGTACAATTAGGCTTATGGCTGGAGATCCATCATAACAGGTAAAATGTCTAGCAATGAATGTGAAAGGTGTGCAATGCATACATGATATATAATACTGCATATATCCTATACAGTATCATACAAATAGAGCAGCTGAGAGACACTCAACTATTGTTCTTCGCTTGTGATTGAGAAATCTGTATTATCGGCCAAGGCTGTAAAATGAGAATGTGTCTCCAGCCAATATATAATCAAAATAATTCTTGGATAAAAAATTGTCATTGAAAGTTGCCAAAAGTATAAAATCCCCAAAAGCATAATTCCACAAAATATAAAGACTCTGTTTGAACAGTTGTTGTTATAAATGACTCTTTATATAACTGTAGTATACATGAAGACACGGTATAAATCACTTGCAAATAAACCTTGAATAGAATCTGTTATTCTTTTGGGATATTTAAAGAATAAATTCCTGTAGAAATAGAAAAGCAAAAAATGTAACTGTAGCCACAAAGGACTAAAACAACAATAGGATAGAAGAAGAAACTTTAGCCCCTGGGGTTAACACAAGGAAATGACCCTTGGCAACAATACATAAACCTCCTCCAGTACCAGAGCATTCAGAATTTGAAACTTAATACTTATAGTATTGAAGAGTCAGAATCTCTCTACTCGTCCAAAGTTCTATCCACATGTGCGGAACTAGCAACCGTAGCATCTTCCACTGCGCCAAAGGTGTCATGGCAGCCAAGACTAGTTGACACACAGTATTGATGAGTGTAGAACTGTAGGCAGGTATTCTTCTACATTCCTCTTTTTAATAATCAACATCTGTTGGTGTGAGTGTGGTCAAGAAGGCAACATTCTAGACATCCCTTGCCACAACAGGGCTACCTGTAATTGCATGGCAACACCTGTATTTTCTATTCTTTATCTCCTTAACGACACATCACAGAATAGTACATTACTACAATCGTACATTACAACTGTATGCAGAGGGGTGTCCTCTCTTCATACATACCCTTATACATACGCTGCTGGTGTGGATCACAGGAGTTAGCCATTTAAATGCAGATGAGGTCATTGGGGGATGACAATCCATTCCTATTACAGCCTGGAGTCTCCAGAAGACTGTTACATAAATCAGTGGAAAAATCAACATATACCACAATACAGTTGTATTGAAGTATATAAGGAATCAGACCGCAGGGTTCAAGTACCTTGGTGGACCATAAAACAATTTAATAAAAACCTAAAAGTTCAAATCACCCCCTTTCCCTAGAACTGATAAAAAAATAAAGAAACAAATAAATATAAAACTGCTCACTATTTTTCCATTTTGCAACAAATAAAAATTTTAACAAAAAGTTATAAAAGATTGTACAGTCCCCAAATTGTTAACAATGGAAACGCCATTTTGTCGTGCAAAAAATGACAGGTTTACACACTGGTTCATACCACTGAAGTATGACAAGGTTATTAGCATCAAAATATGTCGTATATATGCGAATATGTGAAAAGAATTAACCAAAAAATTTAGCATTTTAATGTACAATAAAAACCTATGTCAATTTTGTATCCCTGAGATTGTACCACTCCAAAGTAAGTAAAGTCAAGGAGTCATTTGGAGCTCACAATGAACGCCATAAAAACAGAGGCATATTGCATGGGATATTGAATGGTGCCACTCGGAAGTACAATTGGTTCAGGGTCAGTCTGGCCCTTCAGGGGGCTGATGAATACCCCATCTGTGGCAGGGCCCCCTCCATGGGAGGCCCCTGCCAGTGGCTGCAATAGTACTGGATGCGGCCAAAAACAGCTGCTCGAGTACTATCACTGAACACAGCTGAAATACTGAGTGCAATGCCGTCCAGTGCTTTCCGGCACATGACGCACCCAGACCCTAGATGCGTGGCCGCTTCAAGGCGTCATTGCGCGCCTGTGTATCTCTCCCAGCGACACCAGCGTCAGGAGTCGGACACAGGATGAGGTGAGTAAAGTTTTTTTTTTTTTGCTGTTGGCAAAAGGGAGGGGCAGGGACCTTAATAAAATATGGAGGGAAGGGGACCTTAATAAAATATGGAGGGGAGGGGGGCCTCAATAAAATATGGAGGGGAGGGAGGGGGGAGTATGGAATTGCAGTGTGCATGGGGGGCCTTAATAAAATATGCAGGAGGGGTGGCAGTGTGTATCATTGTATCATAGTTTATACTGTTGAAAAAAGACACTTGTAAATCAAGTTCAACCAAGCAAAGGAAGGGATTGGATGAGGAAGGGATTTAGGGGAAACAATTCTATATAACAGTGATGGCGAACCTTTTAGAGACCGAGTGCCCAAACTCCAAACCAAAGTCCATGTAATCATCGCAAAGTGCCAACATGTCTATTTAGCCTAAAATCACACCATACCACTCTATAAGGGACATATAACACTGCTACATGATGACCATTACCAGTACAACAAGATAAATACCACCATACTGATAATAAACAGACCACTAAAGAAAGTCCAACATGTACAGCGGAGAACACTACCCCCATCCAGTGAGGAACACTACCCCCATCCAGTGAGGAACACTACCCCCATCCAGTGAGGATCACTACCCCCATCCAGTGAGGATCACTACCCCCATCCAGTGGCAATATGAAGGATTTTTGAATTCGGCAGGGGGTGTGTAGGGTAATGTGTATGTTGTAGGGTGGAGGGTGGGTGCACTGAACAGCAAATCTACATGCAATCAGGCAGGTGAATTTACCATCAAATCACCACATATGACAGATGTCTGTGGCCACACACACATACGTATATACATATATATACTGCCCTTGGTCTGGAGCTCTGGGCACCTGTGCCATTCTGTCAGTGAGGGCAGTATAGCGCACCCCAGGGTCACTGGCAGCATGGCACAGTGACAGGAGAACTGGACCAGGGGCAGTATACATGTGGCCACAGACATATGTCATACAGGGCAGTTTGGGACACTAAACAATAAGCACCTACAGTTGTTCAGTGTCCCAAAGCTGCCTGCCTGCCTGCTGCCAGTTTAATACACACAGAGCAGCTGCTGCCCTCCTGCTGCACTCCTCTGTACTCACTGGGCACTGGCTGCTGTCTCACTCTCCTCCTGTTCCCGGGCTGAAGGGGGAGGGAGTGGAGGGGCGGGCACTGACCTGCTGCTGTGTCTCTAGGCAGCACTAATGAGCACAGAGCAGGTCAGACGCAGCCTTCAGTGAAAGAGATCACTGGAGCTCTCGGCAATCGGCAGCTTTTCCTGCCTGCCGGGAGTTGTAATGATTTATATATAGACAGCAGGGGAGATGGTCCGCGTGCCCACAGAGAGGGCTTGGTGTGTCCTCTCTGGCACGCGTGCCATAGGTTCGCCACCACTGCTATATAACATAACCATCAATGTTATTTAGGTGTAAAAAGGCACCCAGGCCCTTCTTGAAGCTCTCTGCTGTCCCTGAGGCAGGCTATTCCATAGATTGACAGTTCTCATAGTAAAAAAGCCCTGTCGCCTCTGATTAAACCTTTATTTCTCCAGACAGAGACGGTGCCCCCTTGTCTTTTGATTTGATTTAATCTGGAACAACTTTCCACCATATTTTTTGTATGGACCATTCATATATTTATATAAATTAATCATGTCCCCACGTAGTCGTCTCTTTTCCAGACCAAATAAATCTAGTTGTTTTAATCTTTCCTCATAACTGAGACCGGTGCCCCAAACTGGACAGCATATTCCAGCATATTAGTTTTGCTCAGTAAAATTGAGCAAAGATAAGAAAACCTATATAAATGAGGTATCACCATAATCATAGTGCACCAGAGAATAAATATAAAATATTAGTTTTACATTATGATCATCAGGGGGTGCTAAAATCCCAAATAAAAATGTATGATTTTGTTTGTGTCCCCCTTTAAATAGTTAATAAAATCTCATGAATAAGCTATAGACCCCAAAAATGAATTATATTTACAAATGTTTCTCACCCCGCAAATAATAAGCCTCATATGTTCACATTACCAAACAAATGTAAATTTTATAGCCTGTACATTGTGACAAATACAAATCTGCTGTGAATGGCGCTGCTTCCATTCTATGCCCGGCCGTGCGCCAGTACAGGAGTTTACCACCACATATGGGGTATCCCTACACTCGAGAGAAATTGGGCATTAAACTTTGCAGAGCGTTTCATCATTATTCATTAAGAAACTGTCAGTTTTGGTCTAAATTAATTTATTTTCCCCCAAAATTCTAAAGTTTCTAAATCGCAGGTTCATATTGTTTAAACCCATGTGAAACACTTAAAGGGTTAATGGACTTAATAGAAGTTGTTATACATACATTAAGGGGTGAAGTTTCTATAGTGGGGTAATTTATGGGTTTTATTATTATTTAGGCCTTTCAAAGTCACTTGGAAGCTGAGTTGTCCCTCAAAATATGAGTTTTGGCAATTTTCATGAAAATTAGAAAAATCGCACCAAGTTCTGCGCCTCATAACATTCTGGAAAAAGGAGAGGATGCATAAAATATCATTTCAACATAAAGAAAACATTAATTCTATGTTAATTATCAAGCTTTTGGGGTAGTTTTATTTTCTCTCTGGAAAGCGGAACATTTTAAACTTTGAAAATGAAGAAATTTTACACACTTTTGCCAAATTTTTATTTTTTTTCAGAACGAAACACAAAACTTATCATTTAAATTTTACAACTAACATGAAGTACAATGTGTCACGGGAAAACAATCTCAAAATCACCTGGATATGTTAAAGAGTTCCGAAGTTCTAACCAATTATCATGATACATGTCAGATTCGAAAAATCGAGTTGGTCATTGAGCTGACAACTAGTGCCGGTGATAAGGGGTTAATTTTCCACAGTTATTTATCTGATTTAAAGTAATTTTACTGGCAAATAGATCCTCACTATTGTTTTGTAACTTGTGGATCTCCTTATCCACTGCCTTAGTCCCCCATACACCACCCACCTCACCACCCACCAACATAACCTGCCCCCTCTGTGACCTGTCTACCCCTTTTGTGTCCCCCCCCCAGATCCTAGTTTAAATACTCCACCACCCCTGCTAGGATCTTCTCTCCCAGCACAGCAGCCCCCCTTCCATTTCGGTGCAAGTTATCTGCGGTAAAAAACAGCTTGTACCGCAGTGAAAAGTCAGCCCAGTGCTCTATAGGAACCCAAATCCCTCTGCTCTACATCAGGATCTGAGCCATGCATTTAACTCCCTGAGCTCCCACTGTCTGCTCTGTGTAGTGCATAGCACAGGTAGAATCCTGGAGAATACTACCTTGGAGGTCCTTCCCTTAAGATTTGAACCAAATTACTTAAAACTATTCTTCAGGCTCCTCCACCTTCCATCTATTCTGTCATTGGTACCGACATGGACCACGACAGCTGGGTCATCCCCAGCCCCTCCCAGTAATTTATCCACCATTTCTACCACATGCCAAACCCTGGCACCAGAGAGACAGCAAACCATTCGGCTGAGGCGGTCTTGGAGACAAATTATTCTATCCGTCTTCCTGATTATAGAGTCCCCTACAACCACTAGCTGCCTTGGCTTACCTGCACTCCCATCCACCCTACTACTAGCTGGTCTGCTCCCCCGGCTGTTAGGGAGAGCAGGATCCGCTAGAGCTGCCATTTCTGACACTGACGTCATTACATCATTGCACAATTTTGCTCGGAATTGGCCTTCCTTTTCTTTGACCCCTTTCTACCCCCTCTATTTACAATAACCCAGCTACTCATCTGGCCTCTCCACCCTCAACTTCTACCCCGCTTATTGCTTGCTCAGTGAGCAGCATACTCCTATCAAGATTGTCGATTGCTCGCAGAGGTGCAATATCTTCCTCCAGATTTCTAACACCAGCTTCCAGTAGAAAAATATGAACACATCCAGTGTATACATACAGCAGAGTGTGTACTGGAGCATACCACCAATCTTGCTAGCCATATCCTAGTTACAAAACTGTAAGGAGTGTATAATGAAGAAATATAAAATGTAGATTACTTACAGTTCTGTGGCCTCCTCTTTTTCGAACTCCACTTTTTTCAATAAAATATGGAGGGGGGTGGCAGCACACACAAAAATCCACTTATGCTCACAAGCCACTTAGAAGCACAAGCAAAATGAGCAAGCTCAAAACTGAGTTACTTCCACTTAATTTATCAGGTGAGAGCACCTCCATCCTCCCAATTAGCAGACCAGGCAAAGAAAGGAAAAAAAAGCTATTTAAATTGTGACACTAAGAAAAAGTGCCTTGCTATTACTTATATACTCAGTCCACAATCACCCAAACCACAGATTCACTTTTAGCACACACAAAAATCAGCTTTTTTCAACTCCACTTATGCTCACAAGCAACTTAGAAGCACAAGCAAAATGAGCAAGCAGCCTAAATAAAATATGGAGGGGGTGGCAGTGTGTATGGGGGGGCAGTGTGTATGACATTGTTTTATCCAGGTGACATTATACTGTAAGTAACTGTGGAATTTTTAGGGGCGCAGTGAGGGGGATCTTCTCAGAGCTGAACACATCTGCCAGAAAATTCTGCAACCAGATTTTACAATGATTCTGGATGTGAAGGAGAAGACATGTCACCTGTGAGGTAAGAGATCCAGCTAATGTACTGGTTTATCTATAGCAGTGGTGGCGAACCTATGGCACAGGTGTCAGAAGCAGCACTCCGAGCACTTTCTGTGAGCACCCAGGCCATTGCCCCAGCACACCAGACAGGACTCAAAATCATAATTATTTAAGCATATGATGTTTATATGGAGGGGAACAATCAGTTTGGTTGCCAGCACATCCTGTTGATTTTATGATTGAAATTTGGCTTAAACATCACAAATCCATGAATCCAGCCTACATTGTGTCTAGAGTTCCGGTTCACTTACAGATATGGCCATGCAGTACCAAATCATTTTATATTGTGACAAAGACATGGTATTTGATGATGCTGCACTTTTACTGTGATATACTTATGTCATTGCTCCATCCACAAATATAAGTAGTACAAGTCCATTTATTTGAAAACATTCTTTTATTATTTTTTATATCCAGTGTTATTGAGTTTCCTGAATTGGGTAAGGAAGAAATGCAACTCAAACCATAGATTTGCCTTACTTATTCCACATTTAGACAACAGACCACAATATCCTCCCACATTGGAAAGTTTCCTACGTTATGGGAATCCAGATGACAACACAAAACACATATATTATACACAAACTTGTGTCACAACTTGTGGTTTCTAAATATTTTAATGAGAAGACTGTGTATGTCATCCGTAGGATGGCCTATTCTCACACTGCCAGGATTTTAATCACAAACAGTAACTGTAGTAATATGTTAAAACTAGCTCTATTTGTGCTATATTATGGGTTTATTCTACCCCTATAACAACTATATACAGTCCAGCTATAACAACTATATACAGTCTCCCTATAACAACTATATACAGTCCCCCTATAACAACTATATACAGTCCCCCTATAACAACCATATACAGTCCCCCTATAACAACCTTATACAGTCCCCCTATAACAACTATATACACCCCCCTCTAACAACTATATACACCCCCTCTATAATAACTATATGCAGATTCCTATTATTCCTATATAATCCCCCAATAATTACTATATGCAGACCTAGATAAAATACTAAAATTGTACTCACCCTCCATCGTTCCCCCGATGTGCGCCGTCCTCATCCTCCCTCGCGGTGTCAGGGTGAATGTAAACAAAGATGGTGGTGCCCTGCTGCAGGCCGTGCCGTGAGTCGCAGCGCGGTGATGTCACGCGATGTGACGTCACAGAGCAGCAGGGCGCCATCTTTATTTACTTTCGATCGTCTATGGCAGAGCAGGGAACTTATTTTTCTCTCGCTCTGCCATAGACCAAAGGCAGACACAACGCCGGGATTTGGCCCACGGCCCGAATCGCCCCAATTTGGTGGCCTATAGCATGTTATTCACATGGAATCTAACAAACAAAAACTCGGGTGGCTCCAGATGATAATTGGCGCTGTATTATGAAGATATCATACATTTCATATGTAAAGTTTTAGACTCTTGCTTTTATTACAGTGTTCTTCACTAGTACATATACTCTTTTTAAAACCCTTCATCTTGATCTTACTCTTGTGATCAGGGCTGTGGAATTAGCCAAATTTATTACTCTGGTCCCAACTCTTGGCTCTTGTATGATAACTTTATTATTTTCACATGCATTATATTAATGCATACATCATATTTTGATCATACTTATAATCATACAGTTTTGTTACATAAATACAGATATAATTAAAAACTTGCACTTGTACAGTTGATAGAAATATGGATAACCCCCCCCCCCCTTTATTTTCCACCTGACAATAGTCTCAATATTATAAGCTTGTCCAGGTGCTATGAAAGAAACAGGGAAACGAGAGAGAAGCAACAACAATAAGGCACAATTTGGTCAAGCATAGCTATGATTAAGAGCATGTAATACTTCTTTTGCCCAAAACGTGTCAGCTGTTAGGTACAGATAGTCATGTCTTTGCATTTTAAGATGTTTGAATAGGAAGTTATCATTTTTACCTGCGGAGCTGGACCCATTTTTCCTATTTAGTTTTATGGCTGCAGTCCAGGCAGCCTGTGCCTGGGCGCCGAATCAATTGGACTCAGCTGAACATGGCGATAGGATGAGCTGTGGATTTGATTTTAACTAATACCCCATTGCTACTGTCTCTGTTATATTGTGCATGGTTGGATCATGATGTGGTATTACCAGTATTTAAACTTCATATTCCTACCCTTATTATACCATTGGTTTTTGAATGAGGCCATGACCCCTTGAATGCCCCTTGATGACTAACCATCATCATGATGCACCCATTGGTAACATATGGGTTATTCATAAAAAGTATATTTAGGGTATATTAGTGAGCTTAGCGGCTCATTGTAAAAAAGAACAGACAGAATTACAGTCCAAGCTAGAAAGGAGATTTCTGAGATTAGAACAGGCTAACCAAATCTCCATCTCATTGTAATTTTATAGACAAATCTATGAGACTAAACTGCAATTACAAACAGTCTCAGGCCACGTTTTGTCATTTTGCTAATAAAATGGACATGATGTTGGCATGTAAATTACGCCAGAGGGAATCCATTAATACAGTTTTCTCTATCCAAGATTCACGAGGCAACATCACCTCCCATCCTAATGGAATAAATTAAGAATTTTATAACTTTTATAGTTCTCTCTACACTCAAATCCAGCCTGCTAGTCAAATCCAGCTTTCTCTCCTCCGTTCATCTCCCTACTTCCTACAGAACCAGCTATCTCAGACTATTAAAAATATTAAAATAGTGAAGGCCCCGGGGTCAGATGGTATGTCCGCACTGTATTTTGAAAAATTCTCCCCTATTCTTTTACCACATATTCTTTCCTATTGCAATGCTATCCTGAAGGGAGTACAAATCCCTCGTCAGTTTTACCTGGTGCATGTGGTAGTTATCCTAAAATCTAAAAAAGACCCCTAAAAACTATTGCCCCATATCCCTACTTAATTTTGATCTTAAATTTCATACCTCTGTAATGGCCCATAAGATAAACCAGTTCCTCCCTTCACTGAACCACAAGGAGCAAGTGGGATTTATCCCTACAAGGAAAGCCCCTGATAACATTAGAATAACCCTTAGTCGCATAAAAAATATCTTATCGGAATAGTCCCTGAGCGTTTCTTTGGGTCTCCACGCCCTGAGTAATCCTTAAATGCTCACCATGCTGTTATTTGCTGTTTAGCAGTTTTTATTTATCAAAAATATATCAATTGTTACAAGCATTTTAGGAAAAACATAATCACCCAAGTGTGAAAGTCCATATAATCAAGTGTGAACTTCAGGGAGACGGGCTGAGCACATCATGTAATTACTCCATTAAGGAGGATGGCATCCAGAACATCATGTGACGTTTTGGGGCGTGGCCCGTTCTTCAACTGATCCAGAAGTTGGTCCAGAAATTAATTGAGAGCATGCCAGGGAGACAAACCAGAGGGCAACAGATCATGTGAAAATATAATATTTGTGTCATTCTCAAAACTTATGGCCATGACTGTACTCTTGAAATTTGCTAGTGTCTCGGGACTAACAAGTTAGGCCCTATCCATAAGATAGGACCTAGCTTTCTGATCGGTGTCTTATTGATGAGACCCCCACAGATCCCAAGAACACAGGGGTCCGACCTCGTCGACCCTCGTCGCTTCCCGAGGGGAATGGAGTAGATGGCTGTGCATGTCTGTTCTGCTCATTAATTTCTAAGGAGCTGATGGAGATTGCAGAGTGCAGTGCTTGGAGGTACCTTAGACTGCATTCAACCCCGTTCTCATGCTCTGTGGGGGTCTCATCAGTGAGCCCCCCACGATCAGCAAGTTAGACCCTATCCAGTGGTCCGATTACTTACTCCAAGCGTTGAATAATCCCCCTACCTCTGAATGTCTATGCATTAACCAACTATTACACTTCTTAAATACCTTGTCAAATTCTAATTCTTTACCCAGTCCTACTATCTATGTATGTATGCGCAACATTAAATGCCCCTCCATCAAGGTTAAATTCACAATAATGGAGAAATGGGAAGACTTGGGTTGCACTCTTTCCCTTCAAAGATAGTATCATTGCTGCAATGCTCTATCTAGGTAGTCATCAGGACTTTCTAACTGAAACCTCTTTAAAATTACTACATACAGCATATCTAGTACCATCTTGATTACATAAATGTTATCCCCATGTCTCTGACTTATGCTTTAGGGGCTGCCCATAAGTCAGCAACCATCATCATTTTTGGTGGACATGCCCAGTTGTGGCTAATTTATGATCTGATGTTCGTAATCTGCTGTCCTTCATTCTCTCCACCGACCTGAATACTGGCCCTAATGTCCTATTATTGGGCAGCAAACCTCCTGGGGTAAATAACAAAACATATTGTTTTATCCAGTTTTTGGCAATGGCCACAAAAATTCGTATTGGGGCCTGGTTGAGATAGCAATCTCTTTCACTAGAGGCAGTTATTACCTGACTCTGTTTATTAATGAGAAAATTGAGGCCACTAGAAAAGACAGACTGGAGCATTTCCACAATATAGTGCAGCAATGTATATAGTTCTCAGCCTTCCCTACTTTGACCAGGGTGCTGCAACTATCTCCATGGAATACTGTAAACCATTGTCTAACAAATAGAAAGTAAACACACTGGTATACGTAGTATGAGACTGCCCATCTGTGGGCTAAATAAATGTAGTACTGGTACTGGTATGTACTGGTATGTTGTACTGGTCTCCCCCACACCTCTATCCCTCCCCATCCTCTTCCCATTGTCTCTTCCCTGTTGTTTCACAGGTCTTTGTCCTTTTGTCATTGCTTGTTGTATTTGTATTGTTGGTTTTTCTGTGTTTATTTATTGTTTTACTATAACTTTGTTACTAATTGTGATGGAATATGCTCATAAAATACTCTGTAAGTAGCCCCCTGCGTGGGGAACCTATGGCTGTAGTGTCCTGTACAGCTTTCATGTTCACATTCTTTAATTAAATATTTTGGAAACTAAAGAAAAGGGAAGGGAATTTGATCTTGATCTGCAGCTTGCCTTACCTGCCTCTATCTCTGATTCTGTAGCCTTTACAGAAAAGCCTGATAGGTTTGAAAATTCTCTTCTTTAATCTGATACCATGTTGCTATCTGCTATAGAAACATGGATATAGGCATCTAAAGTGACACTCCCCTTCCAGCCTCTGTGGCTGACTATTTTCCTGCAAAAGATGCCATTTTTGCTTGACTTTGGAGATTTCATTCATTCTAAATGGGTAAAGATATTTCATATCATGGGGTGCTACTAGTTTAGAGGGTTAAATGTAGGTGTAAGCTTCCCTTTAAAATCCAAGCAAAGGGGGATTTATCCTCCTTCAAAGTGGTATTTCCAAGGACATATGAAAGGATAGTACTACAAACCATGTGGTGTGAACCAGAATGCCACAGTTTATTGCCAAGCCATAGGCATGTGTATCAATTTATGATGTCTTTATATGGTTCAAAATCCTCTGAAACATGAAACATTTAGAACTCTTTGTTTAATATTTTTGGAATAAATCTATAAGAATAAGTATGTTCCTTTTTTATTCATGTGACTTGTGGTTTTAATGCTAAAAATATTTCCATGAAATTTATGTACACACATGACAAGGCTTCTGTTTAGGTTTTAAATGCTTCCATTTTAATTTGAAGAGTATGAAAGTGTCCAACAGAGAACCTTAATTAATATTAAGTGCTCATTTATAAGCATGTATATAATTTTTAAAATGATCTTTTCACACTTTGGCCAGTAGCAACGAGAAGATGGCTTTCAGGGTCAGAGGTGGTGTACTCACTGAACCACTGCAAGCGATGACGTAAGCTAACACCTGGGAGTGGAGTCTAAGTGGCACCCGGTATTTACCAGAGCCCGCCGCAAAGCTGGTTGGACTATACAATGCCTTGGCTCCACAGGCACCGTGGTAGCCAAGGCATTGTATAGAATCGCCAGGCAAAATCAGAGTTGTGGACAGGCAGCACAGGATCAGAGTCGGGGACGTAGCAGAAGGTCCAGACAGGCGGCAAGGAATTAAGGTCAAACGTAGCAGAAGGTTACAACAGATAATACTCAAGAATTGCAACAGGAACGCTTTCTCTAAGGATATGAGGCCGAAAGATCCGGCAGGTGTCACAGGAAGAAGCCAGCTACTTATCAGGTTAGGCGGCAGCACCCAACCAACTGGATAAGTTGAAGGGGTCCTGGATGCCTTGAAATTAAAAATACCACATGTAATGGTAGGATTCTTGGGATGGAATGTTGATCCAGTGATTTATTCATCTGGAGTCCTTTTTGTGCAACTTTTCTAGAGTGTTTGTTTTGGGTAGTCTGCTTTTTTTATTTATCAAAACGGTGTACGGCTGTTGATAAATTTTGAAACAGTTTTGTTGTATTTACAGTAAACTGACAATTCTGACAAAGACAGAGCTAATTTTTCACATTGTAGCAGGTAACAAGTCAGTATTTAACAAGTTGCTTTATAGTGGCAAAATGTGCCTGAAAACATGGCTGAATTGTATCAGCAGCACCTAGTTTCAAAATTTGCAAGCCAACATGCCAGTTAAATTTCTCTTCTATCAGCTCCGAATCCCTACTGTCGAATCAGTGGCCGCAAACATGAGGCTAGGAATAAGAATTTGTTCATCTTTTTCTGCTTGGTAGGCTTCTTTTGTTTCTGTAGAATGAAACAACACCTTCTCTAAAGGTTTAACATCATCATTCAAATGCATTCAGAATGTAGAACGGAAGCCTTAGAGCAGTGATGGCGAACCTTTTAGAGACCGAGTGCCCAAACTCCAAACCAAAGTCCATGTAATCATCGCAAAGTGCCAACACGTCTATTTAGCCTAAAATCACACTATACCACTCTATAAGGGGCTTATAATACTGCTACATGATGACCATTACCAGTACAACAAGATAAATACCACCATACTGATAATATACAGACCACTAAAGAAAGTCCAATATCAGCAGTTATATCACAAAGCAGGAGCAAATGCAGCGGGGAATACTACCCCCATCCAGTGAGGAACACTACCCCCATCCAGTGAGGAACACTACCCCCCATCACGTGAGGATCACTCCCCATCCAGTGAGGATCACTACCCCCATCCAGTGAGGGACACTACCCCCACCCAGTGAGGGACACTACCCCTATCCAGTGAGGATCACTACCCCCATCCAGTGAGGATCACTACCCCCATCCAGTGAGGAACACAACCCCCATCCAGTGAGGATCACTACCCCCATCCAGTGAGGATCACTACCCCCATCCAGTGAGGAACACTACCCCCATCCAGTGAGGAACACTACCCCCATCCAGTGAGGAACACTACCCCCATCCAGTGAGGATCACTACCCCCATCCAGTGAGGATCACTACCCCCATCCAGTGGCAATATGAAGGATTTTTGAATTCGGCAGGGGGTGTGTAGGGTAATGTGTATGTTGTAGGATGGTGGGTGCACTGAACAGCAAATCTACATGCAATCAGGCAGGTGAATTTACCATCAAATCACCACGTATGACAGATGTCTGTGGCCACACACACATACGTATTTACATATATATACTGCCCGTGGTCTGGAGCTCTGGGCACCTGTGCCATGCTGTCAGTATAGCGCACTCCAGGGTCACTGGCAGCATGGCACAGTGACAGGAGAACTGGACCAGGGGCAGAATATATGTGGCCACATACATGTGTCATACAGGGCAGTTTGGGACACTAAACAATAAGCACCTACAGCTGTTCAGTGTCCCAAAGCTGCCTGCCTGCTGCCTGTGTAATACACACAGAGCAGCTCCTGCCCTCCTGCTGCACTTCTGTACTCACTGGGCACCGGCTGCTGTAAGCTCCGGCAGTTCCCTCTCACTCTACTCCTGTTCCCGAGCTGAAGGGTGAGGGAGTGGAGGGGCGGGCACTGACCTGCTGCTGTGTCTCTAGGCAGCACTAATGAGCACAGAGCAGGTCAGACGCAGGCTTCAGTGAAAGAGATCACTGGAGCTCTCGGCGATCGGCAGCTTTTCCTGCCTGCCGGGAGTTCTAATGATTTATATATAGACAGCAAGGGAGATGGTCCGCGTGCCCACAGAGAGGGCTCGGCGTGCCCTATCTGGCACGCTTGCCATAGGTTCGCCACCACTGCCCTAGGGGCTTAATGAAACCTTAAGCTTTGCATCCTTCATTGAGACTTAGGGATGCTGAGATTGATCTTAGTCTAACTCCGCCTGTGGCACCCGATCTCTTCTGGGAAAGACCTCTGCCTTCTTTCTCAAACTACTAGATATGTTCATCTTGAGTATATTCTAATAAGAATAATAATTATGACTCTGCCGGAAATATCATGCAAAAGTACCATACGTATTGTACACTGTTTCTATATTTACTGTTGTTTTTTGAAGTGCATCCAAACCAAAGCCCAACCCCTGGGATTAAACTGAGGATTCTGTCAGGATCCCAGTTAAGGTATAACACATAATTATATTGCAATGCAAATAGTTAGTGAAAGCTGAAAGGCATATTTCCAATGCAACTGTAATGGGCTTTTGCAAGCTCTTTTTAGTGAAAATGAGGTCCCTGGTGACAGGTTCCCTTTAACAATCCTGTTTGGGCTCTGGTTTCAGTACCGAACGTGGTACTGGCACCAATTGCATGTGTTAACTATTTAAATGCATTTAAATTGATGTGACGTGTGCAAGCTGGTACTAGCGTGCCAGCATGCAGGGTGCAGCTATTTTGGGGAGTGCTCCCTTGACGTCATTGGGGAGCAAAGTGCAGTGTTGCTGCCATGTCAATGCCTCCAGATCAATATATGTGTCACTGATGACTTTGCAGGTGGCATTTAAACAGTTAGTCCCCACCACTGTGCCAGTACAGTTCATGGACTTTGCTCCCCAGGTCTGCTTTTCACTAATCCTGATAATTCCAGGTCACTTCTGAAGCCCATCACTGGCCTCATGGTAACCTAGTGCCTAAGCAACACAACTGAATAGCCTCAGCTGCAAAGTGCTGTTTTTTGTCAAGCTCATTACAGAGGCCTGTGATTGGCTGATGTTAACCGGAAGGAACAGGATGTCACTGCTGATGTCATCTGAGGGATCTGAACACAGAGGAACACTGGAATAAACAAAAGGGAAGTAGAAATAATTAAGTTGGACAACCACTGTATTGAACATCTAACAGTGTATGTAATATATTGTATAAAGTATAAATATGTTATACATATATGTATATTCCCCCCTTCCCCATTCTGACAGAAAGCTCAGCAGGTGTTAACAACATTTCCATGCCCATTTTTCCATGCAAAGAATTTTTCAGAATGTACTTTGATGTGTTTTTGTAGCATAATCTAAAATGCTTATGTGTAATTTTACCCTCAACTAGGTATCCAGGGATTTTATTGCAAATGATTGCACCTCACAGTCTTGTGATGTATATGTGTTGGTTTAATGAATTATTTGAGCCTTCCCTTAGCCCTTGTGTCTGATGTTATCTACCTAACTTAGACTCCTATTCTAAGTGTGTCTTGTGTTTGACCTCCTCTGTCTAGTGAAGCTTAGACTCTCCTGGCTTCTTCCTCAGATTGGGCTTCTTTTGTTTCTGTAGAATGAAACAACACCTTCTCTAAAGGTTTATTCCAGGAATAAGCATTATTAGTATATTATACATTAAAATATAATGTAATATGCAATTAATTTTTAATTCTGCTCCCCTTGGCAGAAAAATTATCTGGACATATATTATGATGATGATAATCCTTTAATTTGCTCTATTCCTTTCTCCTACAGTAGAAGGATAGAAGGATAAAAGATGGTTGTTCACTGGGCTGGTCATATGTCACATGACATGTCCTGGCCTTGTCACAGGTGCTCCTGCTACCCATGCCTCAGGTCGCGGGTGCACCTGTGTACCACCATGTTGGCTGCAGGCTTATGCACCCGTCCACACTTCAGCAACGGCTCCAGTGGTTTGTAAAATTTAAAGGAGAGAGCTAATTTTTAACATAGTAAGGAATTCCTTCAACCAAATATGTAATGTGTGAGTTGCTGGATTACCCATTATCTCACGATTCTGCAGGCAATACACAACACTGAGCTTGATTTTGGTTTCCATGTACTTATACATTTCTGTATATATACATACACATATACACTCACCGGCCACTTTTTTAGGTACACCTGTCCAACTGCTCGTTAACACTTCATTTCTAATCAGCCTATCACATGGCGCCAACTCAGTGCATTTAGGCATGTAGACATGGTCAAGACAATCTCCTGCAGTTCAAACCGTGCATCAGTATGGGGAAGAAAGGTGATTTGAGTGCCTTTGAACGTGGCATGGTTGTTGGTGCCAGAAGGGCTGGTCTGAGTATTCAGAAACTGTGATCTACTGGGATTTTCACGCACAACCATCTCTCGGTTTACAGAGAATGGTCCAAAGAAAAAAACATCCAGTGAGTAGCAGTTCTGTGGGCGGAATACCTTGTTGATAACAAAGGTCAGAGGAGAAGGGCAGACTGGTTCGAGCTGATAGAAAAGGCACAGTGACTCAAATCGCCACCCGTTCAACCAGGTAGGCAAAGAGCATCTCTGAACGCACAGTACGTCGAACTTGAGGCAGATGGGCTACAGCAGCAGAAGACTACACCGGTGCCACTCCTTTCAGCTAAGAAAGGAACTGAGGCTACAATTTGCACAAGCTCATCGAAATTGGACAGTAGAAGATTGGAAAAACGTTGCCTGGTCTGATGATCTCGATTCGCTGCGACATTCGGATGGTAGGATCAGAATTTGGCATCAACACCTGAAAGCATTGATCCATCCTGCCTTGTATCAACGGTTTCAGGTGGGGTGGTGGTGTCATGTGTGGGGAATATTCTTGGCACTCTTTGGGCCCCTTGGTACCAATTGAGTATCGTTGCACGCCACAGCCTACCTGAGTATTGTTGCTGACCATGTCCATACCTATTTATGACCATAATAACCCAACATCTGATGGCTACTTTCAGCAGGATAATGCGCCATGTCATAAAGCTGGAATCATCTCAGACTGGTTTCTTGAACATGACAATGAGTTCACTGTACTCAAATGGCCACACAGTCACCGATCTCAAGCCAATAGAGCATCTTTGGGATGTTGTGGAACGGGAGATTCGCATCATGGATGTGCAGCCGACAAATCTGCGGCAACTGTGTAATGCCATCAGTCAATATGGACCCAAATCCTGAGGAATGCTTCCAGCACCTTGTTGAATCTATGCCACGAAGAATTGAGGCAGTTCTAAAGGCAAAAAGGGGGTCCAACCCGTTACTAGCATGGTGTCCTAATAAGTGGCCGGTGAGTGTATATATATATATATATGCAGTTCAAGACAGTGACACCAAAGTTCAGTCCAAACAGGTGATCAGAACATAAACAAAATCCTACCCGTCTGGGTGCTAGCTAAACAGAGTTCCCCTAACTCACCACTAAAACATAAAGGATGTCGCTGCTCCAGGCACTGGGGTCAGGGCTGTGCGCTCTCCAGCCTCCTTTCAGAGCCAACACTCTCAGGTCTTTTCAGCAGCTTTTTGCAACCTGATTAGGCTGCTCCCACCACCTGTGATCAAGGTGCTGGACAACACAACCTCTGCATTAAATATATCGCCCATCCACAGTTAACCCCTTCAGTGTCTCACATACCCTCTTCCTCTGTTTGACCCTGTGGGGGAGAACACCTTTGGCCATCAGACAGTGGGTACGAGACAGGGCATCAGCATTCCCATGTAGTTTCCCTGCTCTGTGTTCTACTGTGAACTTGAAATTTTGCAACATTAGGAACCACCTTATGACCCTCTGGTTTCTCTATTTAGCCTGACTCATCCAGGTGAGGAGAGAGTGATTACAGGGCCCATTTGATCACTAAGCACTCCTTCTCTAGCCCATTATGCCTAGGAAAGCCCTCACCTGCTTCTTGCTCACAGGTATTTAATTGGGATTTGATGACACCTCGCCTAATACGGTACCCCAGGTAACGGGCATCTTCCAGATCAAATGTTTTTTGTGTATGTGGGCACGCTCAAAAGTCGGTTTCGGAAGTGAATCGCAATTTTAATAACACCTTTCTAGCAAACATAGATAAAATAGATAAAACAATAAACAAATCCTTATTGATAGCAGGTGTAACATCTTAGTGGTAAAACACTGTAGATTTTCTTACAGATGGGTATCTCACACCTTGTATACAAGGGCGATTTGATTTCTAGATGTGTACTGAAGGTGAGGTGTCACACTTATATAGTGGGAGTATGTATCCCGATTGTGTATTGTGACCTGTTTCTATTAGGCATAAAACAAAGTTACATATCAGATGACCGAATAGAAAATGCATGCTTAAAATGACATGCATTTTTATCGGTCGCTGTATGTAACTTTGTTTTATGCCTAATAGAAACAGGTCAAAATACCCATCGGATACATACTCCCACTATATAAGTGTAGACACACTCCACCTTCAGTACACATCTAGAAATCAAATCGCCCTTGTATACATGGTGTGATAGATACCCATCTGTAAGAAATCTACAGTGTTTTTACCCACTAAGATTGTACACCTGCTATCATATTAAGGATTATTGTTATTGTTTTATCTATTTTATCTATGTTTGCTAGAAAGTGTTATTAAAATTGCGATTCACTTCCGAAACCGACTTTTGAGCGTGCCCACATACACAAAAAACATTTTCCAAATTTTTTCATTGGGCCTTTTTGGTGTTAAGACCCATTGTGGTTGCACCCAAAACCGGTTGAACAGAGACCAATAAGTGCCACTAAACCCACTGTATAAAAAATCTTCCAGATCAAGATCACAATTCTGGGGGTTCGCCATAAACCCTGCCACTCTGAGGGCCTCTTTTGCCCTTGTCATTTGCTACTTTAAAAGGGGCATCACCGCCGCTATGCGGTCCAGCATTAGGAAGATGTGATCAATCATACTACGGTGGGGAGGTCCTTTCTTGTTCCCAGGTCTCCTTAGCTACGTCCAGGAGCTCACATGAGGAATAGCCATATAATAGCTCAAAGGGTGAGAAACCTGTGGAAAACTGGGGTACCTCAGTATGGCAAACATCAGATAGGTCAACAAACAGTCCCAGTCCTTCCCATCTTTGCTGACCACCCTCTTTAACAACCCCTTCAAGGTCTTATTGAACCTCGCGATGAGGCCGTCTGTCTGGGGATAATACACCTGCAGTAATTTACACATCTCCTTCATTATATTAGACATGAATGGGGTCCCCTGATCAGTAATGATTTCCTTGGGGTGGCCCGGGCGGAAGAATATCTGGAACAGCTCCCTAGCAATGTTTTTGGAGAAGGTGTTTTTTAACAGAATCGCCTCTGGCTACCTTGTGGCGTCTTCTAGAATAACCAGGATGTACTGGTGCCCCCTTGTGGATTTTACCATGGAACCAACCAAATCTATTGCAATCAGTTCAAACGGTACCTCTATGATTAGTAACAGGACCAGAGGACTCTTGAAGTGGGACACCGGGGCAGTTAGTTGACACTCGGTGCCGGAGCTACAATACCGGTTTACCTCCTCCCACACCCTGCAGGATCTTCTCCCGGGGCTTCTCAGCACCTAAGTGATCTCCTAGAACATGTTTATGTGGCAAATCTAGTAGCACCCTACAGTGAGATTGGGGTACTACAAGTTGCTCCTTACACCGTATCTGGTCATCCCTGTACAACAGATCCCCAACAATCAACATTCGGGGGTATATTTTGTCAGCCCCTGGTATTTGGAGTATCCCATTTATCACTTTAACATTCTCCTTTGCCTTAAACAAGGTAGGGTCCTGGAGCTGCGCAGCCCCAAAATTTTCAAGGTAAATCTCAAGGTCTAGCACGTCGGCCTCCTCCTCTTGACCCTTGGCCTCACCTCGGCCTCTCCAGCTAGAACCTCGTCGGAGAGAATTCATCACCTGGGGTCACCCCTACTGCTGGCGTGGGTACTTTGTTCTCAATAAGTTTGGGGGGGCCAAGGCCGGACATATACCATGTCCATTAACTGTAATAGCACCAGAGCTAGACCTTTCGTGTGCAGAGGTCCCAGAACACCGGTAAGTCTCGGCCGATAATAGCCTCATGAAACCCATTTCATGGGTGATAGTACCACAAAGTGTATGTAGGTTGATGACGGCAGTGGGATATTCACAAGTGTCCCCATGTATACATAACACTCCCACTTTATGCCCACTGTATAGTCCAGGATCAAACAAAGTTAGAAAGGCTTTCACTGTGTGACTACCAATTGTGACCATACACACTTGGAGGTCTGAATCTGTGACCGACTCGGCTGCCAGATCCGGACGGTTGCAGTCCATTGGCTCCACTGACAGTGGACAGTTGGCAGCGATATGGCCCATTTCATGGCATCGCCATCACTAGGTATGGCTGTGACCTTTGTCAAGAGCCTTGTTGGGTGTCTGTGCATCCAAGCCCCCCCACGGAACCCCCTCCCAACCTGACCTGTTTCCCCTTTTCTGCTGAAGCAGTCTTACCAGATGGTTTGGTGGCCCTGTCACTGGCACTGTTTCATGTGGGAGAGGTAAGTAGAAGATAGTCTGTAGTTCAATTTCTCTCCACCAGGGACACAAGTTCCTTAGCATCAGCGGGACCGGCCTGTCCAACCCATTGCTGGAGCCACAAGGGTAGGGGGCGGGTGAACTACTTCCTCGACCATCTGTGCTGGGGTGCATTCCTCTGGTTGTAGCCACTTCCAGACAAGGTGGATCAGGTCATGCATTTGGGAGCATGGGGGTAGTTTTTGTGAGTATGCCCACTGGTGGACCCAGATTGCACGAGCTTGTATGGTGACCCCAAGACAAGCCAGAATCTCCTCCTATAGCCGGGGGTACTCAAGGCCTCCGGTCATAGGAGGCCTTCTGCGTTTCGCCTGTCAGGAACTGTGCCACAACGGCAACCCATTGGTCAGCTGGTAACTCTTCTCGCTCATCCACGTCATCGGTCGCCTTCATTTTTTGTAAGGCCTTCTGCACTGCAGCCTGTGCTGAATGCTGGACCATCGGGTACCCATGCAAGCCAGTATGGGCCCCTCAGTAGTCATCACTTGCAGTGCTGCCATAATGCCAGAAAACTTTTCCATCAACAGCTGGAACATGGCTCGGAAATCTTCCTGCTGTTGCTGAAGCACGGTTTGCTGCTGGCAGAACCTCTCTTCCTGTTGCTGAAACATGGCTTGCTGCTGGCCGGACCTCTCCTTCCTTTGCTGGAGCATGTTTTGCTGCACCTGTCAATAAGCCCAGGAATCCTCTTGAGTATGCTTGAGTATAGCTGCATAGAGTCAGCTGAAAGTAGCACTTACCACTGGTGGAATAAATATTCACTATTTATCTTGGAGTGCTGCTTCCTTCCTTGGAGTTTGTGTGCATATGGGATCCTGAGTCAGTTCCTTGAAGCCTGCACCCACATTGGATTTAATCCGGTCATCCAAAGTGCAGCTCCTTCTACCTATTTATTCTGTATATGTGTGTATGCTGTATATACTGCATGTGTGTATGTTGTATAAGCTGGATGGGTGTGTATATATGCTGTATATCGGTGTGTTTGTTGTATATACTGGATGTGTGTGTATATATGTTGTATATAAGTGTGTATGTTGTATATACTGGATGCATGTGTATATATGTTGTATATAAGTGTGTATGTTGTATATACTGGATGCATGTGTATATATGCTGTATATCTGTCTGTATGTTGTATATACTGGATGTGGGTGTATATATGCTGTATATTGTTGTGTATTTTCTATATACTGGATGTGTGTATATATATATGCTGTATATGTGTGTATATGTTGTATATGCTGGACATGTGTATATATATGTTGTATATCGGTGTGTATGTTGTATATACTGGATGTATGTGTATGTATGCTGTATATCGGTGTGTTTGTTGTATATACTGGATGTGTGTGTATATATGCTGTATATGTGTGTATGTTCTATATACTGGATGTGTGTGTATATATGCTGTATATGTGTGTGTATGTTATATATGTTGTAAATTTGATGTGTACGTACTGTATGTGTATATAAATGTATGAATGTGTAGACACATTTATGAGTGTAAAAATTATTGTGATTGTATTAATGTGTAAGGGGAAGAGGACTCCATTCAAAGGTCTGCTATGGGGCCCAGCCTCTGCTGGATACGCCCCTGTGTGTTATGCATATGTAGTGTAAGTGTGCTTATGTCTGTGCAAAGTATATATGACATATGTTTATTCTGATGAATAACATGCGGTATAGGGCCAGCAGCGAGGGTTTAGGTGTATTGGGGCCACGTTTCTAAGTTTGCTCCAGGGCCCACGGGGTTCTTGTCTTCTCCGATCGTGGGTGCTAAAGCGCGGGGTCAGCTGTAATATAGCTGCTTCTAGTGGTGGTGCCAGAAGCTGGACGTAATAGAATGTCCCATGCGGGAAGTATCTTCCCGCTTGAAAGTACTATTGTGTCCAATTGCGGGAAGGAGTTAATAAATATAATTCAAGCACAGACAGCTGGAAGCCGCTTTCTGATGATGTGTTTGTAATTCAAATGTATTGCGAAAATGCATATGTGTTATGTAAGTAGCAACATAAAAACATTAAAAGTATCAGTGTCACACACTACACACTGCTACTAATAAAATGTAGTTACATGTGATGAAACATTTTCCCCAATGCATTTCAAAACACAAGGCAAATGTCTGGTGTGAACGCAGCCTGAAGCAGTCTTTGAATGTATTGCTAGCAGTGGATCATTGGAGAGGCACCTCCTGGGTCGAGCTGGGGGCTATGGGCAGAGGCGTTAGCTTAATGGCACCATTACGGGGCATAAACACTGAGAGTGCCTAGGGCAGCGTCAACACTAAATACAGCCCTGCTGGGTGATTAAACAAAATGTCTTTTTGAGTCTTTTGTGATAATTCATGGTAAAATGTTTTGTACACAGGAGCTCAGAAAGCATTCACTCTACAGAACTGTTACTTTGATTCTGTCTATGATCTTGTCAAGGAACATGCCTGTTCACTGAACCAATAATCACTAAAGACCATAAATCAACAAAGCTTTATCTAAACTATTACTTTGGTCTCAAGTCATAACATTAATACAGTCTGAAACTCACATACTGCAGTTCATAGAAGATTGAAATGAATTCCATAAACTATAATGAGTGCAAACAGATGTGACAGTGGGCTTATTATCTCCAACCACCAGGTGGGAAAGAAGTGTCTCCTGGGTAAACTATTACTGAAATAATTTATGACCAGCATGTGCCTTTTACTTGATTCTTTGCTTTAAGTAGCAGTAACATAAATATGGTGATCTAAGAAGAAATGTAAAGAGATGATGCTCTTGTAAGAAATTATAACCAAGAGCTCAACTTTCAATTTCAAAATGCACTTAGGTTAAGAGACTTATCTGCTATGTTCTAAGACAGAAAACACTACCTCCCAGTGTATGCTAGTAGGAAAGTAACCACTTACCAGGTTATCAGGGTCATTTGCATTTATACTGTTTAATTTAAACGTATAATTTGACGTATTTTAGGAATCTTATGGCTCCTCGGATCCTTTATATCCTAAATAACCTCAAAAATATGCAATAATTTCTATATAGAGCTTCCCATATAGCCAAGGGCAACCAAACCAAAACCAACAAAAATGAGAGTTGCAACAAAATGTACCACTACCCAAAGTGTATCTCAAAATATATACAATTTTATTGTTAATGCAAGTCTTATAAGGACAGATTACAGACTTCAAAAAAAGAAAAAAGAGATTTACAGAAAGCTCTAAAAATGTTGTTGTAGTCACACTTTTCATTGTAGCTCTCTGTGCTAGTCATGTGAGTGAAATCATCACATGTGAAATAGCAAATGAGGTTTAAAGAGAACCTGTAACCTATATATGGGATTAGAGGCACCATTCTTCTGAAAAAGACTTTTATTGATTCCATCTGTTCCAGTCAAGGAGGCGGGTATGTAGAGACCCCACCTACTCTCTGACACTGACACCGCTAAACCAGCACAAGAGAATTCCAAAGGGAGGGGGTGAAGAGTTTGAGAGATACAATGGCTGACTCCATTCTGCAACATCACTTGAAAGACATACTGTATGGTGGAATGTGTAGAAATTCTATTGAGCGGGTCACATTTCTCTCTCATTCCTAAAGGGGGCCACGATAGAAGTGTCAGGGTCAGTGAGGAGGGTGGGTTAGCTTGACTGTATGCTGCAGCTCCCCGACTCTATGGTTGGATCTCAAGTAGCCATGGACACCCTATAAAGTCTTTTATTTAGAACAATGGGGGCTCTAATCCCATGTTTCATGTCTTTATGAAACATGCATGAATACATCTTTAAGGTATAGTGTGTGGTTTTTGGGGGTTTGCTGGTGACAGGTTTCATTTAATGTAGCGTTAGTTTCTTTGAACAAGGAAACAAAAAGTACAATTATGTGTCAAGAAATTATTGTTACTTCTTTTTAGATACCCATCAATTACATGGTGCAGTACATTCAGTAAGGGGTTCACATTAATATGTGAACAAATGCAAGAACAAAATACAAAACCTACAGATATCTGGAACAAGTGGATGGAGTACCATGCCTGAGGGGGTTTAAGATCTATTTGGGAGGAATTTATTAAGAAAGGCTTAGATCAGGGGCAGATTAAGACTGCCATGGGCCTTGGGCTGTGTGAATATTAATTCACTTTCTACATATGGGCCTAGAATCAAACTTCTTGGGGAATGGAGAATGTGCTGTTCTTTTGTACATGTGTATTGATAGCATGAACAGAAGTGCAAGGATTTCAAGAGTAAAGAACCTTGTGATTATTAAAATTGGTGGGTGGTTTGGGTGGCCTTGGGCCCCTTAGAAGGTTTGGGCCTTGGGCTACTGCCCAAATCGCCCATATTATAATCCACTATTGGCTTAGATGTTCATGATAAGGATATACTTTTTTCACACATGGCATATTTAGAACATTTTTAACCAATGCAGTTAGGAAAAAAGAGATACAGGGGAATCTAATTACAATTTACAAATACTTGAATGAAGAGCACCCAGATAACAATGGCAAGGATTTCCACACCATCATGGGCAAGAATTCGTTACTCTAAGTGTACTGAGACTTTGGAATTGCTACAACAGGATGGTGAGATACAGGTTTAGATACTGTTCAAAATGAACCTAGATGCCTTTCATACAAGTACAAATATCACATGTTATTGGAATTAGATCTGATGAGAAACTGTTCCAAAGATTCATTGTGACTGCCATATTTGTTAGAAATTGTTTTCCCAAGTATGGTCTACTTTACATGAATCTTATGAGGTTTCCCTTGATGAACTTACATCATATAACATTTTTTTCTAATACAGATATTAGAGGTTTTTTTTAAATGCTAATAAATTGACTACTACAGAAAATCACTTTAACTTAGTGACAGTCCCATAAGTACTAGTTCACAGACTATTAATATATTTATATATTGCCACTACAAGGTATGTATTGTGAAACTGTATATAACCTCACATCCTTTCCAGTCCTGCAACTCTAAACAGTGGACGGATATATACAGAATAGTTATTTTCACAGCTGCTGGTTTATAGCATTTTCAAATCTCAAGGTGGTGGAACTGGAGCCAAATTTTAACATTCTAAGGAAGTTACTTGGTTCATTTCATCACCTAAATATATATGGATGCCACCTTAAACTCTGTCTCTAGAATAAATTAAAATTTTTAACCATTTGTGTACAGCTAGATGTTTCAAATAAGGTTTTAATACTTGAAGAGTAATTTGGGGAGTAATTTAGTACCATCTTTTGCAATTCTTACATTTTACAAGCATTTGTTATTTCTATGTATGGAACCATCATTTTTATTACATGACCATACACAAAAGAACATTTATGCCATCCCAATTAAATGATCTAATCATTTAAGTGATTTAGAATACATTTTTAGAAAAAGAATTGTGACAACAATTGGCATAACGATCCAGATTTAATGAATAACAAACATTAAAATATAAGGCAAATGAGCAGTCTTGGCGCTTGATGCAGTCCAGGTGTTCAATAGTATTGAATGTTCTTATCTCTGGAGGGTTATGCTAATCATGTGCTTTGGCCTGGAGTTTATCTTATGGGTCAAAGTTCTATACTCTGTCAGGGAGGTTTTCTCTTTAAAGGGTTACCAGACAGAGGTGTCCGGTCTCACCCTTGCTGTTCTCCATTGCCTGTGAACCTCTTGCGGCTGTGATTAGAAGACCCCCTAATATTGAGGGCTTTCAATATGGCCAAGTACACAATAAAATAGCATTACGTGTAGATGACACCTTACTGGTCCCTCCTTGGAAGCTGTAATGCAATTACTGGAGCAGTTTCACTCCTTGTCCGAAATAACTATCAACTGGTATAAATCAGCCCTTATGGCTGTGGATCAGACAGACAGTACCTCTGCTCCATACCAGTTGTAGCTAATTTAGGTATCGCGGTCTCTTCTCACTTGCTGGACTTTGAAAAGCTTAATCTGATGCCACTGTTAGCCAGGATAAGAACCAAGATAGCTGTGTGATGTAAGCTTACTTTGATTAGACTGAATCTTTAAAATATGGTACTTATGCCCCTGTTACTATATGTTATGCACAATTCCTTGGTGTGGCTGTCTCTCAATAGATTTCACTGGATGACTGCTCTTTATAAAGTATTGATTTGTGGAAGGGGACACTCCTCACAACACACCATGATGGAAGGGGGATTAGACCTTTCCAACCCTTGGCTATACTATTTGGATATGCCGGCTCAGCATTTTCCCGGATAGGGCGCAAACACGGTGGAAGGTATGTCAGCAGTGATAGCAACTGCCTGCTATCTGACTTGGATGGGGAGACAAGATACTGGTTGGCTTTCGAATATGAAATATAATTTACACGCTATAGATCAAAGATAAGCAGCTAGATATATCTCAGGGTTTACTGATTCTACTATCCTATGGCATACGATACAGCTTCACCTGAATTCTGCAGTTTGAAGGAAGCATGTACTGGAACTGCATAGGTCTGTACGAACTTCACAATTGGAAGAATATAAAACCGTTCCAGAAGCTGCAGGAGGATAGCTGTTTCTACAGATATTTGCAATGTAAACCTGCATTTTGAGGCACAAAAAAGACTGACTCCTTTGGATACCAAGACTGATGCGGTTTTTTCGATGTATTGCTACCACATATCTTTGCTGTATCGTCTCTTAGGACCCGGCAAAGGTGGGAAAGAGAATATATGTTCCATTAATGTTGAGCAGTGGAATAATTTGCTAGAGGCGATCCGGAATATGTCACTTATATTTTACATAGAGTCTATTATACTTTCTAAATTTCGTAACTATATTGGGGCCTGACCAGATGGGGTGTGGGGTTTCCCCTGTGGATATAGCTCCTATGCTCTGGTCACTGCTCATACTTTTTGGGTTTATGTATAACATGTTAAAACTCTTATTAAAGATCAATCTAATTTCAAGAAAATACAAGACAGAATTAAACCAGTACAATATTTCTACCAAGGCAAAGAAGTGAAAACCTTTCCATTTGGCTTGCATGGACAATTTTAGCTCACAAAGGTCTTTATGTCATTAGAAGTTTGTTCCCCATTTTGGCAGATTTTAAGATGATCAGAATCTTGTAGTGGATTTTTGTAGTGGCAGAATATTCTTCATAGTAGACAAACCCACACACCAGCATGTTGCAAAGCAGATTCATCAAATGTCTACAAGGAACACGGTAGACAATGACTAAAGATAATTTACACTTTCCATGTCTTGTTCAGACAGGCTACCACCCCTCCTATTCCAACTTCCAATGACTTTATTGATGTTTTTGAAATAAATATTAATCTTTCTAAACATAGAAGCAATTCCTTGCCATTCCTTTATTAATATGGTTTTGTACTTGGTGATTTATTCTCCCTTCACTTCTTTCCGCTTTTGGATGCAGTAGGTATTTTATTTGGCAAGATTAGTTTCCCTGTGTATCTATGGCCAGTGTACGCTCAAGACATTCAGCTCACACCTGGCTCTGCTTCCTGGCAAACAGCTGGACAGATTACTACATGTCAGGAATAGTTACAGCCCTTCACTCTCTGAGTGAGTCAATTTACTATATGCATTGAGCAGTCAGTCACATAGGATCTCCACCAGCTATTTGTTGTGAACAATTTTTTCTACCAATCACCTGGAACTGCAGAGTGCTAAATACAAGTCTAGAACTATTAGTATATACTGTAGGAGTGTGCATTTATTAGGATCTCTTTAATCATTTGTGTAGATTAGCTTGATGGTAATGAAGCACTTTTCACTTTTAAGGGACTGTGAAACATAGCTGTTCCAGAAGTTCCATAAAACTCAGTGGAACGCTGATCAAGCATACCTATGCAATTCAGGACAGAGTGGCCCAGATTACTATGCAATCTGTGCCAGAATTCTGGCGTATACTGCACAAACGGGTTGCACATGCTTTTATGAAATGTCTGCACACAGTTCATGGACTTTGGGCATGCACAGCGTGTATCACCTTCATGAAGACCGAGATCCGATCTTCATGAATGTGTCGACCGCTACACTAATAGAAAACCTGACCCATTGATTCTGATTAGGGGTTGGTTTACCTTCAAGAGTGAGATAGCTATTTATATAAAAGAAGTGAGAAGTATCTAAGACAATACATGCTTGTTTATATGTCTATTACAAAGAACATGTGAGCTTTCAAGATTGCTACTTGTTGTTTATAGGCTCTTGTTTAGGTTCCTTTGTGGCAAAGTTTATGTCCGTCAAAGGTTAATATATGACTCGATCAGCTTGACAAACAAATGTAAAAGAAATTTGGAAAAAAAACTGTTGCTTGACAAGTTTTCGGCAAAAACATCAAGTTGTAGAATTGTGCTTGGTAGGTAGAAGGGAATGATAATGAGTAAACCTCTGTGGGACTCCTCCAAAGACAGCCTTATTGGATTTTTCTTTTAGAAGCATTAATAATAATAATTCCTTTATTTATATAGCACACATACAGGCGGTCCCCTACTTAAGAACACTCGACTTACATACGACCCCTAGTTACAATCGGACCCCTGGATTTTGATAATTTATTCTACTTTAGTCCTAGGCTGCAATAAACAACTGTAACAGTTATCAATGGTGTCTGCAATGAAGATTTATTGTTAATCCTGATTCTTATGACAACCCAACATTTTTAAAATCCAATTGTCACAGACACCAAAAAAGTTCTGGCTGGGATTACAATGATAAAATATACAGTTCCGACTTACATACAAATTCAACTTAAGAAAAAAACCTACAGACCCTATCTTGTATGTAACCCAGGGACTGCCTGTATTATGCAGTGCTACACAGAGTTTTGCCAGATCAGTAATTGATCCCAAAAGACTTAAATGAAAATTTCAATTATAATGTGTTCCTGTGAAGGTGTTTGTGACTTTATTTAGAGGTTACACTTAGTTAAGTATAATTATTTAATAGGTTGCTTGACCTATTTAATGCTTGTTCTGGATATGTCCCTTCTTTCTCTTAGCAAAGCACAAAAGTGTTTTGATATAACTGTAACTATAGATGATCTAGTTTTGGTGCAATGTGTATTCACCAGTGGTGGCTTACTATCGGCATGTCTGATTAAGGGGACACATCCTCTGCAACGTCACATGATGTGTTAAGAAGTCATCATACAACTGATTATCATTATGCAGCAACTCTGCTCCTCTTTGTCTAATCTATGGACGTTCTACTTCAACAGAAATTATAGTGAGCACTTAAAGGGCAAATATGTTGGACAGTCATTTTTTTTGTATTGGATAGATACAGGAAAGATGGACTATGAGGCTTAAGTCTGAGGCTGCCTAATCAAAGGGTCGCTGCAGGGACCCAGAGA